>CAJQZJ010032004.1:8002607-8085754 GCA_907164525.1 Lophiomys imhausi
ACAGTGTGTAGGCACTCCCTCCTTGTAATCTATACAGTGTGTAGGCATTCCCTCCTTGTAATCTATATAGTGTGTAGGCATTCCCTCCTTGTAATCTATATAGTATGTAGGCATTCCATCCTTGTAATCTATATAGTGTGTAGGCAGTCCCTCCTTCTAATCTATACAGTGTGTAGGTATTCCCTCCTTCTAATCTATACAATATGTAGGCATTGCCTCCTTCTAAGGGAGTCAGGTGCCTGCTCATCCATGATGCTACTTCATTAGAATCTGGTTTCCTACTCTTTCTCTTCTATATTTCAGGTAAGGCATTAGATTAATTTTTTCAGTCATGCATACGGACTCATACATTTCACTTCAGGACACTAAAGGATGCTTTTACAAAGTACTCGTCATGCAGAAAGAAACTGAGCCACAGGGTGAGGCCGCTCTACGAAGCATCTGCCGATAGTGGTCCAGTATTCCTTTATTTTTGACTACACTTCAAGGAAGACGGCATGGGAAATAGCCACAGCTGGCTAATAAGAACAATACAAGCCAGGGCCAGTGAAAATCACAGGTAGCCCCCCCCCACTAAGATTAAGGGAGGATATCCTGACACAGGTTACAAGTTGGATGAACCTTGAGGACATTTTGTCAAAGTAAATTACAGAAGGACATATACAGCGTGACCTCAGAAATTCTAGAATAGCATACTCATAGGGACAGAAGATAGACTAGTGGATTAGAGATCGTGAGAGGAGACAAGAAGTTACAATTCAATATATAACAATATCAGTGAAGCCATGGTAGCGGGAGTTTGAGGAAGCAGCTGGTCTCATTGTATTTGCAGACAAGAAGTAGAGTACCGGACTGGAGAGACCACTCAGCAGTTAAGAGCAATTGGCCCACAATCCTGAGGACTAGAGTTTGGATCCCCACACCCATGAACAAGCCAGGCATCCCACACGGCTGTACCCCCAGCTCTAATGGGGCAGGGAAAGGAAGATTCTTGAAGTTTGTTGGATTCCAGGCTAGCTTAGAAAGCACACACCCCAGGCTCAGGGAGAGACCCTGCTTCAAAGGAATAGGCAGAGAATGATAGAAGAGTCCCTAAGCCTTCCTCTGATGGCTACATATACAGAAGGGTATTCATGCGTACACATACAGGGACAAACACACCAGAGAGAGATGGGGACAGATTAAAGAAATCACCAATACTCTTCAAACTCTTTCACCAAATAGAATCAGAAAGAACACTGCCAAACTCATTCTATGAGGCCACAGTCACCCTGATTCCTAAACCACACAAAGACCCAACAAAGAAAGAGAACTTCAGACCAATCTCCCTCATGAAGATAGATGCAAAAATACTTAATAAAATACTAGCAAACCGAATTCAAGAACACATCAAAAGTATCATACACCATGATCAAGTAGGCTTCATCCCAGGGATGCAGGGATGGTTCAACATACGAAAATCTATCAACATCATTCACCATATAAATAAGATGAAAGAAAAAACCACATGATAATCTCGCTAGATGCAGAAAAAGCATTTGACAAAATCCAACACCCCTTCATACTAAAAGTTCTGGAGAGAACGGGCATACAAGGCCCGTACTTAGAAATAATAAGGGCAATTCCCAGCAAGCCAGTAGCCAACATCAAATTAAATGGAGAGAAACTTGAAGCATTTCCTCTAAAAACAACAATAAAAAAAGGAGCAGAAAGTGTCCCATGGTTCTCCCTTCTAAAGCAGACCAGAGCCCAAGCCCCGGAGTGGAACTGCCCACCTTCAGAGGGAGCCCTTCCCACCTCAATCAGCCAGATCAGGATAATCTCTAATGACTAGAGGAGAATGTAATAATCCCTCAAGGGTGTGTCTTGTCTCCAATGTGATTTTAGATCCTGTCACAGGAATTCTAGATCCTGTCAGGTATTGTTATAATTTGAAGACAAATTAAGTGTAGAAAAATGAAAATACTGAATTTGAAATTGGTATTCTATCACAAAAATACATTCATGAATAATAAGTGGTCTTTCTGAAATTGTGAAAACAACAAACTCATTCCTAACACTGCTATCTTGCAGACTTTCCAGATGGACTATGACCCTTGACCTGCCCCACCTTCTTGATCAATCCTGCACCTGGGCCTCTTAAAGCTCCGAATGAACTCATTCTGAGGGCATGTCCTCAGGCTGAGCTCACATCCGACCCGAGCCCAGGTCTGTGCCTGTACACCCCTACCACCACCGATTCCCACAGCGCAGAGGCACATGTGGCCCATGACCTTCCTCTATCCCACTCTCTTCCGGCTGCTGAAGGGATAGATACCTCCCATTTTTCACATTCCTGTAGCAGGGTCTGGTTCCTCTTCTTCCTGTTGTCCATGCTGACCTCAGCCACACTCCTAACTGCTGACATCCCTCGCGCAGTGCTCCTGTGGGAGCACTCCAGGGCTGGCTCCTCACCCCATCCTGCTCACCCCCAAGACCTCAATCATCATCTTTTCTACACCTGCTCCTGCAAGCCACCATGCCCCGGTTTCCTCTCAGCCTCTGTGACTTGGTCCCCACACTCCCCGAATGTTGAGGAAGACAGTCCGCTCTTTCAGATCTGTCTTCTGGTCTGAGGGATGACATGGTACTGCCTCATAGTTCTACAGTAAAGAAAAATGGAGGCAGCACACAGGAGCAGTGCCAGCATGAGGAGCAGAAAGTCTACAACGGAGGAAGAAGGCGAGGGTCCCACTCTGCAGTGAACCCCACTATCTGACTCTGGTTCTTAGTCTGAGGGTACCAGCCAGCCTGCCTAAGCCTCTTTCTTCAGTCCTGAGGGAGGATGAGCATAGCTGGCTGCTGTGGGGGAGGGGTCAGCACCTAGCTGGAGCACAGGACAGGAAGCACAGGTCAGAGCATGTGTCCTGTGAGGTCACAGATGCCTTCTTGGAGACAAACTTAAAACATGAAAACCATGCCATGTCAGCCTCCAGTGCAAGAGGCAGCTCTTAGCTCTCGTATGACTGATGAACTGAGGGGGCTGATACATGGGGGCACCCCACACCAGAGGAGTGGGATAGGGGAAGGGGTAAAGGGTGGGAGGATGGGAAAGAGAGGGGTGGAGGGAAGGAGCTATGATGGAGATGTAACTTGAAGTAATAAATAAACTTTATAAAAAATAAATAAAAACTAAAAACCAGAGTTTTAGCATGTAGTCCTTGCTGGCAGGCCAAGAAACTCACTATGTAGAGTAAATAAATAGGCTAGAACTCACAGAGATCACCTGCCTATGCCTCCTGAATGCTGAGATTAAAGGAGTGCCTGCTTTGAACTTGGAATCATGACTTTGTCCTCAATGACAAAACTCTAAGATATCTAAGATTCTGTGAGCAGTAGTGTGTAGCTGGATTAAAGCAGTGCTTAGCCTTAATTTCTATTTAACTTTTAGAAGGCGTTGGCGTCATTTTAAAATGGTGGGACTCTGTCCAGTCCTGCATGGATGATGTATGGAATCGTCTGCATGAGGACCTCGTCTACATGAGTCCAGTTCTCATCATCCACCACATGGACACAGGACCCTCCAATCATGTGTACACACATCTCATCCCTCAGGGACCCATGGACCTTACCTCGCCAGTCCCACTGCTACCATAAGCAGAAATCTGACTCCATGTGCATTGCACATCCTTCCAGAGACTCTCACAACCATGCTTACAGGTATACTATACTCCAAAGAACAGGGATCAGGGCTTCCAAGAGATATGATCACAGCAGCACAATTCATAAGAACCAAGAGGAAGAAACAGGCTGAGTCCGTCCATAGATGAACGGGTAAAGAAGATGTGGTAAGAGTACACACCACAATAATATCTGGCTTTAAAAGGAAGGAAATCTGCCAGGCATGGGGGTGCACGCCTTTAATCCCAGCACTCGGGAGGCAGAGGTAGGTGGATCTCTATGAGTTCAAGCCCAACCTGGTCTACAGAGTGAGTTCCAGGACAGCTAGGACTACACAGAGAAACCCTGTTTCAAAAAAACCTAAATAAATAAATAAATATTTAAAAGTCTAAAAAAGATAATTTTATGTATATTTTAATACAATTTTAAAAAAAGGATCATGGCAGTATTAGGCTGGTTGGCTTTACCCTTCAAAATATATCCAGAATCTGCCTGCTGCTCCCAGTTCCCAGCCAAGTTCCAGATCATCACGACATGTTTCTTCATATATGACAGCGATAGACCATCTGGTCTCCCTGCCACATGACTACTCTCAACAAGCAGCCGAAGGTTTCCTTAGGAAATGAACTTGGGGGCTGTCCCTATTCCAGAGAACTCTGCAGAAGCCACCCATGCCTGCCTTCCCTGATGCTGGTTCTTCTGTAGCCCTCTCTTTCTGCTCCCAGACTGTGCTGGACACTGCTGGTCATAGGCCATTGCTCCAGTGGTCCTGCCACAGTAATCCTGCCCGGTCACCATCTGGCCCAGTTTCTCCCTTGGTCATATTCTGCTCAGGTGGCTCAATGAGGCAACAATCTTTGTCCTAGAATCCTTTTCCTAGAACAGTGCTAAACATGGAGTAAAAGTTCAAAAATATTTGTTGAATTAAAGAATCATTATTTCTGAAGTCAACAGCTCCTCATAGAACTGACTCCAGCATATCAGAATTTTGGACAAGGCTGCCACCTGGTGGTTATATTATACCACGGCAGGACCTTGACTTGAGAGGCAGCTCTTGGTACAAACACTCTAAAAACTCCTCACTCTGTATTCCGCATCGCTGTGGAAGAGGAGACACACGAAAGGGCACCTCAGGGAGAAGAGGAAGAAGACCTAGCACACTCAGATCTGTAACAGAAAGTCCAAAAGTGAGTGCTCACGGTGGAGATGAGATGGGCAAGGCTGATAGGAATCCCAACCTGTGTGATGGCTCAGATCCTATGAAACAGTATGGAGCCCTAAGTCTGACTGAGAAAGAAGTACCAACAGGCCTGAGAGGCCAGTGACCGAGGGGAGGCAGGCAAGGCAGCAAGTGGCAGGGGAGTGGGTGGTAGGGGAGCGGGTGGCAAGGCTGCAGGTTGTGGGCTGGACCTAGTAGGTGCTGCATTGTTTGTTCTCGTTGAAGCAAACTCTGGCAGTGGCATAGGGTCCAGAGAAACTGGACACTGCCTTTGAGAAAATGAAAAAGACGGCTTCCGGGAGGCCCAAGCTTCCCAGCTTAAGCAGCTCCCGTCCTGCCTGCCATGTGTCAGTTGGTGTTAAATGTGCCTCTGAGGCTAAGGCTGAGCATGCAGAGGGGCTTGAGATGTGATACTGGATGGTTGTAGGTTTAGAATCATCGTGCATGGCAAATCTAAACAAAGAAATGATGGGCAGTGCAGGTAACAGGCCAGTGACCACATCTGATCATGTGTGATACACAGGAACTGTCTCTGCAGTTGTCTCAGTGGCTTTCCTTCTCCCCGTGCCTGTGACAAGAGGCCCGACAAGGAGCATCTTAATGGAGGGTTAATTTGGCTCATGGTTTGAGGGTACAGTCCATCATGACATGAAGGCACACTGACAGGAGTGTGGGGTGGTCACGTTGCATTCAGGAAGCAGAGGGACGGATGCTGGAGTTCAGCTCGCTTCCTCCCTTTCTCTTTTTTATTCAGTTCAAGACCCCACCTAATCAAGGTGTCTCCCAGATTATTCCAATCCAGTCAGGTTTGACCATGAACATTAACCATTATAGTATATGTGTGTGTGTGTGTGTGTGTGTGTGTGTGTGTGTGTGTGTGTGTGTGTATAGTCACATATATATGAGCTACACCCACAGGCTCCAACTTGGCATAACCCACCTTTACCCTGTACCAAATGTGCTTCTGGACCTTGGCCTTCCTCTGCAGCACCATGGTCCTGCCTCTGTTGGCTGCAGTTGGCCCTTTGATTACTCTTCTTCAGAATTTCCCTGAGACATTACTGGATCAGGGCTTCCCAGCAGCAGGCCTACCAGTCAGGCAGGACACTCCAGCTGTCCTGTGCACTCAAGGATTAGCAGCATCTCTGCCCTCTGTCCACTAGGTGGAAGTATAACCTCCCAGTCAGCACGACCCAAAATATCCCTGCAGGCCTAGCGATTGTTGGCTGTTGCGTGGCCTCCCCCAGTACCACACTGATATGTTAGTTAGGATGCAAATGAATTGATGGAATAATTTAGACACCCTTACTATATTTAATATGTGACACTACTAAATTTAATCTTTACTGTATTTAATCTTCCTATCCCAAACCCACACATCTCCCCCCATTTATTCACAAGAACATAGCTGTGTTCTTCAAAAGGGTGTTAGGTTTCTCTTAATATACAGGCTCTTACGTAACTAAATTTATTGCTAAGTGTTCCACTTTCCACATCCTTTCTTACATAAGATCATTTCTTCCAATATTATATTTTCTAACCAGTCACTGACCATAAAACTATTCATTTTTTTTTCTTTCAGACAAGGTACCATGAAACCTGTGCTGGCCTTGAGCTCCTGGTCCTCCCGCCTCCACTTTCCAGTGCTATTTACTTTTTTTTTTGAGGCAAAGTCTCTGTCTTGCTTAACTAGCCTTGAACTTCTGGGTTCAGGAGACACTTCTGTCTCTGAGTATCTGGGATAACAAGTGTGTATTGTCATATCAAGCAAGATACAAACTTCTTTGCTAGAAGTGCTCCACCCCATAGTCTATCAGGTCTACCATAGTCTATCAGGTCTACCATTGTCTATCAGGTCTACCATTGTCTATAAGGTCTACATTGTCTATCAGGTCTACCATAGTCTATCAGGTCTACCATAGTCTATCAAGTCTACCATAGTCTATCAGGTCTATCATAATCTATCATAGTCTATCAAGTCTATCATTATAGTCTATCAAGTCTATCATCATAATCTATCAGATCTAGATCCAGCATAGTCTATCAAGTCTATCATCATAGTCTATCAAGTCTACTATAATCTATCAAGTCTACCATCATAGTCTATCAGGTCTATCATAATCTATCAAGTCTACTATAATCTATCACATTTGTTACTAGACCAGAATGGTGGCTACTTCTGACAGTTCCATCTCCCATGTCTATCAAGACGACCATGTGGCTTTTCTTTAGCCTATGATTTACCTGGCAAGTTATATAATGATAAAAATCATCCATTGACTCATTTTTAGAAAGATTTGATTTTATCTTATGTGTACTCATGTTTTGCCTGCAAGTCTGTGCATCACGTGTGTGCAGTTCTCATGGAGGTCAGGAGAGAGTGCTGGATCCCCTGGAACTGAAGTTACAGACAGGTGGGAGCTACCATGTGTGTGCTGAGAACTGAACCTGGATTCTCCAGAATAACAGCAAATACCACTGAGCCATCTTCCAATCCCCTCGTTCATTCATTCTTAGAAGGCTCAGATCCACTTGGTTGTACTGTCTGCTACTGTCCTTTTAAGTTTTCTTGGACAGCATTTGCTAACACTTCAATGTCTCATTTTGGCATTAATATTGAGAATAAGGCTGGCATTAATTTTAATTAATTAATTTTACTGGCATCTATTAACTTTAGAATCAGTAGTAGAAGCTTGGTTGATGAAAATAAGCTTTACCTTCATTTGTATTTAGTATGAATTCAGTCATCATCATATGGAAACATGGGCCCTTTTCCTTACAACCAAAGCCACATTCAGTCCTCACATTAAACTTACTTTATTCTATTATTTTTTTTGTTTTATGAGACAGGGTTTCTTTGTGTGACAGAGCCCTGGCTGTCCTGGACTCATTTTGTAGACCAGGCTGGCCTTGAACTCACAGAGATCTGCCTGCCTCTGCCTCGCAGGATTAAAGGCGTGTGCCACCATGCCTGGCACATTAAACTTCTTGAAGGCTGAATAAAATATATCTTTGGAATGTGAAGTTTCTGTGAAATGGGTTGAAAGTGGAAAGCTTGGCATCCATCATGGTCAAGGAAGACCTCAGCTGTTCCTCACTGTGCCTTTCCATGATCCACTGCCATCCACTGCCATTGCCCAGGATAACCCCAGGGCTACATCACATTGCTAAAAGGATTCCACACACACACAGGGGTAACAAGTGGGCTCCTGGGTTGACAGGGTAAACCACTGCCCTTCTATTCTCCACTTGTCTCCCCAGTGTACAAACTCTGCAGGTAAGGACCATGCCCCCAGATTGAATCCAAGCCAGGGTGATCAGAAGAGGGATCATGAGTCAAACGGAGCATTCCATGAAACAGGATGGCCACTGAGGTCCCTCCTACCTGCGTTGCTCCTCAGACGGCTCTCAGTGAGCTCAGAGATGGCTCCGGACGTTGAGGTCTTCTTCAGCCGCACTGTCCCTGATGAAGCACTTCCAGGTTTGTTAAGCATGTCCTCGCTGCTGGCCCTCTTGAGCTAGGGAAGTTGGAGGGAGGGTGACAGGACAAAAACACAGTGAGGAATTCTATACCCACAATGCCCTGAGTTCAGGTAGAATACTCGGGACCACATGAAGGGAAAAGGCTCTTAGCTCAGCCCCTTACAGCATCGAGCAGCTGATAGTGGACAGAGGCGAAGAACAGTGCTTATCCTGGATGAGGAAGTCACACTCGGCCTTCAGTGAATAGGTCAGGGGGCTAAAGGCATTATAATATGCCCTACTATGTGTGCTCTGACATACTAACACTGATCAGTAAATGTTAAGCCTATGAAATCTAACACAATGGGGGCTGGAGAGATGGCTCAGTGGATAAGAGAACTGGCTGCTCTTCTAAAGGACCTGGGTTCAAATCCCAGCACCCACTTGGCAGTTCACAGCTGTCTGCAATCCTTTAATCCCGGCACTCGGGAGGCAGAGCCAGGCAGATCTCTGTGAGTTCAAGGCCGGCCTGGTCTACAGAGTGAGTTCCAGGATAGCCAGGGCTACACAGAAAACCCCTGTTTCGAAAAACTAAAACCAAATCAAACCAAACCAAAACAACAACAAAAAAAACACCTAACACAATGATTAGAATGCACGAGGAAGAAAAATCTCAGATGTCTCCATCAAATTGCTGCATTTAAGATACAAAGGACTCTTTTATCAAAATGTACCCAGGGCCCTGCAGCTTGAGCTCAAGAGCCACCTGGTTCAATATAACATAACCCTTCATGTATGTGCTTGAGACAGGGTTTCTCTGTTTAACAGTCCCAAAGTCTTAACAGTCCAAAGATCCAAAGTCTTTGCTGAGACTAAGGACAACCTCTCTAGCTGCTGCTCTGTGTACATGTTTGTGTTTGTGCCAAAGTGTGCACACACATGTGGAGGTCAAAAGACAACCACTACGCACCTTGTTTCTGATTAAGGGTCTCTCACTGGCCTAGAACTTGTCAAGTAGACTAGACTGGTTCATCTTGATTGTCAACTTGACACATTTTGGAAGAGGGACCCTCAATTGGTCATGGCCAAATCTATAGGGGAAGAGATTGGCCCATAGGCATGCCTGTGGGGCATTTTCTTGATTGTCAGCTGATGTAGGAGGACCCAGCTCACTGTGGGCAGTGCCATCCTACATACATAGCCCCAGGGTTTATAAGAAATCTAGCAGAGCAACGGCCAGGGAGCAAGCCAGCAAGCAGCATTTCTCTACCATTTCCCTTTGAGGTTCTGCCTGCTAGAATTCCTGCTCTGTTCTGGCTCACAGTTCAGGGATCACAGTCCATGATGGCTGGAAGGGACCAGTGCAAGAGGCTGCTTGCTTATTCCTCGGCAGATCAGTGTGGGGATGTGGGCATCTGGAGCTCAGATGCTTCTCTTTTTATTATTTGGTGGTTCTTCCCTCAGTTAAGCCATTCCAGAAAAGGCTTTTCAGACATACCCAAAGGTGTGTCTCATTAATTCCATTAATGCTCTAAGCACTTGAGGTTGCCCCCTCTATGTGTAGGCATGCACACACATATGCACACAGAAATAAAGCATTGCTCCTGTGTACATTCTCTACCATGTGACAAGGAGATGGCACCACACTGACCTATACCATGTTCTTTTAATCCTGTCTCTGGGAAGGTACAAGGTTAGTATTATCCTCTTGATTGGAATAAGAGACACTTAGAGTTTGAGACTAAGCTAGTGTACACAGTGAGTTCAAGGCCAGCCAGGGCTACGTAGTGAGTTCATGTGTATCTGCATATGGAGGTTAGAGGATATCATCAAGTGTTCCTCAAGAGCTGTAGACATGTTTTTGAGACAGGGTTATGTACTGGTTTGGACCTCACTGAGTAGGTCAGGTAGGTTTGCCAGTGAGCCCAAGGAGCCGCTTTCCATCTCCCCAGTGCTGGGATTATCAATTCACAACTCTACACCTGGTTTGTGTTGTTTTTGTTGTTGTTGTTTTATGTGTGTTTTATTGAACTCAGGTCCTCATGCTGACAGTTTACCATGTGAGCTAGTTCCTCAGCCCAGTACTTTTGTTTTGTTTTGGTGTTTGGGATGAAGCCCACGGCCACACATACATTAAGAACATGCACTGAGGGGACAACAAAATAGCTCAACAGATACAGATGCACGCTTCCCACACCTGATGACCTAAGCTCAATTCCTAGGACCGATGTGCTGGAAAGAGAGAATCAATTCTACAGTTTATCTACAGCACGGGAACACACACACACAAAATTAAGTCAATAATAATGTAATAATAACTAAAAACTATGCAGTGAGGGTTTAGGAGATGGCCCAGTGGATAAAGAGGGCTTGCCATGCAAACATAAGTGTAATGGGTTATAATTGGTAAGGACTCTTTAAGGTCATGCAGATCAGCCTGGCACATGGCAGCACATAGTTCTGGGCAATCACTGAGAGACTACCCTAAATGTCCAGGAATCTGAAAAGAGTTTGTAGCTTGGATGTTAGAGGGACTTGGGGCAGAGATGGGCGGAGCCCAGTTGAGAAATGTGGATGGTGCCTTGTTGAAGGGGTGTGGCTGAAAAACCACAGAAGTCAAGGGAATTGCCAGTTTCCTCAAGAGAGTTCAAGAGTCCATAGCACATTACAAAAGACCTCGAGACTATGCCCTATATAAACCAGAGAGCTCCATGTGTATCTCCCCCACTGAAGGAGGAGACAGAAGCACACTCAGGAGAAGTGTAAAACTAGGTATACCATCTGCCAACCTTCCGGTTGCAATAGCCCTGAGGCAAATTAGCAGTCAGAAGCCTCAGTAAGGACTGAGAAGACTGGGAGGTCGTCTGCCGGGTGAGTGAGCGAAGTACAAGGAGGCGGGCAGAGTTCAGAGCCCATGGAGAGGACCTAGGAAACAGGCCAAAGGGTGGCCCTGTCACGTGAAGCTGTACCAAGCTTTACAGTAAAAGATTAGGCTGCACACGGTATAGCATCTGAGTCATGTGTAACTGAAGCCCAACTCAAGCTGAGTGGAATCGGCACAAACAGGCAGACAGCAGTCCCTAGGCCCACAGGAAGCTTAGCCAAGATGAGAATAATTTTGCGGTGATTGTCAGAGCTAGACTGTTAACCAAGATGCCCATATGGACATGCATTAGAGAATATTAATATTCTTTCAAGAGGGTTAAAATAGGATTGTTGAGGTGCTCTTAGGTATAAATGTTTATAGGTATTAGGTTATAGGATATAGCTGTTAATTATTAATAAATATAAGTGTTTTAAATAAAAATTTTATGTTACACATGAGGACTAGAGTTCAGATTCCCAGAACCCACTGAAAGATGGGCAGGTATGAAAGTCTGCCTGGAATCCTAGCACTTGAAAGGCAAAGACAGGACCCCCAAGCGTGGTGAGCCAAGTCAGTGAGCTCAGGTTCCTAGTAAGAGACCTTGCTCCGAGTACATAAAGTGGAGAGCAAACTGAGGAAGACTGGAGGCGCTGACCTTGAGTCTCCGGTTACACAAAGGCATGTGCATCCCACACATATACAGACACGCATATACATGCACACATCCTAGACACATAATAATACACATGACAAGAGGGTGTGCACGGAGCCACTCCCCACCAGCCAGCAGAGCCTTTAAGGAGAATGCTTACTTTGCCTGCCCCTACAATGAGGAATTCCGAATGAGAAAGTCTTTCTGTACTGGAGCTTTCCGATGCAGACGCACCCACCATCCCTTGGAAATCAAGCGCCTGATCTACTCATTCCATCACCAGCCTAGGAGGCAATGTAAGTAGAGAGCGCACCAATTCGGTTATTGCTTCCCATGCTTTCTCTGCTTGTGCCTTTGTTTCCTGTTATCTAAAGGCAGCTCAACACCCATCTAGGTTTCTAGCTCACTGTGGAAGATCCCCCATGAAGGTGCGCTCAGGTGTTGCTTTGGTATGCATAGTGAGAAGGAAAGCTAAAGGTTCAGTGGGACTTAAGCCACTGAGCACCTGACCTCACAAGAGAAAAAGGTTTAAATACCTCACAGATTAAAGTGTAAGAAATCCCTCTCCATGTAACAAGATGAGAGAAAACTTCAAAGCTCCATCATCATCAGCCGCAACAAAAACAGGTCTCTAGTGGTCCTCAACCGCTTAAACATTTACATAACATAAACAACGGTTTATGTAAATGCAGACACCTGACCACGTCCTTTCTTGAACTCAACACCAACCACCAAGTTGCTGAGTCCCCAGGTCTGAGGTAGACATTTCCAGAGACTAATGTTTAGAGCAGCCTGTCTGTGGAAATCAAATAGGACTCACCTTGTAAATTTAAATTATCTGGTAGGTACATTAAAAAGTAAACTAAAGCAAGTAAAGAATCTATGTTGACACCTTTAATCTAAACACTCGGGAGGCAGAGGCAGGCAGATCTCTCAGTTCAAGGCCAGCCTGGCCTACAGAGTGAGTTCCAGGATAGCCAGTGCTTCACAGAGAAACCCTGTATCAAAAATAAATAAATAAATCTATGGTTGCCTGGCAGGCCGGTTCAGTGGGTAAGCAGCTTGCTGCACAAGGCTGACAACCTGAGTTTGGTTCCCAACACCATGGTGGCAGGAGAGAACTGAACTCCCCACACTTGTCTCAGGCCCACAATAACAAAAACAATAACCTTTAAAAATAAACTTTATACAGCATGTAGTGGCACATACCTTTAATCCCAGGACTCGGGAGGCAGAGATAGGCAGATATCTGTGAGTTTGAGACCAGCGTGGTCTATACAATGAGTTCCAGAACTATCAGAGCTACACAGGGAAACCCTGTCTCAAAAAATTACCACCAAAAAAAATAAAAAGAAAGAAAGAAAGAAGGGAGGGAGGGGGGGAGGGAGCGAGGGAGGGAAGAAAGAGACTGACAGACTTAATGGATGACGGTTATGTCAGTAAAGTACCTACTGCACAGGCATAAGGACCTGAGTTCAGACCTGCGCATTCACATAGAAGCGCAGCAACAGCCCTGGGAGAACAGAAAAGAGATAGGAAGGATGCCTGGAGACCATTGGTTAGCCAGACTAGCCAACTGGTGAGTTCCTGGTTTAATTAGATCATCTCAAAACACAATGTAGATGGCAATCAATAAGATCCCGGATGCTGACCTCTGACCTCCATACACACATGCACGCACATCCACGCATGCACCCAAATGAACACACACGCACATACAAAAAAAAAAGAATCTATTTAACTGACTCTATCAAAATATTATCAATATGTGTCCAGTATAAAATGCTCATAGCCATTTAATGAAGGGATATTCTGAGAAATGCATGGTTAGGTAATTCTTTTGTGGTGTAAACATCACAGAGTGTGCTTTCACAGATTACTACACAGTAAGCTATATAGTTTATAGGGAAAGTATACAGATAATATACATGTATGAGTACATGTATACATAAGTACTCTCTCTGGGGTCATGATGAATAAACAACACGAGATTAAATCAAGTATAAGAAGGACGTACTCAGGAGAGGCAGCCAATAGCACCTATGAATGAGACCAGCTCAGTGATTTCACAGCACACTTCTTTCTTTGTAAGCAGGTATGCTCCAGAACAGTTTTTGGTTTTTCTGTTTTGTTTTGGTTTGTTTTTTTGGGACAGGGTTTCTCTGTGTAACAGCCCTGGTTGTCTTGGACTTGCTTTGTAGACCAGGCTGGCCTTGAACTCAGATCTGCCTGCCTCTATCTCCCGAGTGCTGGGATTAAAGGTGTGCGTCACCCCATCTGGCTATCAGAATAGTTATTAAATGCATAGCAAATACTTAAACCAGAAACACAGCTGGTTATCAGCTCTGAAATTTTATCATACTGAATAGATAGCTGGCTGTACCATTCCCTCCTGTGACTGGCAAATCGGTCACACAAACATGTCACCACATACACATGAGCAATGTACTGACATTACAATGGCTAGGCCCTGGGTTACAGAAATTCTTCAGCCCCTTATGATCTTATGGAACCATTGCACATGTGTCTGTCATTGGCTGAAGTTCCATCTCAGGGCTGTGGCTGCATATTAGTGAGCTCTCCTGAAATTTTTGGTACTCTCTCTCTCTCTTTTTCTTTTGCAAGACAGGGTTTTTCTGTGTACCAAGCTCTGGCTGTCCTAGACTCTGTAGACCAGGCTGGCCTCAAACTCACGGAGATCTGCCTGTCTCTGCCTCCTGAGTGCTGGGATTAAAGGTGTGCACCACCACACATAAAGTACTAATTCTTCAAGCCTGGTGTAAGAGTTTATCTCCATTTTTAAAATCTTTTTAGTGTGTGCGTGTGTGTGTGAATTTCACATCATACACCCTGATCCCACTCATTTCCCAGCTCCCCTTAGACCCGCCCTCTCCCAACAGGGAAAAAAAAATCTCATTGTGGAAGCTGTAGTGTGTCTCAGTGTGCCCCACAATATTCCCTTTTGTCCTCACTTTTTTGCTTGAAATGTTCATTACAATGACTCCTTGGTATGGTATAAAGTCTCTGGCTTCTGCTACTTTGTCAATAATGGAACCTCACTAGGACTCCTCCTGGTTATCCTGTTGTTACGCTGTGTCATGGAGATCCTACAGCTTTGGATCTGCAGGACCAGCCCCTTCATGTGTTCCAGCAATTTATAAATGGGGTAAATGTTGGGGTGGGCCAATTCAAAGCCCTGGTTTTTGGCCTGCGACACCCCCCCCCCATCCAGGGCCAGTTCAACTGAGGTGCCAAGATGCCTGCTCTTCTGAGTGCTGCAGCATGTGAGGGGCAGGCACAGCTCTCCTGCTCCTGTGACCCCATTGGGGTCAGATCTCCTGTCTGCCACTGATAGTTAGGGTAAAAGGAAGGGGAGGGGATTTCTCCCTCACCAACACCACCCCAAAGCAGACAAAAGGCAGGGCTGACTCTCCCACACTCACACCCTTGGGGCCAGCTCACCTATAATCCCCACATCCAGGGTCAGCTGTAGTGTGCTGCCCAGGCAAGGTGCAGGGCCTACTCTCCTGGCTATCTCCATTTTGATTGACCACATTCTAACGGCTCCGTTGCCATGGGTGGCTAGTGAAAATAATTATTGAGAGGATATATTGCAATAATATTGTAGGAACTATCACAGAATGCTGGTTGGGTCTCAAGACTCAGACAATGACTCCATGCTGGAAGGCTGCACTCCTTCCTGGATTTACTGCTATAGTATATGCTGGGAAAACTTGATGTCCCCAAACAGGTCCCTAGCTGTAGGGCCCAGCAGCCTGTGCAGGGGGCCAGCATGAGGCCAGCATCCAACAACTCTCAGTTTTTTTTTTTCTGGTTTTCTTTGTTGTTCTCTTTTCCTTTTGTCAACAAATAAGAAATGAACAAAAAGGTAACTGTTTTCTAAGAGATGGAGGAGGTCAATAGGCTGGCTATATGTTTCATATGTGCACTGGGCAAGGCTGGGCATCAGGAAGGACACAGAAGCAGTGGGCAGAGGTGAGCAGAGACCAGCTCTAGAGTCCAGTCCTTGGCCCAGCCTCTCTGAGACACATTCTTGAACCCTTGGACTTAGCCAAACTCTATTTAAAAAAAACAGTAGAAAAAAAATAGCATCTGTACATAAAATATAGAGTATTCTTCTTGTCCTTGTCCCCAAAACAGCACAGTGTAAAAGCTATTTACATCCAATTAGATATAATAAGTAAGCCAGAGACGCTAGAGAGCGTCTAAGGCACACGAATGGACTCGAAGGGTCTATGAAAATACCACACTGTTTCTGAATAAGGCCCCTGGGCATCCACAGACTTTGGCATCCACAGGATTCCTGGAAGAAGATGCCTGGGGACAGTGAGGTTCAACTTGAATCTCTTTTCTGTTCTTACAAACTCAAGCCACAGTTTTGTCGACTGTAACTGAGCCCTAAGTCATGGCCTCGGCCCTGTACTGCGGCTGGAGTGATGTGGCCTGTTGAAGCCAGAGCACACATGCTGTGCTACTGCTGTAACCCCCCAGGAGGGTTCACAGCAGCATCCCTGCCCATCCTTCCTGCATCTCCTGCCTTGTTCTTTCAGCTCCTGGAGCTCAGCCAGCATCTGAAATTAGAGATTCGGTTCTATTTTGGACGGATTTGATTCAGTGTCCTATTTGCTAACAGTTAAGACATTCACAGCCATTTATTCCCAAACATCTCATACTGCTGACTATGTAGTTCAGGCAGTGCTGTAGGGATATGTTCTATAGATTCCAACTTCCCTATCTTCTTGTAAGTTTTTACCAGACAAGGAAATCTCCTTGCTTTTCTGGCCATCTCCATTTCCTCTTCATCTCTTCTGCTCTCTGGCCACTTTCAGCTGGACAGGACAGGGCTGGAAGGGGCAGGCACAGTTCAGTTCCTCCTACCACCCTTCCCTACACCCCACTGTCCTCTTTACAACATCAGGCCAAGAAAGCTCATGGATCAGAATGAAGAAGGGAAGCCTACCACACAAGTACTCACTTTCCCCTGACACTACCCTATGGAAGAGCTTCTGGAGCAATGACCTTTGGCATTAGAATGGCCAGTATCACATTGTCCTCAGAAACACTCTTATATCTTTTTAAAATACTGTTCTGACACCCAACCTCTCTGCTTCTCCCAGTCTACTACATCTCATACCAGTCAGGTAAATAGATGGAACTAGAAAATATTATCTCGAGTGAGGTAACCCAGACACAAAAAGACAAATGTTGTGTGTCTTCTCTCATCTGAGGTTCCTAGCTCCAAATCTCCAGGTATGAGTATATAACGTAGAATAAATGTTGAAACCAAGACAGTTAAAAGGTACATGGGGGGGGGGGAGGCGGAAGTGCTAGAGAGGGGAACAGCAGGATACAAACGACATGAAGAAGAAAATGGTGGTGGGGCTTTATTGAGAAGGAGGGTGGAAGGTCAATATAAGAAGAGGGAGGGAGGGAGGAAAACAATTCTAAGGGTATGTATTAGTAGCTTTTATATTGCTATGACAAAACGTCATGATCAAGGCAACTTACAAAAGAAATATTCAGTTAGGCTTATAGCTTCAGAGTGTTAGAGTCCACAATGGTGAAGCAAAGGTATGGCGGCAGGAGCAGCTGAGAGCTCAAATCTAGATTCATAAGCAGGAGGCAGAGAGAACGAGAGTGGGAGAGAGGAGGGGGAGGGGAGGGAGAGAGAGAGAGAAAATGCTGGGGATGGCAGAAGGCTTTTGAGGTCTCAAAGCTGGGGAAAGGATGTAACACACCTCTAAAAATGCCACACTTCTCTTTATTTTTTTATTTTATTTTATTTTGGTTTTTCGAGACAGGGTTTCTCTGTATAAGAGCCCTGGTTATCCTGGACTCACTTTGTAAACCAGGTTGGCCTTGAACTCACAGAGATTCACATGCCTCTGCCTCCTGAGTACTGGGATTAAAGGCATGCGCCACCACACCTGGCTTTAAAGTTTTATTTCATGTGCATTGGTGTTTTCTTTGCATGTATGTCTGTATGAGGATGTTGGAGCTTCTGGAGCTGGAGCTACAGACAGTTGTGAGCTGCCATGTGGGTGCTGGGACTTGAACCCAGGTCCTCTGGAAGAGCAGCCAGTGTTCTTAACCACTGAACCATCTCTCCAGCCCCAAGGCCACACTTCTTAATCCTTCCCAAATATTTCCCACAAACTTGGGGACAGGTATTCAAACATATGAGACTATGGAGGTCATTCTCATTCAAATCACCACAGGATGTTTGAATAAGCCATGAGAAACTATTACTTTTTAGCTATCTAAAATTATATATCATACATATAAATATATGCATATATTTTTACATATATTATTTATATAAAATATATAAAAGTGTATATACATACACACACACACACACACACACACACACACACACACACACACACGAAGTTATGCCATTTGGGCTGATAATGCTTTGCCAAGAGTCATAGGCTACCTAATAAAAAACCCCTGTACCAGGCATAAGAAACTCCCTTTTTGATGTGTTAGTCAGAGGAGTCCAAGAATCTCCCAAAACAAAACAATATAGGCTACTGCCCTTGCCCTTGGTTGACTCCCAGAGATTGAAGGTAGGTCCCTATTTCTGAAGACAACATTATACTTCAGACATGGGACTCAGAGAATCCAAGCACACCTGACCTGAAAGCTACTAAACTAGCCACCTACTCAGGAGTAGTGAGGTCATGGATCTTAGAGGAGAACCTATTACCACTACTATATTAAAACATCATGATTCCCAATTGCATTGTAAGTATATCCTTCGTGATGGTTTGAATAGGAATGGTCCCCACAGATTCTTGTGTTTGAATGCATGGCCACAGGGAAAGGAACCATTAGAAGGTGTAGCCTTGTTGGAAGAGGTGTGGCCTTGTTGGAGGAAGTATGTCACTGTAGAGGCAGGCTTTGAGGCCTTATATGCTTAAGTTAAGTCCAGTGTGGAACACAGTCTTTCTCCTGCTGCCTGTGGATCAAAATGTAGAACTATCAGCTCCTTCTCCAGCACCATGTTTTCCATGATGACAATAGACTAAATCTCTGAAACTGTAAGCCAGCCCTAATTAAATGTTTTCTTTTATAAGAGTTTCTGTGGTCATGGTGTCTCTTCACAGCAATGAAACCTCAACTAAGACATCTTTATTCTCATAGATAATTATAGCTCTCACTCTTCATGAAAGAAACTTCTCTTTGCAATAGACAGAGACCATTACAAAAGCCACAACCAGTCAAAATGCAGAGGACAACTGGTTGTGGGCATTTTACAAGCCAGAGGATCAAGAAATATGTAGTGAGATTATGTCTCCTAAAAATGACAGGGAAGCTTCACCATGATACTTCAACTTTTGAGACTGCCTACACAAAGCCTGAAAAGTACACCTCCAATAAACCTTCTGACATGGAAGGGGGAACTCTCAAGGGGTCCCCCCACTGAGAAAAAGAACTACAGCTAGCTAAGGAATGCTGAGATTGAAAGAAAATGACAATCAGGTAAGTCCCTGATTGTCATCCAGTAGCAATTGGTAAGCCCTGAAATCATTTACATATAAGTAACACTGAATGGACTGAGTAGATTGTATTTATATATTTATATACACACACACATGTAGTTACATATATATACTATATATGTATTTATACATAACTACATATATACATATATGTAGTATATTATGTAACTACGTGTGTGTATATATATTTACATATAATGTGTATATATGTGTGTATGTGTATAACAGTAACAATTAAAGAAAAAGAATTAAAGAAAGTCATCTCATGAATTTGAGATGTGGTCAGGGAATGGAAGGGTTGGAGGAAGGAAAAGAAAAGGGAAAATGATGTAATAATATTTTAATTAAAAAACTGCGCTAAAAGTATTTAAGAGAGTTGAGCATGGTGGTTCATGCTTACAATCCCAGCACTGAGGAAGCTGAGACAGGAGGAATGCAAGTTCTAATCTATGTAGCCAGGCTCTGTGTCAATTTAAAGTATATTCACTGTATTCCAAATACTATTGATAAACATATGAAATATTTTCAGTATATTTTTGGTGGACTGAATTTATTCATTTAAAATCTGAATTTTGTTTTGTTTTTCAAGACAAGGTTTCTCTGTGTAGTCCTGGCTGTCCTGGATTCACTTTGTAGACCAGGCTAGCTTTAAACTCACAGAGATCCGCCTGCCTCTGCCTCCCAAGTGCTGGGATTAAAGGCGGGCACCACCATGCTTACCTTAAAATCTGGAATTTTAAAATGTGCTGCTATGGGTTAGAATTAATTATTTTACTATTTTGAGATTGTTTTCTTTCCTTGATTTCTTTTTTCATGTAACATAATATCAATTAAGAGAATATCAGTGGCTAGCATATTTAAGTTTTGAGATATTAAAAGAATGTCCCTCAAGGGACAATGCCACTTATTCTAAAATTTATAATTTTACAACCACATGTGTGGCTGCATGTGGGATCCTTATATCCTGTTAGGCACAATTGTGGCTTCGTTAAATATGTAATTCATTCGCAGTTGTATGTGAAATAGTTATAACATGGTAGCTGAAATTACACTGCCTATTGGTTCCATTTGGAAGTTAAACATGGCATAAGGAGAGGCCATCATGTGGCAAACTGACTAAAGGGTGGACTTGTGATGGCTAGTCTTGGTCACCAACTTGACTCCATCTGGTCTTAGCCAAGTCACATGCAGATGGGCATACCTGTGAGGGATTTTTTTTTCTTAATTAAATAATTTGAAGGGTCAGGCCACACCTTCTGGTGGCAGCATATATAAAGGACACGAAAGAAAAAAAGTTCTTTGCTCTTTGTCAGCTCGCCCTCCTCACTCTGGTGGCAAGTCTGTTCCTTCACTGGCATTAGAGCCTACTTCTTTAGGGCTCTGGCATCTACTGAGGACCAGCTGAGACATCCAGAAAAGAAGGTCTGCAGGTTCAAGGGAAGAACCCTGGCACAGAGAGAGAACGTAACAGGAGAAGAACTGAGCCAGAGCCCAGGCCTGCCCTCTATTAGAAGCCAACCGGATATGGAGGAGGGAGATAATGTGAGTAGAATAGTGCGATCCTTGGGAGAGGGTACTATCTAACATGGAGACAAGTCAAGCAAGGGTTGGGTGGTTATGGCTGACCCTGGCCCCCATCTAGGGGCAGACAGAGCACCCACTTAAGCCAGGACCGAGGGCCTCAAGTACTGTGTTACATAGTCCCTTCTCCACCCCGGAGCACCCCATGGTCCCCCATTCACTCCATTCCCTTAGGTCTTGAGTCCCCTCCTCAGGAGCTCCTGGGGTTCACTAATTGCCCTCTTCTAAATCCCTGCCACACGGGACATTGGACACCCTCACAGCCCTGCCCTGAAAGTCTGTACCTTACTAAGCCGAGACTCGAAGGCCAGCGAGGTTGAAGACTTGGAACTCTTCATGCCAGAAGGGGTCCCAGGGAGGGGCCGAGTGCGATCAGGGCCATGACTGCCTGCTTTGGCGACTGGACTCCAGGGCTTGGCGGCACTCCTCATGATGTCCTGGGGAGGCCTTCTCTCTGTAAAAGGGTAAAAAGGAAAACACATGTCTCCAAAACAGCTCTTGTGAGTGACATCATAAAGCTTTACAAACTCTATTCACTGAGCTCTCAGTTGCTACCACAGAATGAGTATTAGGATTTATTTGGGTGAAGAATGCACTTTTTCTAAGATGCTACCTTTGCATGCTACTTATTTTTATACCTATGAGCAGGTGTTTACCAATTTGTCAAAATGGATATGCATTATGATTGATATTCTGATATTACTTTTCAGCAAACAATGGCTTATTCTTGTCACAGACATCTAACACATGTGTAACACTACACATCTTTAAGCACACACACGCACACACACACGCACGCACACGCACATGCACACACGCATACACACGCACATGCACACACACGAACACACGCACATACACACACGCGCACACGCACACACACGCGCACGCACACGCGCACGCACACGCGCACACGCACTCACACACACACGCACACGCGCACAAACACACGCACACGCACTCACACACACGCTCACACACGCACACGCACGCACACACACGCACACGCGCACAAACACACGCACACACACGCACATGCGCACACGCACACACACGCACACACGCACAAACACACGCACATACGCACACGCACTCACACACACGCTCACACACGCACGCACACGCACACACGCACAAACACATGCACGCGCACACACGCATGCACAAACGCACACGCACTCACACACACGCACATGCGCACATACACACACGCGCACGCGCACACACGCTCACACACACGCACGCACGCACACACGGACACACACATGCACGCACACACAGGCACGCACACACAGGCACGCACACACACATGCGCACACACACGCACACGCACACACGCACGCACACGCACACACGCACGCACACGCACACACACGCACACACACATACACGCACACACGCACACGCACATGCACACACACGCACACGCACTCACGCACGCACACGCACACACGTACACGCACACACACGAACACACACGCACAGACACGCACGCACACACGCACACACACACACGCACACGCACACGCACACGCGCACACACGCACACACACACACACACACACACACGCACGCACACGCGCATGCGCACACGCACACACGCACACACACACGCACACACGCACACACACGCACACACGATTATATATCCAGTGGCTTGTATGAAGACATAATTTCCCCTTGAGCTTTTCAGCCTTAGAAGTATCCAAACAATCTCAATTTTTAAACAGATAAAATGAATTATTTGAGGGGCTGGAGAGATGGCTCAGCAGTTAAGAGCACTGCCTAGTGCTCTTCCAAAGGTCCTGAGTTCAATTCCCAGCAACCACATGGTGGCTCACAACCATCCACAATGTGATCTGGTGCCCTCTTCTGGAATGCAGGTGTACATGCAGATAGAGCACACATGCATAAAATAAATAAAATAAATCTTTAAAAAAATGAATTATTTGAGAGTTAGATTTCACAGAAATACAAATGACTCCTTTTTGATTAAAATGAACACCATTTAAAAATTAACAAAGCACATTTATTTTAACTGGTCAAAGCTGACACTATCAGCACAAGTAATTTCCCTAGTTAAAACATTTATTAAAGAAAAGTTGTTCAAAGTTTCAGACTGCAAGGCTAAGTTATCTAGATTTTTAATCTCAGGACTCTGGAGAAAGCGGCAGGCGGATTTCTGTGAGAGCTAGTTCCAGGACAGCCAAGGTTACACAGAGAAACCCTGTCTCGAAAAAACAAACAAACAAACAAAGTCCTGGTATCTTTCTACCACCATCCTGCCTCTGTCTACCCTACGTGCTCTGGTATGACACACGACCCCCAAAGCACAGCGCCCCATCCTTTTAAAGAACACCCACAGGTGACAAGCAATTCTGGCAGCCACTCTTGTTGAAAGCTGGCTTATATTATTTCTGTTTTATTATACACTCTAGTTAATTTTACTGTACTTAATACCTCTACCTCCCTTCCAATCCTTATTCCCTCCAACTCCCAAACACTAGGTGGGAGAGAGAAGAGGTTCGAGGGAAAGGGGACAGAGTTCTCTTTGAGCTACTTCCTGCTGTTTAGGGTAGCTGGGTTCTTTTTAGGGGCAAGACCAATCTCAGTAGTCAAGGTGTCCAGAAGTCCAACAAACCAGCAACACCATACACAGCCAGCCAGCCTCCAAACCAGGAAGTGCAGCAGCAGGAACAGCTGCAGTTCAGGGGAAGCACCAACAGAGGGAGCAGCAACCTCTTCCTTCTTTGGAATCCACCTTCCCTCTGCAGGCTCTGGATTTTTGTGGTTTTGTTTTTTTGTTTTTTTTTTGGTTTTTCGAGACAGGGTTTCTCTGTGTAGCCCTGGCTGTCCTGGACTCGCTTTGTAGACCAGGCTGGCCTCGAACTCACAAAGATCCGCATGCCTCTGCCTCCCAAGTGCTGGGATTAAAGGCGTGCGCCACCACTGCCTGGCTAGAAACCTCTTTTTTTGTTTGTTTTTTCGAGATAGGGTTTCTCTGTGTAGCTCTGGCTGCCCTGGACTCGCTTTGTAGACCAGGCTGGCCTCGAACTCACAGAGATCCGCCTGCCTCTGCCTCCCGAGTGCTGGGATTAAAGGCGTGCGCCACCACCGCCCGGCTCAGGCTCTGGATTTTTATATCCCTCTCTTGAGTCCTTCTCCAACTGATTAAGCCATGCCCCTGCTAGCACACGAGGCACAATTATATTTTACACCTGTGGACAAATGGAAACAGCCCCACACCTGGGATTAAATAAAAAAATTCATATCATAACTGGATTCTTTTAGTGAACAAAACTCTTACCACACTTTCATGGGCACAAGGCTCCATGGTAGCTGGTGCTAAGAGTGTGTGTTGGGAGGGGGATCATCTCTTCTGCCTCATAGCACTCCAGGACCCCTGAGATAAACCACACACAGCTTTCCAGCCTAACCAGGCTGCCACCACCTCATGCGCCTGTCCCTTTCCTGACCAGAAGAAATTATTTCAGCGGACAATATCTGTCTCTCCAGGAGTCACCCAGTTCCTCTTCCTGTTTAAGCAAACTGGTCAGACTCCTAGAAACATGCATGCTGCCTAGCTGGTACTCTAGCTATGTGACTCGGCTCATGATGAAAATCATTTATTAGAGATTTGGCAGGACTGCATGAAGTAGGCCCTGAGTTCCATCCTTAGCACTACTAGAAACACATGCATGTGTACACATGCACGCACGCACTCCTGAGCTCATTACTGGTAAAAGGAAATAATTTTTTTTATAATTTTTCCTGAGGAAAATGACATATGATTTCAGTTACATGATTTGCTCAGAACCTTCTCAGTCTCAACTTGGTTACAGGTCTTGTGATTTCTTAAAATTTCAGTATTAAAAAAAGTTTACTGCCAATGTTTTATAATGATGTTTAGCACTGATTATTTTCCTTTCTCAACCCATGTTTTTCTTTCTGGTTTCCACAGCAACAGTGAAAGAATGCTTAGGTTAAGACCTGTGCAGTGACTAATTTCATTAGTGCTCTCTCAATATAGAACAAACTAACACAGCCTGAATGATTCTTCAAGAGAATCAGTGGATTTTGCCCCCAACTACGAGATAACCAGAACCACGTCAGGTTGACTCATGGAGATCATTTAAACAAAATATCCACTTAACCAACATCTTATGCTATTAGAACTACTCGGAAACAATCACTGTAGGGCTTACTTTATGAAAGCATTAGGTGTGTGCTTTCCATAACTTGCCAAGGTTACCCTTACAACAAAAACGCCTTTAACTACTTCCCAGAAAACTATGAAGAGAGAAGCAGCAGGATCATTTTATTGAGATTTTAAATTTTTATTTATTTATTTGTTTGTTTATTGGTTTTTCGATACAGAGGTTCTTTGTGTATCCCTGGCTGTCTTGGACTCACTCTGTAGACCAGGTTAGCCTTGAACTAACAGAGATCTGCCTGCTTGGCAATTACTGACAGCTGTGAACTGCCATGTGGGTGCTGAAATTTGAACCCAGGTCCTTTGGAAGAGCAGCCAGTGCTCGTAACCGCTGAGCCATCTCTCCAGACCCATTTTCTTGACATTTTAAATCAGTTAATTAACCAATCTTGATCCAAATCCAACTATATAAGCTCAGCTCTTAATTTCTGGTAATGGTTCTGAGGGACTGGGTGGAGTTTTTTCGTTTTTTGTTTTGCTTTGTTTGTTTGTTTCTGTAGTCAGCAAGCAGGTCGCGTGCTCTGTTTTAAAGTTCTCTGGTCACTTCTCGCCACATCACTGGGTTTGTCTGAACTCTGAACTGCCTCACCATTCGATGGGCATTCCAAGTGGCAACAGAAGACACTTCACACATACAAGCTGCCTTCTGCCAATTACGCCTTTCGGGGCACTGCTTATTAGCTTGACAATACACAGACACGGATCAATTAAATCTTCCGAACAGGAGGCTGCCAGATATGCCAGGCAAGTGTTCACCCTGTACACAGAACAGCCTGTTTTCATTTGAAAACATGGACATGGGAAGCAGACAGGAAAATTGACATAGAGGCAAATGCCTTACAGTCTGAGGCTTGGTTTTCGAAAATCTGGGCGGCCACAAGATAAACACAGGTGGGCCCACTCGCTGAGCGATGCTTCTCTCCTGGACATGAATTAGTAACAGAAAATGAATAGGTGGCCTCTGGCCAAGCACAGGGTAATCAGAAGGAAAAAAAAGTGGGGGAGAGTTTCTAGCCTTAGTTCTCTGATTTCCTAAACTCCTCATAAACAACACAAAGGGTCAAATCAGTTAAGGAATTATAGTTGAATCTAGGAACCCATTCGAGACAAAGGTCAGGAGATGGAAAGAGGGCATGGAGGGAGGATCTCCCCAGGGGTGTTTTATTTTTAAAATTTCAAGCATTTTATTTTAATGCCAAGCTTCACTCCGGTTAAGAACAATGTATGACTTATATTCATACTGTCCCCCATGAACTGTACAGCATAAAGTAATGAAGAAAGAAGAAAAGGAGGTGGGGTGGAAGGACAGGAGTGGGGACATGACAGTGTATTTTAGGAATAAAAAAAGGAACTGTGTCCCAGCAAAGGTTTAGGGACTGTGGTCTTCCCAGACTGTGCTAGGGTTATCTGGGGGCCTTATCTTTATTTCCCCTTTAAGGCAAGAAAACTGGAAGGCGGCTGGGAACCATTCTGGATGAACAGAAAATAATGAGTCTCCAAGAGTGGGAGGCAGTGAGGTCTCGGCTGGGAACACAATAAGCAGTAGGAAGCATAAAGCTTAAAGCATTCATTCTGGAGAACTAGGAAAATAGGAATGTGCACATAGCTCAATTACCATGGGACCTGCCAGGAAGTGCAGCACCAGGGATCAACATGCTGAAAATATCTAGCCAAAGACTATCAGGACAGCATTTAGTTTGCTCCAGACACTTGGATGGGCCAGTTTCAGGCCTGGGATAACTTCGCCCTCAGGGGACACAAGGCATCCACAATAGCACACTTTGGGGTGCTACTGCATAGAGGCTACAGGTACCACTTAGCCATCCTGCCCACCAAAAGAATCCCAGAACAATGGAGCATCTAAGCCAAAATGCCAGCGGTGCTGTGGAGGAAGCACCATGGGGTCAAAGGGTCTTGGACAGGCACCTACTGAGCTTCCCATGGAACACAGAACTGTTAACTGCCCTCACACTTCAGCAGTGGTCACAGGAAATGCTTCCAAAATGATTATTTCCTGTGGCTTAGAGATGAAAGAAATCATCCCAATAGCCTTCGTGGTCATAGCATCAGAAGAGAAGCTACACACCAGGACTCACTGATCCCATTTGCAGACAAAAGCTGAGCACTGGTATATCAGAAACCTGAAAATAAATGATGTCAGGAACTCAAAAATCACGGCACTCTGCCAAGGGCAAAAGCCAAAAGTAACAGAGACAAGGCATAACCTGGAATGAGAAACCAAGGCAGGGGCGGTCATGAATGTGAAATGCAGCTAGTGGAGGCTGCAATCTGTGGCTACGTTGAGATCAGAACTAGTCTGGGTTGTCCTTCTGGCTCCAAAGCTGATCTAAGGAACTGTCGGCCTGCAGAGTGGAGTGACCACTAATGGGCAGTTATTTCCTTACTTATCATGTGGCCTGACATCAGAGACTTGAGTGAGACAAATCTGTAGGGAAAGGAGATGGAAATAAAATCCCTCAAGAGCCCTTTCTTTGGAGACATTTTAAAGAACACATGGCAGAAGAACAAAGTGGGAATAAGAAGAGAGGGAGCTGAAGGCTTTCATGCCTATTCAGGCTGAAGTGTCCTGAGTCATATTTGTTCCGTCCTGGTTCGGGGCATCTGGTGCAGGGTCTCCGCCTCAGTCTGGAATGCCTGCTGGGAGACCCAGTTGAGCTGAGAGGAATGAGGGCATGGCAGAGTTTGTAGAACACCAGGGCTATTATCCTCAGCACCTCTAGTCTGCAGAGGACAGTGGAGGAGGGAGCTAGGGCCCAGAGGGAGCTGGACCCAGATCCAGAAGATGTGTACTTCATGAGAAAATCTAATCCACCACAAAGATGCAGAGGATGCAGTTGGGGGAAAAACCCTGAAAGAAGCCATTTCTCCCCTCCCCCACAGGGTGCCAGAGAGGCTGAAGTGTGAGCCCAGTGTCTCTGGTGGCCTTGCATGGCACAAACACAGGAAACCAAGGACACCCGCCCAGCTCCCTTGGCTGGCTCACTTAAACACTACCTTGCAAAGTGAACTTAAGTCTCCTCCCTCTAGAATCCATTTCCCCAGCCACAAGGGGCTCCTAGGAGCTCCTAGGCGGTCTGTTCCCTTACCCATCTGCCCAGCAGACCTATAAACCTACCCAGGGGCCTGCCTGTCTACCACAAGCTTTAGCAATGTCTGGAACAGATCCTCATAACCAGTCTCACCCTCAACTTCCCTGTCTATCTTCAGCACTGTCTTTCTCCAGCCTCAGCCCTCAGCATCCTTATGGACTCTGCCCTACTCTCTCATTTCTCAAGTCCAAAGCTTGAGATATATGGGCAGATCAGGCCCCCCTGGAGGGTTTCTAATAGGCTTTTGTGCCCAGCACAGACCTGTGGGAACACCCCACTCATCCCTCCTTGTAGTCCTGTCAGTCTCCTGCAGGCTCAGACACTTTGTCCTAAGAAAAAATTTATTTTCTTCCATTTATCCTTATTTTTAAGCTAGTATTTATCAACCATGAGACAGCGTGACAATCAGCATTTCCTCTTATTATCTCTCGTGTTCCTGGCTCTCTTAGCAGGTAACCACTGACGCCTACAGTTTACAGATCGGCACTAAGGAACGAGAAGGCTGCTAACTCCCGGAGGCAGGCCAGGCAGTACACCTTCCATTGTGCGTCTGATCCTCCTCATTCACTGTCTTAGTCCCTCCTGGGTATTGCAGTAAATACCTTAAGGGGCTGGGGTGCACCTCAAGTGTGGGGTTCTTGCCTGGCATGTACAAGACCCTGCATTCAAAGGAGAGGGGGAAAAAAAAAAACCTCTTGCACTGGGTAATAAATACGTATTTTTACCTGTGAGGGCATTTCCAGACACAAGGGACATGTGGAAAAGCGAATGAAGGGAGAGCTAATTCATTCTCTCTGCCTGCCACCCACCCGGAGGCAAGTAACTGTCTCTATCTAACTAACACACACTCTCAGAACCACGGCGCTCTGCCAAAAGCAATTTGGCTGGCCAGCCATGCCTGGAACCTCTGACACTGTGATCCAAAACAAACCTTTCCTTTCCATCCTAGTTAGAGTTACCGCTGATTCAATGAAACACCATCACCAAAGCAACTTGAGGAGGAAAGTGTTTATCTCAGCTTACACTTCTAAGTAAAGTCCATCACTGAGGGAAGTCAGAACAGGAACTCAGACAGGGAATGAACCTGGAGGAAGGGGCTGATTGATGCAGAGGCCGTGGAGGGGTACTCTTACTGGCTTGCCACAGCTCGTGTGTGGAGGACAGGGGGCAACTTGCAAGAATCTATTCTCTTCTCCTGTCCTGTGGATCCAGGGACTGAACTCAGGTTCTCAGGCTTGGCCGCAGTTGGCTACCTTCTGAGCAAACTTGCTGACCCAGTTTGTGGTGGTAACAACTGGACATCTTAATAGGAATATAACGAATTAATTTATATACGCAGATGCTTCCAAATGCAGGAACTGTTGGTAACCATAGATTTACAGAACCAATAACTCAAAGATTCAAGTCTGGATACTGTATCTTTCATCCACAAATTTTCTTTGTTCCTGAGACCCCTGTGTAAGCTGTGACAAGAGGCACAGCTTCTAAGGCAGCAAGCCAATTCTGCTCACTTTGCCATACTTCCTCTACAGACACAGGACTGCAAGGCATACTGCCCCTCCCACCCAAAAAAAACCCTGTGCCCTCCATATACACTCGACCTACTGACACTCAAGATGGAGGGGACAAACTTTGCACACTGCACTGCTGAATGTAGACCCTCTGTGACAATGTGACAAGATCCACCCCCAGGTGCAAGGCCACCTCCATTGTCCATGACCACCACATCTGCAATCTTTTCTTTCTTTCTTTCTTTTCTTCCTTCCTTCCTTCCTTCCTTCCTTCCTTCCTTCCTTCCTTCCTTTTTGGCTGTTAACTGTTAATATGAAAGTTACTTATAGCCAGGCACAGTGGGTGGCACATGCCTTTCATCCCTGCACACAGAAGGCAGAGGCAGGTGGATCTCTGTGAATTCAAGGCCAGCCCTGTCTACATACAGAGTGAGTTCCAGGACAGCCAAAACTACATAGGGAGACCTTATCTCAGAAAGAAAAAAGAAAGAGAGGGAGAGAGAGGGAGGGAGGAAGAGGGAGGGAGGGAGGGAGGAAAGAATGAAGGGAAAAGAAAAAAAGAAATTTACTTTTTTTTTAATTCAAATTTCAAATGCTGGCATTATGCAGAAAATTTTAACAGGCTTATTTATAATTGCTACAAAGTTGAACTGTTGAAATGCATTCATTGAAACATTTTGACTTGTATAAATGCTTTACACTGTGCATTTATATTAAAAATTAGCACACAAATGAAAACAGAAAACCTGCCAATACCTGATTCCTGTCCCTTATTTTCTCACTTGCAATTGTATACTTAGGTACCTTTTGGCCCATGGGAAAAAAAAGATTTAACATTCAGGACTACTGGAAACAGGAAGAAGGGAATTTTTTTTTTTTTTTTTTGAGAATGAAATGTTTCCCCTCATAGTGGACTCTTAAGCGTGTGTATGCAGCATGCTAGCTGGATATCTTCTGGGATAGTTGTTACACGTTTAGCAAGGCTATAACACAGTTTGGTATCCTCAAAAAGGCCAACCAGACAGGTCTCACCTGCTTCCTGCCAGGTTCCCAATAGCTGCACTCCGGAAGTGCAGCTTGAGAATCAAAGTTCAGTGGAATTCAATAGCATGTGACTTCACAAAGTGCCACAGCGAGCCGGGCGGTGGTGGCGCACGCCTTTAATCCCAGCACTCGGGAGGCAGAGGCAGGTGGATCTTTGTGAGTTCGAGGCCAGCCTGGTCTACAAAGTGAGTCCAGGACAGCCAGGGTTACACAGAGAAACCCTGTCTCGAAAAAACGAAAACAAAAAAACAAAAAAAACAAAAAAAACAAAAAAAAACAAAGTGCCACAGCGTCTGTCACGCACCCACTGATTCTGTCTTTCAGGAAGACATCAGCAGAGAAATCAACACCCGTTCCACAAACCCAGAGTGGGAAGCCCTCATGACACATGCCTGCCTCATGCTGAATGTACTGCAAATGAAGGTCACAAGAAAGTTCACAAAAATCAAGACTGCCCTCACCATTCAAGGAAGCAGGACAGTGTAGAAGCATCCCATCCACACCCAGACTGTGTTGTTGTTTGGAACAGAAACACACTATGTCACCCAGGCTGATCTCAAAATCACTATCTTCCCAGGGTGTGCCTTTTTTCACAGCACTAAGGAGGTAGAGGCAGGGGAAAGGTCAGTGAATTCAAGCTAGCCAGGACTACACAGTGAGACTGTCTCTAGATAGATGGATGGATGGATGGATGGATGGATGGATGGATGGATGGATGGAAGGAAGGAAGGAAGGAAGGAAGGAAGGAAAGATGGATGGATGGATGGATGGATGATGGATGGGTGAGTGGATGGATAGGCAGGCAGACAAGCAGGTGACAGACAGACACATGTTTTCCTGCCTCTGGAATGCTGGGATTATAGGTGTGTGCCACTATACCCAGCTACAACCATTTCAGATTCAGAGAGCTAGTGTCAACTTGTCATCATGGAGAGAACATGCCACACCAATGGAAGCTCCACAGGACACATGATGAGGCATCCTCAAATGGCTCGTTTATTTTGAATCTTTAACCACGATTACTTCTCTTTCTCCTGAAGATATATGCTCAGTTCTGCTGCCCTGGTCCTTATCTTACATCAAATACAGGTTGAGAGATCCAAGGAGAGAGTTCACTGAGCAAATGCCCAAGACAACCTGATTGCTGACTCTATGTGTGTGTATTCACATATGCAAATTCATGCAGTGGTAGGCATATCAGGAGGAGGACATACGCAATCAAATAAAGTAAATGCTAAGCATGATAACACTGCAATAGAAAAGGACAAGACTGGTCTTTGGCTCCTCTTGCCTCCTGCTCCAGGATGGCCATTTCTTTGACATGATGTCTTTGTTGTCCTACAGTCTCTGACACATTCATGAAGGCCTCCTATCAGGTGGAGATGAATCTTCAGTGGTATTTCTGTATTCAGCAAAACAGCCCAAGGTCCTATAAGCTTGGAGAACTCAGCATAGGTCTCAATCGAACCCCCACCACATGGAATGCTGTGGCCCAGGTGTCCCGGGCTCTGTCTGTCCGTGTCCGGGAGTCTGTCTGTCCCTGTGATGCTTCAAGACTGCCTCTTGGAAGCACTCTCAGTCTAGGATTAGAAAGGGAGGTAGGAACTGGGTTGCAAGACACTGAAAGCTCTTTCCTCAGGAGAGTCAATGCCGACCCATCATACTCCCCACGCCTTCTGGGTCTCCTTGACAATTTGTCTCCAACACCTTCAAGCTACAAAGGGCCATGATGGCAGCAGTGGCACTGCCCAAGGGGTGGAGGTAACGTGCCTAGGGATGAGTCCCATCTGTGGTACGCAAAGCTGTGGAGTGCCTGCAGGACTGTGGACAGCAGAGACCTTGGGTGCCGTGGACACAAAGACACAAAGACAGCAGCCACCCCAGGAAGTGTGCTGGCTGGGAACAAAAGCCACGTGGAGCCTGTGTAGTAATTAACATCACTCCTGGGATCAACCTTCAACAGCAAGGGAAGGCAGAATATAGCTGGGGCCTCTACAGACATGGGGAATCCTGGGACCTCATTTAGAGGTACATTGTCGCCATGGTGCCCGAGTGTTGAGGACACCCACCACTGCCTGGTGAACAGTGAAAGTCCAGCCCTCACACACGCACAGGGCTGTGGGTGGTTACCATTGCTCTCAGTACTGCGAGTCCTGGATTTCTTTATTGTTGCCGGATTAAGTGAAATCACCGACACAGCTATTTCTTTTTTGTTCTCACATTCCTGAATTTCTTTTTTTCTAACCCACAGGCTTTAGCTGTCTTCCTGGAGTGCCAGCTGCTAATGAAAGCAACTGCTGAGCTTTGCAGGGTACCATATTCAGTGCCTGCAATATGCCCCATCTCAGCATCAAATGCTTCTCAGGTTGTGTTTTAAATACATATAAAATCCACACACTGAGGGATGATTCTGCCGGTTGCTCCTCAGATTACCTGGTTGAAACACACTCCTTGCACCGTCCTCAAAAGTAATTCTACAGGGGTAGCGAGTACAGTATCAGCTATGTGATTTGCGCCCAGAGTGATGGGACACAGGTGACAGCTCTGCTTCCCAAGGGTGGGCTTGTTCTGATAGAATCGAATCACACCCGAGCTTCAATGAGCAGGCCACAGGTCTGTCCTATCGCCACTCAGCTCTTCTTTACTTCAGAGTAGGAGACCCTGAGTGTTCCATATGTGGTCCCGCCTCCCTTCTGTCCACTCCTGCCAGACCCCAGGCACGCTGTTGCACGAACACCATCACCCAGACCTCAGGCCTCCCTAAGTACCTTAAACCCCAGAACAACAGGCTTCCCTTCCCTGCATCTTTCTTCCTAATTCCTTTCTCTGGGGAACAGTCCTTAGACAACAGATCCTAACAGCACCTGTGCCCAAGCTCCTCAGCCCTCCTTTCACCTAGGAAGGTCCCTCACCCACAGCCCACATGCCCTGGAGAGACAGCCTTGTTGGTGGTACAGCCTGCCCAGGCCTGGCTTCTGCTCCAAAACACATTTTAAAGATGGATCACAGACTAAAACTTGAAATCTAAGACCAGAAAAATATCTGAGAGAAAAGAGGGAACTCTTTGTGGCGAGTTAGACAAAGGCTCCCTTGGTATAAGGCCAAATGCTAGGTAAAATAAAATCTAGGACCCTTCTAGTGCCTGGGAGACAAGGGAAACAGGAGTACAAGGTTACCCTGGCCACACAGTGAGGTTAGCCTGGGCTACATGAAACTCTGTTTCAAAACACTAAAAAAACCTAAAACTAACACCCTCACAGATTAGAACTCATCAAATACAAACTTCTGTTCTTCAAAAGATGCTGCCAAGAAACTAAAAGCCGCAGAGCATGAACCTGGAAAGCTCTTGAGTTTTAGGTATGCAAAGAGCTCATGAGACTCAAAAAAAAAAAAAAAAGACAAAAAATAAAAGCCACAACAATAACCGCAATATGAATACATCAATTAAAAGTGGTTAAAATGTAAACAAACGTTTCAGCAATGAACATAACTGATTTGGGATTTTTGGTTTTTTTGTTTTTGTTTTGAGACAGGGTCTCTCTCTGTGTAGCCCTGGCTGTCCTGGAACTCACTCTGTATATCAGGCTGGCCTCACACTCACAGAGACCCGCCTGCCTCTGCCTCCTGAGTGCTGGGATTAAAGGCATGCCACACTGGGAGATGGAAAGTCTGGTCCTAGAAGAACAAAACAGTTGGCTGGCTTCATTCCTTCACTTGTTTAGCAAGCATTCTGGGACTACCTCATGTACCTCAGGCACTGTAGCAGGCATCTGGGCACAAGGACAGGCAAAATCAGTCTCATTCTTCCCACCTGGGCTCATGATTCAATACAGGGAACAGAAAATACAGATTGTCAAAAAAGGAAATTTCTTACCCAAGAACAGACACACCAAGTCAAGAGGGCAGGGCTCTGGGTGACATCCTCTGTGTGGGGCCGGGTAGCACCATTAGAGAAGGAGACACCAAAGCAGGAGGAGGGAAGCAAGCTGGTGGGATTCAGTGCTGCCGGTGGACCTCAGTAGGGCCTTATCTGTCCTGGTCCTGCCAAAGGGGACACAGCCCTTCTCACAGATGGTCCACAAGACCATCAAATCACACAGCAGCACAAGCAGGTTCAGGGTCATTCTCCACAAGGTTCCAGTAACATATGAAGCCAGGAAAGGACACTGACTACAGTGCCTTGGGGGCCTGCATACCCTAGAGGTTCTTACAATGCTGGACTCAGTGGACACTTACTTACAACCTAAGAGCAGCTCCTAAGACCCCACCCCTTTAATCTCTTCCTTTTCTCCCTCCCCAGCCTGCTTCCCTTTAGGGGAGGCTGGAAAGTCACCATTTTTCTGAAGCAGAGCTGCCTATTCCAGGCCCTCCCAGTTCTCATGAGGAGGTTGTTATTGCAGCAACCAGGTATGGCTTCCACACAGACCTGCCTCAGGAGACCCTGCTCCTCAAGTTGTAAGGCATTACTGACTTACCTCATGCACTCTCAGAATTACCCAGAATTAATCTATGTCCCCAAGACATAGACATTAATCTATGTCTCTGTCATCCCTCCAGCAGCTTTGTTACCGAACTGACAGCAGAATCAGTTAACGTCTCAGCCTAATACATTTCCTTCCTCCCTATAAACATTGGTCTCTGTGACGGAACACACCCTGCCTCTACCCTTCCCAACAGGGCATTTTACATGTTAATTGTTACATTTGGCTTTATTTCTCTCTCCTTGTTTCTCACATAGTAATTCGGTGTTTCCGTATGCTAATAATGTAAGCTGTTTTGGGAGACCTACAGAAGCCTTGGTGTCTGGCAACAACTGTGAGGAGAGGAACTAATGACTAAATTCAGTAGACCCAGGGAATAAATGTTGGAGTGGGAGAAGAAGAGATGAAACAGGAAGAAGTAGAGTGATGGAATTAGCACGAGGTGGAAAAGGACTGAACGTTGGCCAAGGAGAGTCTCCAATAAAGAGGCAGACATTCTGCGGGTACATTCCAGAATAGCCACCGCTTCATGTGCCTCCTGGCTTAATATCCAAAGGACCCCTCCTCTGTAACTCTTCTGCCCAGCATCCTAAGGGTGACTTCACATCGACATTCACAGCTGCTGATATGACTCTTCAGCATGCATATGTCCCTCCTTCATCATGGCCTAGACCCACTTGTTGGTGTCTCTGGCATGTCCTCGTTTCTCAAGGGCAAGATGCTTCCTGGCGCAGACTGGGTACTGGTGTCTGCTGGCTACTTAACTAGATACTACAGCTTGCATGCATCCTCCAGAAGTCTGTGTGCCAGAAGCTTGGCCTCCAGTATGATGGCATTGAGGTGGGAGAACATTTAAGAAGCAGGACCTGGCAGGGGTGAATCCACTACAGTCATTCTGCTCAATGCATACAGTATCAAACTACCCTCCAAATTTATATCTCTATATTAGTGCAGCTCTCAGACCTCATCAGAGAAGTTTCTTTGTGTGGTGGATAACAGTGCAGGCTCTCACAAGTGATGTAAGTGTAGAGGATAAATGTCAGGATTTGTGCTCATCCACAAATGCGTTCACCACAGAACACGGGGTGGGAAGACTCTAAGAGACAGAAATTGGGGAGGGCCAAAGCCGAGCAGCATCTTTGGGATGTGACAGGGACCGCTGCACTCGTGAGCTCATGGCCGCTGTGGTTGCCTGCCCCAGACCTGCACAAGATCAAACCAGTAAATATTCCAGCATGGGAGGGGAAAAGGTGTGTAATCCACCCCGGTGAGGAGTCCTATAGACAGCTGATGACTTCCAACTGAAGAAGACTCAGTTTTCTTTCAGGGTATAGATTCTGGTAGGTTGAGGAGTATGCTCCAGGGAATGGCCCCACACAGGAGTGTGTAAGCAGCACAAATTGTTCTCAATACAATAGCTGTTTGTTGGTTTGTTTAAAGAATTAAGGCGTACTGGGGGCCAGAGTTTTAATCTCAGCACTAGGAAAGCAGAGGCAGATGGATCTATGCAAGTTCAAGGCCAGCCTGGCCTACAAAGTGAATTCCCAGCCAACCAAGGGAGATCAACCTGTCTAAAAAAACCCAAAGGAAGGAAGAAAGGATAGACAAGAGGAAGGAAGGAAGAAAAAAAGGAAGGATGGACGGGTAGAAGAAAGGAAGGAAGAAAAGAAGGAAGGAAATTTAAAACAAAATTTTAAAGAGGTGGGGGTCCAACAGGAGCTGGCCAGGTGGTTAGAGGTTACCCTTCCAGAAGCGATTACCATAGTAGTCAAGGGATGGGACTTTGCTAGTTTGGGCAAGAACAGATGGTTATGAGGAACACTCTTGCACTGGATCCCTCCATGAGGCCTTCTACCATGCTGTCATCTAGCTAGAATGCCCTCAGCAGAGGCTGAACACATGGGGCTACACATCTTATGCTTCTGCCTCCAAAACTGTGAGCTCTGAACTGCTTTTTAATACACAAAGTACTCAGTGTCCCATCTTCTGTTATAGCAACACAAAACTGGATGAAGGGTTATTTTGAACCTCGGGTGGCAGCTTTTAAATGAGAGATAAAAAACAAAAAAACAAAACAACAACCAAAAAAAAAAAAAACCCTAAGTGACTCTGGGGTGCTGCTGAGCTCAGTAGGTAGTTGCTACATTAAGCCTGGGAACGTGGGGCAGAGCAGGAGGAGGCCAGCGTTCATCACTCTAGCAACTTGTCCTCCATTACCTGGTGTTCAGCTTTCTCAACAAGTTCCTTGCTTCTTTTTCTATAACTGAGTTCAGGCTTCCAATGCCTCCCAAATGCTCACTGCTGTGAAAGTCTACCAACTACTTTCCCAGCTCCAGGCTTCTACAGATGGGATCCTGTTCCCAAGAATCTTCTCACCCATGGGTCTGAGAAATTTCCTGATTATCTATTTATGTTACATAAACATACAAACACAGACTTATAAGAAATTCCAACACTGAAGTAGATCTACCCCAGAGAGAAAGTGGTCTTGCCCTGGGTCTACATCCCTCTTTGGAGATAACACAACACACAGCTTGGTATCACACATCTAGGACTTTTAAAAATGAAATCTTATGCATATATAAAAATAATGTTTCTTAACATTACAGCAATAATTTAAACATAATTTGATCACACTGTATGTTCTTACTTTAAAATGTGTAGTCTGGGGCTGGGAGGATGATCAGTGAAGCGCTTGTCATACAAGCACGAGGACCTGAGTTCAATTCCCAGCTCCTAGGCATGGTGACATGGGCCTGGAACCCCAGTGCTGGGGAGGTGGAGACAAGACAATCTCTGTGGCTTGGTGGCTGTCTGGGTTAGCCAAATCAGTGAGCTCTAGGTGCAGTGACAGACCCTGTCACAATTGAGGAAAATACCTGATTGATGTTAACCTGTTGCCCCAACATGCCTGTGCACAAAAAACCTGTGCATGCACACACACACACACAATTACACACAATGTATGGTCTTGTCTTTTTCTTTTTGAGATAAGTCTCACTATGTAGCCATGACTGGCCTGGAACTCACTGGGTCTGCCAGGCTGCCCTTGAACTCACAGAGATCTGCCTTCCCTTGCTCCAGAGTGCTGGGATTAAAGACCTGCGCCACCAAGGTATTTTCTAAGATAAATCAAGTGCATTATGCATAGTTTACATTTTAATATATTTTTTAAATTTGTCAAACAAAAGCACTTCACTAAATTTCTGTCCCTGCTAGTTGTTATTGCCAATGCTCATGCCCGTATGTTCTTGTCACTGGTATTATTCAGTTGCCAGTGTTTTGCCAAATGGCATTGCATTGAATTGCATGTGCACACCCACTGTGACTATTGAGACTGAACATCATACACTTATTGGCCTCCTGCATTTCTTTTGGGAATCACCTATTTATAAACTTTGCCCCATTTTTCTTATTTATTTTTTTCTGATATGTGGGAATTCTTCATTGCACAGCAGATTTTGTAGCAAGTGTGTTCCACACACTTCTCTACACCAGCCACTAGCCTGTCTTTATGGTGCTGCAGTTCCTAATGTATGACGTCTCAAGATTATATGAGAGGTTTTCTTAAGCCAAAAAGGACTACACATTTGACTCTATAGAATATATGTAATGCACAATTATGCATACAATATACATATAATTATGCTTTAAAAACTGTCTGTACATCTCCATACACTAGACACTTTCTGTGTGTATACATATGTGCATGCTTGAAAATGTAGTTTTATTTCTTCACCTCTAAAAAACTACCTTATCTAGTTTCTTATTCTGACACAATTACTTTATACATTCCATTCTCTCTATATATCACAAAAGAATAAATTACCATGGTATGCTAACGAGACCGATATACAACTCACATTCATGCACACACATCAGATTATCCCAAATCATTATGAAATCCCAGGACTTGGGAGGCAGAAGCAGGAGAATCTCTGAGTTTGAGGCCAGCCTGGCCTACAGAGCAAGTTCCAGGACAGCCAGGGCTACACAGAGAAACCCTGTCTTGAAAAAACAAACAAACAAAAAAAAACAAGCAAAAAAAATGCTTCCTGCTACTACAGAAGATACAATTTCAGCTCCCAGCACCACACCAAGCAAGTCACTACCACCTGTAACTCTACACAACCTCCCCCCCAACACACATAACACTTATACACAGATATAAAAAATTTTAGACTGTATCAGAGAGAATGGGGTTACTTATAAATGATATTAGGAAAATAGTTTAGCATTATTTTAAAATGTCAGCTTAATTCTACTTTCCACAGCACCCAGTAGAGGAAATGCTAGAAGGAACTGAATCCCTTAAAAGAGCAGACTCAGGAAAGGCAAAGCAGATTCAGCTGTGGAAGAAATGCAGAATGGACACATGCTTTTCCAATAGTTTTTTTTTTTTTTTTTGTATTTACTATTTATTTTAGGGGTTTTAGGAAGTAAACCCAGGGTCTTGTATATGGCTAAGCAAGCATCTACCAAATTCAATTTTAAAGATTTGTTTTATTTTAATTATGTGTGCATGCGGGGGGGGGATTAAGAGCTGGTGCCTACGGAGGTCAGAAGAAGGGGTCAAATACCCTGGAGCTGCTCTTCTAGGCTCTGGTGAACTACCTGAAGTGTGTGCTGGGAGCTGAGTCAGAATCCCCAGGGTGGGCAAGAAGTGCTCTTAACCACATGACATCTTTCCAGATCCATGAAAACCTTTAGAAGGTTAACAGTGAGCCAGGGAAAGTAACAGGCAGGAACATGGTAGACATCATGCTGTGGCCGCCACCTGATACAGCCTCAGGAAGTAAGGTACTGCTCAGGGCTGTCGTTCTCCAGCCAGCTGCACTTCCCACCTTCCCACCAAAGCCACAGTCGCCTCAGCTCTGAGTCTACCCGTGGACCAAAGCGTTGTCCAAAGCTTCATCTAGTCATCTATGGAAACGCCCTTTATAAATCTCTTCAGCATCCTCGGCCAAATCGAGTTGACATTCCAGATAAACTATCGATTATATTCCACTAAAACCCCATGAAAATCAGCAATAGCAACATGGGTGTAAGACCCCGAGACATATCAAAACAAGCATGTGAAAATGAAGGTGTTCTGCCTCACTCCTTGTCGTCCCCATGGTGGCCAACAGATGAAATTATAATAGAATGCTGGCCGGGCATGGTGGCGCATGCCTTTAATCCCAGCACTTGGGAGGCAGAGGCACATGGATCTCTGTGAATTCGAGGCCAGCCTGGTCTACAAAACGAGTCCAGGACAGATAGGACTACACAGAGAACCCCTGTCTCAAAAACAACAACAACAACAAAAATAGAATGCTCTCACACAGTGGATAGAAAGTGTCCCAGAAGCACATAACCAAGCACCATGGGGCAGCTCGGGGGTACAGCATGCATTTCATGCTCGGCTCTCTGTCGGGCCCTGTGACATACACAAAGCATTCACACCCTTTGACCCAATGATCCAACACTGGCAAATTTACAGATATAACCCATAAACATGGGAAACAGTCTTTGACCAAAGAAAGTTACTGAAGTATTATTTATAATGCAAGAAATGGAAGGAAGGAAGAAAAGAAAGGAGAGAGGGAAGGAGGGAGGGAAAATAAGAGGGTAGAAGGAGGAGAAACAAAGTAACTTAATATTTAGTTTTAATCTTTTCAATTATTTAAGTAATCAATTGATTGATTATTGAGAGGAGTCTCACTATGTAGCCCTGGCTGGTCCAGAACTCACAGAGCTCTCTCTACCTGTCTACATTCTGAGTGCTAGGAACAAAGGGTTTTTTTTTTTTTAATTAAAAAAAAAATTTAACCTTGTCTACACAGCACGTTCCAGGACAGCCAAGGCTACACAGAGAAATCCTGTTTTAATAAACCAAAAATAATTTTTTAAAGATTTATTTATTTAACATATGAGAACTCTATCTGTATATATCCCTGCATGCCAGAAGAGGGAATCAGATTCCAGTATAGATGGTTGTGAGACACCATGTGGTTACTGGGAATTGAACTCAGGACCTCTGGAAGAGCAGACAGTGCTCTTAACTGCTAAGCCATCTCTCCAGCTAACCAAAAATAATTTTTAAAGGGTGGGAAGCAATAACCAAATAGCTCTTTGTTGTTGTACCAGAGCATAGCTCCAGACCAGGAAGTCAAGACGAGCCTTCCCACTCTGCCTGCACCATCTCCTGTCTGCTCGGCTGCCTGGCCTTGCTGTGCCCCTACCATCACATGTGAAGCGAAGATCACAAAGGTATCTACCTCGGGGCAACTGTGAACAGTGAGCGGATGGGGTACTGCTTACAAAGCACATGATGGCTTTGCCTGTTCCAAGGTGGGAACTCCAAAATATTACTTTTGGCCGGGCGGTGGTGGCGCACGCCTTTAATCCCAGCACTTGGGAGGCAGAGGCAGGTGGATCTTTGCGAGTTCGAGGCCAGCCTGGTCTACAAAGCGAGTCCAGGACAGCCAGAGCTGTTAAACAGAGAAACCCTGTCTCGAAAAACCAAAAAAAAAAAAAATTACTTTTGTCACTTAACATTTGAAAAATAAAACTGAAATGATTTTTTTTAAATGGCAGCTTACATGCAAGGGCTCATTTCCAATTCCAGTTTTAAATGAAAGCTGAGGGTGGCTCATTTTGCATTCTCCTCTGCCTGTAGAGGTTTCTGTCTAGATGGCGCTTGACTGTAACTCGCCTGGCAAAGGGAAGGTCCTAGAGAATGGAACCCACCTAATCCAAAAAAGACCCTCGTATGACACAGGGGATGAGGGGAATGGAGCTGACCTGGGACTAAAGTAGTGGCCTGGATGAGAATGCCAGCAGAAACTGCAGAAACACATCCTCACTTTTGCATGCTGAAAGGGAGGGTGCACTTTGCAACTTGTAACATGAACTCCCTGCATTACTGGGCTAAATCATTCCAATAAAAATGTGAGAGTGGACCGGAAAAGAAAGTCAAAGCCATAGCTGCTTTCCCAGAAAACAGAGTAGAAGCTAAGACTAGAAATCCAGACTCCTTTGGGAAAGATATGAAAGTATTAACAGCCTTCCTCTGGGTGGAGGAAGAAGAAAGCATGGAACACACAGCTTCCTAGAAAAACCACAACTGTTGCCCTGTCATTACCCTGAAGTTCTGCCACCTGGGGTTTCCTTAGCATCTCATTTCAGACCCAGAAAAAAGGTTGGTCCAGATGTTGACCACTGGACCACAATCTGCTTCTCTGCTAGGCACAAGGCCACACTCCACATGCCGATGTCCTCCAGGGAAAAAAACTGGCTCTAGAACTTTCCATAGGCCAAGAAACCATCTCGCTGGAAGTTTTTCTCCACAGGACTTTAGACCTCTACCTTTATCCAAAACAATACACCAAACAGGTCTAGTCAGCTTACACATGAGGAGAGAGCTCGGCACTTCCAGTGACTAGTGCCCAAGGAGAAGGCTTCTCGGCAGAAGTTTATGCAGTAACTTCAGCATGAAGTGACTTTGCATGATGGGAAAAAAAATGACTCACAAGAAGACTGTTTCTCCTCCCAAGACAGAATATGAGTATCAAATGCATATTCAGCCCCCAAAGTAGGCATGTAGTGTTAGCTTCCAAAGTCCATGCACAGCAGAAGGATGCACAGGTCTATGGGTGCAGCCAGACCTCATCCCCAGACACCCATTGCCTAAGATGTTTCGCTGCAGTCTTAAATAATAACCAGCCTCGTACTTACCGCAAAGCCCTTGGCTTCTCAAGCCTCCTGGGAGCTGCTGGCCTCAGTCAGCAAACCTGCTGTACTATTCTAAGCCAGTTGCTACTTGGGAGGAAAACCACATTCAGTGAGCACTTGGGCAAGGCCTGCTCAGGAAGCAGGCGGGCTCTGTGGGCTCTGCTCCCGTGCCTCTCCCCCCCCCCCCCCCCAGTTACAAGTTCACATATACATATGATGCAAAATCAAATTTCTCTCTGACTGGGTCCCAAGTACTTAATTTAGACTTCTCCAAAATTAAAGACGTGAAGATGTCGGCTGGGTAGGACTAAAAGGGAACCTCTTCAAGCCACAAGGGGTAAGTACAAACACCCTGAGATACCTGACCAAAAGAAAAGGCCAGCCTGCACACACACACACACACACACACACACACACACACACACACACACCCCAGCCTCGGGGGACCCCCATGAGTGCTGGTGGCTGGAGAGTTCTAGACTGACAGGAAGTCAGGAACCAGGAAGCTCTTCAAAGCAGGCTGCTCTCGGGAGCCAAGGGAAAGATTTCAGAGGCCACAGGGCCTTCAGAAATTTGTTGTGATTCCTTTTCTCATCCTAAATAACTAGGTTCACACTTAATTTTTAATTCACAAAGCTCCCAAATGACACGTCCAACCGCATAAGACCTGGCTGGTGTGCCCCCTGCCACTGTGTGGACTCAGCGGGCCCCTCTCACCACTAGCTGCTGCAAAAGGGGCAACCATGCTGGGAGGGCATAGTGCAGGAAACCGTGATGGTAAACACCAAGAAAACAGCCTGGGAAACCGAGGCAGAATCCACTGTAAGTACAATGGAAAAGCCAATGGCAAGGTGGGACAAACATGCATGCCTGCATAGCCTCTGGTTCAGCTGTCCCCTGGTGCAAATGCAGGCTATGAAACAGTCACAAATGAGCTGTTATCTTCTCAGTGTGGGGTGTCCTCTACAGGTTCCCACGTGTGAGCGCATGGTCCTCTGCTGGAGACAATGCTTTGGGATGTTGTGAAACCTTTGGAACATGGGACCTGACTGGAGTCTCTGGACGGGTCCTTGAGATGTATGCTGCATTCTTTCTCTAACACCTAGGCCTTCCCAAATGGAGAAGCAGCTCTGAGCTCCTGCTGCAGCACCCCTGATGAACCGAGACCCCCTCCTCAAGCAAGGAGCTAAATCAAGCACTTCCTCCCTTATGCTGCATCTTCCTGGCATTTTATTACAGACGTGACAAAAATAATGACTAGCTATACAAAGCTGTGTGATCAACTGTGATCAGGGTGACTTGATTATAGACAACAACAAATAAAACAATTAAAAGTCTAATTGGTCACATTACGGTATATCCAGATAATTCACCGTTACACAATGGTCAGAAACAATACTTTGCCCTCTACCTGTCCTGGACGTGTTGGTCCGCTTATTAAATTAAAGGCACGATTTTGTTGGCTCAGAGATTCAGAAGTCCATAGTTGCTTTGGGTCATTGTTTCTGGTACTGTGGTATGACAGACAGTACATGGCAGAGCCAAACAGCTCTCCTCATGGCAGCTAGGAAAACCAGAGGATCAGAAGGGCTGGGGTCAAAATGCATCCTCCAGGAGCACGATGCCAAAGCCAGTGAGGTGGCTAGGAGGTAAGGGTGCTTGCCGTCCATGCTTGACAGGCTCCTGAGATGGACTTCCAGCACACAACAAAGGAGGGAGAACAGAACGGAGCCTACAGCATCATCTTCTGATTCCCACCTGCCCCCTCCACAGCACCAGCATGCCCACTCACACACACCCACACCCACACACACTCACACACACAAATACACTTCATTATGATAATAAGTAACTTTTTTGTTGTTGTTGTTTTTCCAGACAGGTTTTCTCTATGTAGCCCTGGCTGTCCTGGAACTCACTCTGTAGACCAGGCTGGCCTTGAACTCAGAGATTCACCTCCCTCTGCCTCCTGAGTGCTGAGATTAAAGGCCTGAGCCACCACCATCCAGCTGAGTAACTTTTTTTAAAAAAAGAAAACAGTGTGCTGTTAATGAGCTAATTTTTCCAACTAGGCTCCACCCCCTACATTTCCCACCCTCCTACCAGAGCCTCTTCAGTTATCCACACACAAATCGATCAATCCACCCACAAGGCCAGAGCATCCACAACCCAGTCAACCTTCTGTGCCAGAGTTGAGGTTTCTGACACTGTGAGCTTTTGAGGCTCACTTAAGATCCAGATAACAATGGTTGGGGATGCAGCTCAGGTTTAGGGCGTTAACCTGATGTTGCCCTAAGCCCAATCCTTAGAACCTACAACAAAGTCCAAACAGCAAAAAAAGACTCATTAACAGAACAAGAGCAGATTAAATCTAGCATATATACAAATGATGTTATGGCGTGACCAAAGGAGACCAGGAATTTTAGATTGATATCACAAATGAGATTCGGACAACAAAATTCACATAGAAAGACAAGACCCACACAACCATTTCAACAAATGCAGAAAAAAACCAACAGACTTTTATGTTTAAAAAAAAATTCAACCACTAGGAATAAAAGGAATTCCCTAAACATGACAAAGGGCAACTACAAAATGCCAGCAACCAATATCACATGTAATGTGAAAGTCAGAAATCCTTCTCTTGAGACCAGAAACAAGACCAGATTTCTCTGCCCTCCCTACTTCTAGTCCACACTACACAGAAAGCTTTAGTGGGGGATTTAGGCAAGATAAGAAAAGAGAACACTGAGCTGAGTAGGAAGGTAAAACTATTTACTGACATAACAGGACCTCGCACGACACAGAAGGGGATATCTACAGCCTGAAGACTAATGAAGGACCCAGTAGGATCACAGAAAACAAGGCCTGAGGCACAAAATCAGTTGTGTTTCTATATACTTGCAGTAGGAACTCCTAAATCACCTAGAAAACAATTCCATTTTCTGTAATGGCTCCATGGTAAATGCTTGCCTCAAAAGGACCCACGTCTGATTCCCTGAGCCAATCAATGTAACAAATGCCGGGCACAGTGGCTCGTGCTTATAATCCCAGGCAGAGACAGAAGGATCCCTGAGGCTTTCTGGCTAGCCCATCCAGCCTAACTGGTCAGCTATGGACTAATGAGAGATCTGTCTCTGAAGAGGTGAACTGATGGGATGGTGTTAAGCATTCTAAATGTTAATTGGTCCTGTTTGCTGTCTGTTACTTAATTGACTCTGATTGGTTAAATAAATGCTGAGGCCTGGAGATTGGGCAAAGACAAAGGTAGGCAGGACTAAGGTGTGGCTTTTTTGAGAGAGACAGAGCATCTGGGGAAGAAGAAGGCTGTAGGAAAGCCAGGAGTAAACAAGGAAGACAAATGCCATGGGGTAGATTAAAGAAGATCCTTCCATGTAGCCTGGAACATCAGCTTAGAGTGGAGAATAATAGTTCAAAGGGACAAGTGTATATATATGGGGTTATATTTGGGTAATAGAATTATGAGCTAGCTTAGATGGGCTAGGATTGCACAATCCAGGCCTAGGCTTGTTAAGATCCACCCAGTGTCTGTGTGTATTCATTTATAATGGCGGGTTAAGGATTAACACTGCCAAACCAATTAAAGATAATATAAATATTGGTTAAATCATTTAATTAGCTATTTTTTCCCTACAGTGAACATTGTTCCTGGGGATAAAATCCGAAGCTGTCCTCTGACTTCCACGTACATGTGTACACACACCATACCTAAGCATGTGCACCTTGCTCACACAGTACATGAACATACGCATACGTGCATTAAAAACACTAATGTGTTTACAAATAAATAAGCAGAATATGTGTTCAGTGTTAACTGCAAAGGACCACTGAAAACCAGGGCAGTGATGGCACATGGCTTTAATCCCAACACTCAGGATGCAGAGGCAGGCGGATCTGAGTTCAAGGCCAGCCTGGTCTATAGAGTGAGTCCAGGACAGCCAGGGCTACACAGAGAAACCCTGTCTAGAAAAAAAAAAAATCAAACAAACAAACAAGGATCACTGAAAAAAAACTGCAAGGGTGGGCCAGCAAGGTATCTCAGCATTAGGGTCATAAGGCTTTCCTGACAACTACGTCCAATTCCCAGAACCCATCTGGTGGGAGGAGAGAACCAATTCCCACAGGTTATCCTCTGCTGGGCATAGGCCTACACATATATACATACTCACATAAAATAAATAATTTTTTTTAATTAAAGCTGAAAAAGTAAGGTAAATGATCAGGCATCCTATGTGTTATGAGACAGGAGGATCTGTGTGAAGTCCCGGCCAGCCAGGTCTGCATATAAAATTACAGGGTAATACATAAAGAGACCCTTTTTCAAAAAAAAAAAAAAAACCCAGTTATGGGCTCTCTGTTAGAGGTCACAGGGTAGGTGTAAATATGGGTCAAGAGTTCAGTCCTCCTGGGTATCTGAAATTGATTCCTAACCACCTCCCATGGATGGAACAGCTCACATAGCAACACAGCTGCCCACAGAGCTCAGCAGGCACATAAGAGTTGGAGACACTTGCTTTGAAAATGTCCTTCAGCTATTCTCTGAATAATGAACTTTAAAATATATATATTTATGTTACTTTTATATGTGCATGGGTGTTTTCTCTGCAAGTGTGTCTGTGCACCATGTGTGTAGTGCCCACAGAGACCAGAAGAGGGCGACAGATCCTCCAGTGCTGGAGTTACAGATATTGGTAACCTGCCACATACAACGCAGACATGGAACTGTTCCATCACCAGTGGAGTGTAACTTAAGCCTGTCTGCGAGTACAGTATGCAATAGACCTTCCTGTATAGACCTTCTCCGTACTGCACATGGGACACCACTCAGGAATGGTTCTAACAAAGAAAAGGGAAGTTTTTTTTAAGGTCTCAATTATCTGGCAAGTGAATTACATCTTAATTTAAAAGGTATATTGGAAATAATTTGTGATGTAGAACAATGACTACATATTTTTGGAAAATACAGATCATAAACGATAAGAGCCCACATTTATATTTATTAAAAATGATTCTCTGCCAGGTGGTGGTGCACACCTTTAATCTCAGCACTTGAGAGGCAGAGACAGGAGGATCTCTGTGAGTTCAAGACCATTGTGGTATACAAAGAGAGTTCTAGGACAGCCAGGGCTACACAGAGAAAAACTCTGTCTCAAAAACAAACAAAATGATTCTCATTGACTAATAAGGTGACAGAAAAATTTAAGTTTCTTTAGGATTTTAAATTTTTTCTACACTACTGTGGTGGAATGTAGGGGGTTAGATAAATTAGATTTAGAAAATATATAGGGGTTTCTGATACGGTCTCTTAATTCGGGGCATGAAGAGCATTATCAGCATGTGGACTAAAAACAGGAAACAAACAGGAGACTTAATAGACTGAAAAACAAGGTTGAAGTCAGGAAAAACAGGAAAGACTCAATAGACTGAAAAACAAGGTTGAAGTCAGGAAAACAGGAAAGACTTAATGGACTTGAAGAAACAAAGTATCTGGCCTGACATTGTTTTCAGCTGCTAAGTGGGCGGAGCCCAAATTAAGCTAAAACAGAGTTCCTCCTATTTAAGGACAGTGCATGGAGCCCAGAAGGAGAAGAGGCCCCTGATGCTAGAGAGCTCCAAGAGTCCTGCTGAAAAAAAGGCTGGCCATCATTTGATGGCCAGATTTCCCTGAAGCAGAAAGAAGCTGGTGAGCAAAGAAAGCCTGAGCAAGACACCAAAAGGCCAAGGACTAAACCCTGTGGCTCAGCTTTTGCCTAGAGGGAAATTGTGCCTGGCTTTAAGGACTGAGGTGAGCAGCTGAGTTCCTGATTCAAAAGAAGTAAGTTGGCCTGCAGACGGCTGGGGTCTCCCACAGAGAAGAAAGCATGAAGCCTTATTTAAGGTGAGACTGCAATAACCAACTTACCCTGACGAACCTGCATCTGAGAGATCCAGAAAAAGGACTGCTAAGTGCGTTAAAGAATCTACAACAAAGACTGTGTTCCTGACGACTGAGGACCTGCCCCAGAGACTGTATCATTCTAAAAGGTTAGAAAAATAATTATCAATAGGTTTAGTGGATAGGTTAAAGGAGTTGTAAGAGTTTATAGGATTAATAGTTAAGAAATTGTTAGTGTTTGTTATAAGTGAATTTAGTAATAAATAAATAAGACTTAAATAATAATTTAAAAGTTCGGTTACAGTGGAAGTTGGGTCTCTTTGGTGAAACTGGTGGGCAGTTTGGGTTGGCATCTGGCGGCACACGGGGAAAAGCTTGGCATCCCTTTGCCTGCTGGGATGGGCAAAGCCAGGTTGTGGATGGACAATATGTCCTGTTGAAGGGGCATGGCTAAGAAACCACGTAGCCACACAGATGACGTCAGTTATCGTGAGAAGCAATGGGACTGTTGGACATTGCAAAAAATCTTGTGGACCCTGGAGACTGCCAAGTATCTCCAGATAATGCAATATATAAACTGGAGAATTCCGTTCGGTCTCTCTCTTCCTCCTGCCCTCACTGATTCATAAGTCACGCTGAAGAAGAGCACAGCAACAGAATTTAGATTGTTACATTCCAAGTCAAAGGCCTGGCATAAAAACTACTGAGAGTTCCTTGAAGGCATCTGTCTGTCTTGGGGCCCCACAGTGCCAGAAAACTGGGCAAGGCAAGTGGAGTTCAGAAGCCGCTTAGAGAGGCGTTGGCTTTGATACTTGCCTGAGCCAAAGAGACCGTGTAGGCAAGTCTTAGCTGATTGAAAAAGCCGCCCTCAGTTGGCGGTTGGAACAGATTGACTTTATAAACCAGCCACCATTTGGTGGTGGAAATAAAACTGGCCTTAGGAACTGGCAAAGTAAGAGCCAACGAACACTAATCTTTGAAAGGGACTGCCTTCTGGGACTGACATAAACCAAGCCATGTATGGACCTATGCTAAGAATATTAATATCTTTTTAAGAAAGTTAAAATAGTGTTAAATGTTTTTAGATAGGTATTAAAGTGTTTTTAGGTATTAAGGTATTTTTAGATATAGATTTTAGATTATAGGTTTTAGGTTATAAGGTTTAGGTATTTTATAGATGTTTGTTAAATATTAATAAATATCAGTGTTTATAAATAAAAATATACTGTTACACACTACAGTAAATATTTGACAATTTTGGGGGTAACATTTATTTACATAATTCTAATCTACAGAACATAACTTCTTTCTTTCTTTTTCTCCCCTCTTTGGTTTTTTGAGACAGGGTTTCTCTGTGTAACCTCAATTGTCCTGGAACTCACTCTGTAGACCAGGCTGGCCTTGAACTTACAGAAATCCTCCTGCCTCTGCCTCCCGAGTGCAGGGATTAAAGGCATGTGCCACCACACCTGACAACTACTTTCTTTAGAACAAGAAAATTTACAAATGACAGATATTGCTTCTTTTGTCAAAAACTTCTTCAAGGGCTGGAGAGGTGGCTCAGAGGTTAAGTGCACTGGCTGTTCTTCCCAAGGTCCTGAGTTCAATTCCAAGCAACCACATGGTGGCTCACAGCCATCTACATTGAGATCTGCCCAGGCATATATGTAGAGCAAATACTGTATACATAATAAATAAATAAATAAATAAATAAAATGTTTAAAAACTTCTTCAAGAAAATCAGTATTCATGGTCATTTGCATTTAAAATAATATGGTGGTAAACAGTAGATATTACTATTTTTACAATATTCTATAAAGAGCTATGTCTCTTTATCAACAATTAGCCTTTTAACCGGCAACACTGGCCACTTGCTATGATGTAAGTGCTCAAGAGAACTGATGATTATATTACAGTAAAAACTGTATTTTAAGCATGAAGTTGCTTAAGCACCCCAGCATCGTCAGATGCAACTTGTATAACTCCATAGCTTACACTGCAGAAACCAAGCTCAAGCAGACCGAGAAAGGCTTTCTTAATTGTAGCAGTAGTTGATTTCCCCTGCAAGCACTGCAACTGTTTTTTTTTTATAAATACTTTATTTTTTTTCCTTCAAGTTACATCTCAGTCACAAACCCCTCCCTATTCCCCCTTCCTATCCCGCCCTTCCACCCTCTTCCCCCCAGAAGTTTCCCCTTTCAGTCCAACAGATGGTTCCTTCTCTTATAACAGTAAATACTATACAAAACAACAGATATAAATATGCCACATTTATGAGAGTTAAATGGCCCAGTATACCTTCCCAATGTCCAGTTTATACATATTTGGCCCCTGACTTTAACATTCTACTATCTAACCATCTCCATGAGTTTAAAGGTCTATATCTGACTCAACATTCATACTAACTTGCAACACACTTTTAAGAGTATCTTCTTAGATCTATAACACCCTCTTGATTCCTAAACAACTCAAAATTTAACTATGAGACTCTAGCTGTCTATTCTTCAACCACCTCAGAGACCTGAGAGGGATAAATATATCTGCTTATATAGGAAGTGCAGGGCCTGCAGCTTCCAAAACTAAGAAATGACATACCAGTGACTGCCTGGACAGTTCCCATTTTCTCTCCATACATTCCTGCATCAGTCTTCAGCCTTTGGGTCCTGTTTCTCTGACAGACATTTGTTGTAGAGCAGGGATTATGAAGGACTTACCTACCCTGTCTTGGCAGAGTTACACTGCAACTGTTTTAAGAGTGAGGAGACTGACCCCATGCCACTTAGAGACACCCATGAGCATGCAAGCTGGAGGGCACCCAGGAGGCCAAGCCCAGACCAGCGCCCTGCAGCTGAACAAACTGCCCAATGCTTACTTCAAGCCTCAGTGAGAAGCCTGACCAGATTTCTAAAGAATAAGAATTCCCTAGATTCTCACCCAAGCCAAACCTTAAAAAAAAAAAAAAAGATGCCGTTTTGCTACTGGAAAATAAATTTATCAACCCTAAAAATAACCAGGACAAAGTTAAGAAATGAAAGTGATTCTGAATGGGTGTCAAACAGATGTTGAACTAATTTTACAAAGACTGTGAGGAAAAAGTGTCCTGGTGACTTCTGCATGACAGCAGAGGGAAAAGAAGGATCTGATGACATAGGACGGCAGGGCACACTCAGAGTTGGGGAGGGAGTTAAAATCTTCATGAGTTTCTAAGTTTCATCTAGCCGGAAACAGACTCAATGTTTATTAAAAGATGGTGGGTTAGACACTGGTTCTCAGCCTTCCTAACGCTCCGACCCTTTAGCACAGTTCCTCATGTTGTGGTGACCCCAAACCATAACATTATTTTCATTGCTACCTCATAACTGCAATTTCGCTACTGTTATGAATTATAAAGTAAATATTCAATATGCAGGATGTCTGATATGCAACCCCTGTGAAAGGGGTCACAACTCACAGGTTAAGAACCACAGATTACACTAATATACTAAATAAAATCTGAAAATTCAGAGTATAGAATGACATTTGTTCCCCAGCTTTCTGTTTTCATAACAAAATACCTGAGATGATCAGCTTAAAGGAGAGAAAGGTTTACCTTTGGAGGCTTCAGCCCATAGTCAGTGGGCCCATGCCTTCCCAGGCTGTGACAAGGCAGTGAAGGCATGGAGAACACTGGCACTCCTCTCAGCCAGAATGCAAAATGGAGGAAGAGTAGGAGCCAGTGGCTTCCTTATCCTTCTCTGAGGCATGCCCAATGACTAGAAGTCTTTCCCATTGGGGCCTACCTCTTGGTTCCCCCTTTCCTAACATTGTCACTCTCAGAGTCTTTAACAGGAGAGACTTTAGGTGACATTTAAAGATCCAATTATACAATGCTGCCCTTTGTGAGATCTATAATGTCTGTCTTCAAACACTTGTTCCTGCAAAGAGGAGCTTGACATCATTGTGAACCAAAACATCTCTTCAGCTCACTTTAATTTCGTTCTAAAGCATCACATCTCATGGTACAAAATTACATAGAGAGAACTAATTACAGAGGGAAGCACCCTCCATTGGGCAAGGGATGGCTAGTGAAGCTGGCGTCTTAAGAGCTAGGAGACAAGGTTCATCATGTAAGCAAAGCTCTCTCTATAAATACATGACTAGGAGCAAGAAGTATGTCTACTGACAAGTCGCAGTGTGTTGGGAGGTTTGCATTTTTTAAAAGCACTCCTGTAATCCCAGGGGAATTCACTCACTGAGGTCCTGTAGCACAACTTCCAAAGGTTACAAGGGGTGAGATGTGTGTAGACCCTCCTCTGTACTCCTACCCAGCAGGGGACACCCTCTGCTCCTGGAATTCCACCCATGCCACCTGCACTGAGCTTCCTCCCAGGCTACATAATTTATGCTAGTTTGATCAGCCCAGAACAGGACATCAGCCACTTCTTTGGATTTTAAAACAGATGTTGAGGGCTGCAGAGATGGCTCAGCGGTTAAGAGCATTGACTGCTCCTCCAAAGGACCCAGGTTCAAATCCCAGCATCCACATGGCAGTTCACAGTTGTCTGTAATTGCTGGCTTGGTGGTGCACACCTTTAATCCCAGCACTCAGGAGGCAGAGGCAGGCGGATCTCTGTGAGTTCAAGGCCAGTCTGGTCTACATAGTGAGTCCAGGACAGCCAGGGCTACACAGAGAAACCCTGTCTTGAAAAACCTAAAAAATAAAACAAAACAAAAAAAACAAAAACCAGAAACAGATGTTGAACTAATTTGGGGAAGTTCATAAGCTAGAATGGCCTAATGATGAATGGTCTGACCATTCATCACATTCCTAACCTTAAGAACCAGGATATGTGACGTCATCCTCTGCCCCTCCCGCTGTTTTTCTTACTACATCCTATTACCATACTCACCCCGAGCCTGGCTCCTTGGCTCACAAGGAGCTGAAGCCTCTGGCTCCCCCCATCTTTCCTGGTTCTTTTCCTCTCCTGTTGACTCCAACTCGAAGGTCTTATCCTTCCACCAATATGGCATTTTTTCTGTTAGCCACCAACCAGGGATCACCAACTTATTTTTATTTGTTTAATTTAGTTTTATTTTTTATTCAGCTCCCCAAACAGAAATGAAAGATCAATCGAGATCCTCTTATCTCAGGGGAAATCCTGTCCACCTGTTGTCACAGGTCAGTCAATGTTTTCAAAGGCAATTGTCTCACCTCAATTTTTCTGGCTCTGGACACCTTATGTATCAGTTGATTCTGAACTACCTGTGCTTGCTGGTCAGTCAGTTTGTTGTCTCTAACTTATCAACCCCCTTTCTTAGCCTCTTGAGTGCTGGGGTTACAGGTGAGATTATGGTGGTGGGTGGAAGGGTTGGACAAAGAACAGGGAATGACCTAACCACCATCTCTCTCAATCTGCTTTATTTCCACCTGTTGATGTGCAGAAAGGGACTTCAGACACCACAGAAAGGAGCAGAGCTGAACAAGGATGCAGCTAGTACTTAACACAGCAGAATGATATTTTTAAAAAAGTCTTGGAGATTAATAGAAGTTCAAGCTGCTTCAAATAGATTAACAAGAGAATACCTCCCCAAAATCTAATCAAGGAATAAAAAAAATACCCAAATTAGAAACAAGAAGAGGGTATAATTATATACATGGATTTTAAACCAAGCAAAACTGATCATTTTCTATGAAAACATAGATCACCAAAATTAACTCAAGAAGAAACAAATTGTCCAACAGAAAAAAAGGCAAAGGATATAAAAACAAAAAGTACAAATGTCCATCAAGCACACAGAGACATGCTTAACCAAGAGCCAACAAGCTTGAGCTAAACTGATAATATGCTTTAAATCCTATTGCATGGTTAATGTTTTAAAATGAAATAGCAATGTTAACAAAAGTGGGGAATAAGCCAGGCATACCTGTAAAGCTAGCACTCAGAAGGGAGAGGCATGAGGATCCCCATGAGTTTGATCCATCTTGGACTGCATACAAAGTTCCAGGCTGAAGAAAAGGGACCAAACACTAAAAAGGAAAAGACAAGTAACCCAGATGATCCAGCCTGGAAGACTGCCTCAATAGCTGTTTCCTCAAAAATCTACAACAAGAACAACTTCAAAATAGCTAGCTAAGATGGTCCAGCCTCATAGACTGTTCCAGCCAGGACTTCAGTAAAGCCCTGAACTTTCCCACCCAAAGTTCAGATTTAGACTACAAACTGCTCAGGACATTCAAATTGTTGAGCACATAGAGACCAGATAACAAATGTTACTATTAGCTTGCTTAACCATTTTTTTTTTCATTTTTATTTGGGCCCCCAAACAGGTTTCCCACGACCAAAATCAGCAGGAAGCAATTTTAAGAGAATGATGCCCCATCCCAAAAGTTGGGGTGGGTAATTTTTTGGACCTTGATGGGTTATACATGTTTGTTGTCATTTAGGGGGATTGGTTACAAGTTGTTAAATGGTCTTGTTAAGCAAGGTATAGGAACTTAGATTCTGGGATTTCTCTCTTTCTTTTTCTTTTCTCTATCCTTCTTTCTCTCTTATGTAGGGGGAGAAGACTTGAAAAGAAAAAAATACATGATGTAGAAATGATAAGAAAAAGGGATATATTGTTGAATCTACTCACATCTTTGTAAATTGATACAAAATCAAGGTTGTGTTTTGGTTAAACATATTATGTATCAACTCTTTACCTATGAAATTCTTTAAAATGCAATGTGAAGTTCTAGTCATTTTGAAAACAACTATCACAAACTGTTTAGGATAATTAAGAAATGCAAGTTCATAGTCATTCAAACGTGGTTTTGTTAGGTACTACCTTAGGTAATCACAGATGTTTTCTAAGTTAATCAGATATTAAGTTGCTAGAGACAAGCAACATTTGCTTATTTGAATATACGAAGATGGATAAATGGTCTTCAAGAACCTGAAGAGATCTGTAGAATATGGCATTTAAAAGACTTTTTTTTTTGACATTGAGACATATCAGCTCCTGACAGCACCCCCATTCTACTTCAAAGTAAATGATGAGCATCAAAGAATCTCCAATTGGAAATGGCTGTATTAGTGGCAAGGCAGCCACTGGGCAATGAAAAAGCCCTTGCTTCAACTGCAGAATATGCTGTCTAAAATGGACATAACTTGGAAGCAAGGTAAGTTGATGGCCTAGCTCTGCCAAGACAGAGTGAGCAAGGCCTTCATAATTCCTGCTTTACAATTAATGTCTGTCAGATATACTGGGACAATAGGCTGAAGATAGATGCTCCAACGTTATAGAGAAAAATTCAGGACTGTCCAGGCAGCCAGTTGTCTGTCATTTCTTAGTTTTGGAAGCTGCTTGCTTTGTACTTCCTTTTTATTCAGATATATTTATCCTTCTCAGGTCTCTCATGTGGTTGAAGACAGCTAGCTATAGTCCCACAGTAAGTTTTAAGTTGTTTAGGAATTAAAAGGATGTTTTAGGTCTAAGAAGATGTTATTAGGTTGGTAGTGCAAGTTAGGATGGAAATTGAGTTAGATATAGAACTTTAAACTCATCAAGATAAGACAGATAATAGAATATTTTTCCTAAGTTGCCAAATACATATGGACTGGACATTGGAAATGTATGTCATACCTTATAGTTTTCATAATTGTTTCATAATTGTTCTTTTTTTTTTTTTGGTTTTTCGAGACAGGGTTTCTCTGTTTAACAGCTCTGGCTGTCCTGGACTCGCTTTGTAGACCAGGCTGGCCTCGAACTCTCAAAGATCCGCCTGCCTCTGCCTCCCAAGTGCTGGGATTAAAGGCGTGCGCCACCACCGCCCAGCTCATAATTGTTCTTATTGTATGTAGTTTAATGTTATAAGAAAAAGAGCCTTTTATTGAACTAAAAGGGGGAGATGTTGGAGAAAAGTCGTAAGCACGATTTTCAGGTGCTGATTTCTATGCTCTGAGCTCTGGTTACCACCCTATCGGAGGCATTCTCTGATTGGATAATAAAAGTTGCTGATGGACAATTAGCTAGGCAGAGAAAAAATAGGAAGGCAAGACTTCCTGAGAGAAAGAAAGAAACTCTGGGAAGAGACAGAAGAAGCTCTCTTTTAGCCAGGAGATATGGGGGAAAACAGACATGTCTGTGGGCTCGGAAAGTATAGCAAGCCATATGGCTGGTTGGGACTAGGTGGTAGGGTTAACTTAGATGAGCTAGTTGAGAGTCTGCCCAGCTAATTGACCATCTGCAATTTTTATTATCTTTTGGAGGAAGGTCCAATAGTTTGATTCTAAAGGGTTGATTTCAATGTTGAGATCTGGTTACTGCCCCTTCTAAGGCATTCTCTTGATTGGTTAATAAAAGTCACTGATGGCCAATTAGCTGGGCAGAAAGAGAAGATAGGAGGACTTCCTGAGACTGAAACAGGAACCCTTATTTTATACAGAGGAATCTCTCTTTCCTCCAGGAGACATGGAAGCAGACAGCCGTATTTGAGAGCTCTGGAAGGTAATAACAGGCCACATGGCTGTTTGGGATTAAGTGGTCTGGGTTAATTTAGATTAGCTAGTTGAGAGTCTGTCCAGCTAAGGACTAAGTGTTGAAACATTAAAAGGTCTTGGTGTATTTAGTTATTGGGGAAAGGGCCACAGCAGCCTATAGGCCACCAGTCAAAGCAATCCAGGCCCATCAACCCTCTAATGAATCCTGGTGGCTGTCCCTCCAGGCCGCCAGCAATTCTGCTGGTCAAATATAATAGTTTATGGTTATTAATAAGTATCCAGCAGCTACCCTGCCATCTTCACTGCCAAACTGTAGGACACCAGGCTGTCCTTCCAGGCATACAGGTTTCTAAGGTAAGTCAGGCCTGCCAATTTCATGCCAGGCTGCTGGCTGTTCCACCAGCCTAATATAATAACTTATAGTTATTAATGAAGATATTACTTAACAGAGTTTAGGTTGCAGGTAGTGAAGGCCACCCTTGGTCGAGGGTCCCCCCAACAAGTCAGGCCTCCAGTTAAGATGGGTCAGGCCTACCAGCCTCCTGCCAGCCCACTAGCTGCTCTGCTGGCCTAATCTTATAGTTTATACTTATTAATAAATACAGTTGATAACTAAATTGCAGTTTCAATTATCCAATCAGAGAATGCCTCAGATAGAGCAGTAACCAGATCTCAGAGCATAGAAATCAGTGTCTGAAAACCATGCATAAGAATTATCTCCAACACCAGACCAACTTGGGCTACAAAGCAAGATCCTGTCTCAAGAGAGAGAGAGAGAGAGGAGAGACATCAGACACTCTGATGAGCTGATCTGTGTGGCCGTTGGGGGTCAGCAGAGTGAGAGTGTTGAAGGAGATGTTTCATATTTCACTATTTCTATATTTGATTTTTAGAAGATTTATATTATTTTTACTTACTTTAAAGATTTATTCATGTTAATTCTACATACACACAGGTGTTTTTGTGTCTGTGCACTATGTGTATGCCTGTGGTCAGAAGGGCTGCTGGATTCCATGGAACTGGAGCTAAGGATGGTTGTGAGCCAGTATGTAGGTGCTTGGGATTGAAACTGGGTCCTCTAGAAGAGCACCTAGTGCTCTTAACTATGGAGTCATATTCCCAGCCTGTATTTTTGAATTTTACAAAATGTGATTTTGTGTGTGTGTATTTTAAACTCTCATGGAAAGGATTGATACCACAGTTGTTACTATGTGTTCCCACTAGAGAATAAGATCAGAAATGAGGACACAGACTGAAAGTAGTTTGTGGGTCTGAAACCCAGTAGGCATGAAAGATAGGATAGAAAAATAAGCAACAAAATACAGAATGAAAGCCACATACAGTGTATTAGCCTGAGGGCAAAACTACTGCCCTGCTTCAGAGTGCCCAGCACTGTAAACCTACTCAGTGTTTGTGCCCTGCTTCAGAGTGCCCAGCACACTGTAAACCTACTCGGTGTTTGTTGAATAAATGAAAGAAAAATGAGACCAAAATCAGTGATCTACATGCTACAAAGTGTTGTATGATCAGTAATAGAAAAAAATTCCAAAAAAGTTGTTTTAGGAAAAAAGTCCCAGGGCTGAAGAGACAACTCACGTAAGAGCACATAGTGCTCTTCCAGAGGACCCGAGTTCTGTTGGCTCACAACTGCCTCTCAGATCAGCTTCAAGGGGATCCAATGCCTCCAGCTTCTGTGGGCACCTGAATTTACCCTCACACAGACACATACACACACACATATAATTAAAAAACAAAAACCAGTCCCTCACAGGTTGGTGAGTATCCAGAGTAATGACTAACTAGGCTGTTAGCTACTAGATAGCAGCTGAAGATCCAAGGATCCCAAAGGTCTATCTCTAAGAGTCTACCCAGCCTGGCAGAGACAGCTTGTGTGGGGCCAACCATAAACCTAAAGAGTACAGACTCAGAAGCCATAATCCCAAGTGCTGACCCCCAAAGACCAAACATCCCTGAAGTGCAAAATCCCAGAAACCCCCAATCTCCACTTCCTGTCTGGGATTCAAGATGTGAGCTGTTCCAGCCGCCATGCCGCTGCTTACTTCCCTGCTAAGATGGACTCCTATCCCTCAGGACCTATAAGTCAAATAAAGCCTTCCTTCTGAATGCTGCTTTGATTGCGCTCTTTATCACAGCAGTAGAAAAGTAACTAGTACTCACTATACAGTGAGAGTCTGTCTTAATAAAGAAATAAGAAGTAGTATGGTGTGAATTTCTGTTCAAAAGAAACAAATTGTTCATACATCACATATTTAGAGGCAAAATTATAGTCACTGGAATCCTTTTATGCTCTTTAAATTTTTTCATTATTCTTAAGAATTTCACACATCTATACAATGAAATATGATCACATGTAATCCCCATTTCCCCCATATCCCTCTCGAAGCATACACTCTCTCTCAATTTTATTTCTTTTATTTTAATTTCTTTCTTAGAAAGAAGTGACATTGTGTCTATTTGGTGTTCTTTATGTGTATAATGTTTTGCCTGTATCTGTTTGTGTCTGTGTGCACGCCCATGTGTATACATACATAATGTATGTATATAGGTATGTATGTGTATTGTTTTATGTGTGTATGTGTTTATGTATGCATGCATGTATGACTGTTTGTGCATCATGTATGGAAGCCAGAAGACCTGTGTCAGAACTGGAGTTACAGACAGCTGTGAGCAGCCCGTGTAGTAACAGGAAACTGAGCCCAAGTCCTCTGCAAGAGCAGCAAGAGCTTGTAACCACTGAGCCATCTAACACTCTCAACATAACTATTAAGTTTGAAGTTTAAAGAATACTACAAATACTAGTCATTTGTTTACAGTCGAGTTAAAATAATGTGGTCATAATATTTGTTCATTGGCATTTACATATTAGTTTGTGCTCATGTTTGTTAAAAGTCATTGTTTTCAGCTCTTAATTTTGCAGTACTACATCAGTTCAGAAAGAATACAATATGGTTTGATGACGTATACAAGTCACATTGAGAGTGATAAAAATACATTTCTGTAGCATGTGTAAGATCACTACTGACCAGAACTCAAATGTGTACCACAAAGGTTGAGGTGGCTAATCTTGGCGTCAGTTTGACTGCTTCTACAGTGTACTGAACTACAAACCACCGGGCATTCCTCTGTGACATTTTCTTGATCAGATTATCTGAAGCAGGAAGACCCACCCTAAATGGGGTTGGCATCTTCTGATAGGAGCCCAGATAACAGGATATGGAAGAAGAAAACTGCTTTTTGCCTGCTTGCCCTCATTCTCACTGGTAAGTTCATCTCTCTGGATGCTACAGCATTCCTTTGTTGCTATTAGAAGCAGCTTCTTCAGTATTCTAAAGCAGACTGAAGACCAGCAGTTCTCCAGGAATCCTCCACACTTCATTTCAGTAGATTGGTAGTACTGAGACATCTAGCCACATAGACTGAGCAACTACAGGATTCTCGGCCTCATCAATGAGAGACAGCCATCGTTGGATTACCCGAACCACATCCTGTAAACCAGCCTAATAAATCCCATGAGCGTGCGCACACATACACATACACACACACACACACACACACACACACACACACACACACACAGTTTCTCTCTTGCCTCTCTCATTCTATCCATTCTGTTCCCAACCAACACGTTTCTGCATATCTCCAAGTGATACGAAAACTCCTATGCTAACACACATTCAAAATGTTTTTCCCTCTTGTGTAACCGATCTTTTAAATTATTATTTAACACTTATTTATTTATTACTAAATTCACCTATAACAAACACCAACAATTTCTTAACTATTAATCCTATAAATTCTTACAACCCCTTTAACCTATGCACTAAACCTAATAACAACTACTTTCATAACCTTTTAGAATGATACAGTCTCCGGGGCAGGTCCTCAATCGTCAGGAACACAGTCTTTGTTGTAGATTCTTTAACGCACTTAGCAGTCCTTTTTCTGGATCTCTCAGATGCAGGTTCGTCAGGGTAAGTTGGTTATTGCAGTCTCACCTTAAATAAGGCTTCATGCTTTCTTCTCTCTGGGAGACCCCAGCCGTCTGCAGGCCAACTTACTTCTTTTGAATCAGGAACTCAGCTGCTCTGCCTCAGTCCTTAAAGCCAGGCACAATTTCATTTAGGCCACTGTTCCGACAGATCAAACCCCTATAGGCAAAAACTGAGCCACAGGGTTTAGTCCTTGGCCTTTTGGTGTCTTGCTCAGGCTTTCTTTGCTCACCAGCTTCTTTCTGCTTCAGGGAAATCTGGCCATCAAATGATGGCCAGCACTTTTTTCAGCAGGACTCTTGGAGCTCTCTAGCATCAGGGGCCTCTTCTTTTTTTGGGCTCCATGCACTGTCCTTAAATAGGAGGAACTCTGTTTTAGCTTAATTTGGGCTCCGCCCACTTAGCAGCTGAAAACAATGTCAGGCCAGATACTTTGTTTCTTCAAGTCTATTGAGTCTTTCCTGTTTTTCCTGACTTCAATCTTGTTTTTCAGTCTATTAAGTCTTTCCTGACTTCATGCTGATAATGCTCTTCATGCCCCGAATTAAGAGACAGTATCAGAAACCCCTATATATTTTCTAAATCTAATTTATCTAACCCCTACACTCTTGTTTCACCTGAAACATCTTGGAGAAAAAGGAACATATCCAGAGATATTCCTTTATCAACCCTATGACACAAGTTGAGCATGCCCAGAAGAACTCTTTTCCACGATTTTAACCATTCAAACATGTCAATGACTTAAGCATGTGTCTGCCATCTTGTTCTTGAACTATGGCATAAAAATGAGCATGCAATCATGTATATCTCTTTTTTTAAGATTTATTTATTTATTATGTATACAGTGTTCTATCTTTAGGTATGCCTGCAGGCCAGAAGAGGGCACCAGATTTCATTATGGATGGTCGGGAGCCACCACGTGGTTGCTGGGAATTGAACTCAGGACCTCTGGAAGAGCAGTCAGTGCTCTTAACCACTGAGCCATCTCTCCAGCCCGCAATCATGTATATCTTACACTGAGTATCCACAGCCATGTTCTCACCCCTAAAGCGCTTTCCTATGTGAACATGTGTAGGTTCCTTCAGGAAAATCTCCACACTTCCTTTGTTTGAGAGCATGGCTTTGAAAATAATCTTGTGTTCTCCCTTGCCACCGCAGGCAATACATTTTTCTTCTCTTTATTTATTTATTTTTATTTATTTATTTATTATTTTTTAAAGATTTATTTATTATGTATACAGTGTATCTGTCTGCATATATGCCTGCAGGCCAGAAGAGGGCACCAGATTTCATTATGGATGGTTGTGAGTCACCATGTAGTTGCTGGGAATTGAACTCAGGACCTCTAGAAGAGGTCTAGTCAGTGCTCTTAACCTTTGAACTATCTCTCCAGCCCCCATTTTTCTTCTCTTACTTCTTGCCCACGATTGTTTCTGGCTTTTTAGTATGATGGTAAACACTGAAAATTTGAGGTTTCCAGGTAAGAGGGCAACCTAAAAACCAGCTTCTGTGCCCTGGTGAAGAAGAATTAGAAAAAAGCAAACTCTATTCCAAAGAAAGAAAGAGAGGAGGAGCCTTGGAAATTGGATGAGAATGTTGGGATGATGGGTGAGTGCCTAGAGCCAAGGCCAGCACAGCTCCAGCTACACAGCTCCCTGTGGGGAGGGGAAGCAGAAGCCTATTCCACAGAGTCAGGAGGTCCTGGTCAGACAAGCCCATGGTCCTCACAAACCTCAAACCCAATTGCAGCCCTTGGAGAGACAGTGATTATTTAAAGGCAGATTCAAGCCAAACCAACTGGAAGCAGCAGGACTTGGCCACAGGTTGGCTCTTGTGTAACAAAGAGTTCACTTGTCAGTCATATGCAATGGTTACCTATTACTGTGTAACAAATCGCTTACAACCTTTGAATGCTTGAAACAAAATGTACATTATCTCACAGCTTCTGTGGGTCAGAATTCCAACAGAGGTCTTGCTGACACTCAGGGTTTTCTATGATGTACTCAGCCTCATCTGGAGCTGCAGGAGCAATCCACACTCACATGGCCCATAGGTAGTACTGGCTACTGGGAGAGCTTGGTCCCAGCTGGGATAGTTTTAATGTCAACTTTCTATGAATTAGAACTGTCTGGATAGGAATTCTCAATTAAAGAATTGTCCTTTTGGGGCTGGAGAGATGGCTGAGCGGTTAAGAGTACTGACTGTTCTTCCAAAGGACCTGGGTTCAAATCCCAGCACCATATGGCAGTTCACAGCTGCCTATAATTGCCTGGCCGTGGTGGCACATGCCTTTAATCTCAGCACTTGGGAGGCAGAGGCAGGCAGATCTCTGCAAGTTCAAGGCCAACCAGGTCTACAGAGTGTGTCCAGGAAATCCAGGGCTACACAGAGAAACCCTGTCTCAAAAAACAAACAAAACTAAAAACAAAAAAAGACCAAAAATGTCCTTTTTGCCTTAATTAATGTGGGGAGACCCACCGAAGTACGGGCAGTATCTTTGGGCAGCAGCCCAGATAAAGAAGAGCCAAAGAGGAAGCTGACTTTTGCTCACTTGACCTTCCTTTTCACCAATGGCTGATTCCTTCAATGATAGAAGAACCAGGCTTGCCCTGTTGACTGAGGACCAGCGACTCTCTAGGAGATCTACAGGATGTCAGCTACCAAACTGGGACTGCTGAGGTACCCAGGTCCATGGACTGAGCCATTACCAGGCTCTCAGCCTCTCAAGCGAGAAACAGCCACTGTGGGAATTCAGACTGCTAAGGCACCTCACCTGTGGACTGAGCAACTATGGGGTTGTTCGCCTTTCAGGTTGTTACCTATTTCAATGTAAGATGATTTAATACATTGTGTGTGTGTGTGTGCGAACATGCTATTGGCTCTATTCTTCTGGAGAATCCTGACTAATGCAGCAGCCAGGAAAACCTCTCTATAGAGCTGCTAAGAGGATATCTATCTTCCTCACTGGCACTGTACTTCCCAGAGACAATGATCTAGAAGAGCAGAGAAAGCTGTGATGCAATAATGACCTAGTGTCTAACATTTCCCTCTATCAATTTTTTAAAAAAGATTTGTTTATTTTATACGTGTGGGTGTTATGCATGTGTGCATATAAGTGCACAAGGAAACCTTCCAGATCTACTGAAGTTTGTTCTAACATAATGTTCAGTGTAAATGCAGCAGCTCTCTGTTATGCACTGACTCCAACAAAATCTGACCAGCAGGATAGAAACATCAAACTATGACAACTCACGTAAATGAAGATGCTGATACCAGCAGTTCCCCATCTCACCAGTTACCATGGTAACAAGTGGCATTAACAGCTGTTTAAAGGAGCTGTCTTTGAAATATCTCATCTCATTAGCCACATCATATATACATAAATACACATATAGAAATCATGGAGAAGTTTTTTATTTTAAAATGGCTGAATAAAGTGAATAAGCTAGTAATATTTTAGTTAAAATAAAGCAACCATTGAGATCTAACACTTTCCAAGGTTTTTCTGCTTATGTTGTCACATTTAATTATTTTAAAAAACAATATACAGTATTTACATTTACTTGTGGGAGACATGACAGGGTATACTCATGCCACTGCACAAGTATGGAGGTAGAGGAATTAGTTCTTACCTTCCATCATGTGAGTCTGGGAGTCCAAATCAGGTGGTCAGGCTTGGTGCCAGGTGCCTGCCTTTACCCACTGAACCTCACATTGAATTCTTTTTTTTTTTTTTTGGGTTTTTTTGAGACAGGGTTTCTCTGTGTATCCTTGGCTGTCCTGGACTCACTTTGTAGACCAGGCTGGCCTTGAACTCACAGAGATCCACCTCCCTCTACCTCCCAAGTGCTGGGAATAAAGGCGTGTGCCACCAAGCCTGGCCACACTGAATTCTTAACAAAATACTATGAGCTACGTATGATTTTACCCCTCTGGGCTACTGAGATCTAAGAGGTTAGTACTCTCTGAAGGCCACACATCTTTCGTGTAGGTAACCTGAGATAACAGGCTCTTAGATAAGTAAGATCCATGCTTTCTTCCCAGGCCGTCTTAATGATAATGTGTGAGATGCTAACAGAAGTTGATTATTAACCCCTTACTAAACTTGGCACTCCAGAATCACACCCATGGAGCGCCATTTCTCTACAGCACTGATTACAGCCTGAGATTATAGTTCAGAGAGAAGCATGTCCCCGTCTGATCTGTCTTGATATCCAGCACACATCAGTACCTAGAACACTGCCTGTCATGGAGAAGGTATCAATTAATATTTGTTGAATTAAATGAATGGAAATATCAAAAGGGTGAAAAGTACTAAAACAAATGTTCATATAAACATCATAGTCTAAAAGAAAGAAGCTGAAAAGCTCAAGATGGAACTTAAGAAATGAGCAAATGTGGCTAGGCATGGAGGGACCCACCTTTAGTACCAGTACTCCCTAAGCAGAAGCAGGAGAGTCTGAGTTTGAGGCCAGCATGGTCTACATAGTTATTTCCAGGCCATTCACAGCTACATAGTGAGTCCCTGGGGCTTGATGTGCTTGTTTTTCTCACTCACGCCATTTAAGCCATCTCCAGCATAGTGGTTAGTGGAGATGCAGGGCTTCAGCTATGGAAATGTTCTACGGCTCTCACGTCCTCCGCCAGCCTGTGCATGTTCATATGCTGTAGGCATAAGGATACTGTGTAATTCAAATGGTGATTTCTGTACTCCCCATATCTGGTTGCAATCCTTATTCTGAGGATTTCCTGTCTCAGTGTTGTGTAGACACTGCTCCCCAATTGCCCCCTGATGTGCCAATAAAGCAGCTTACAGCCAATCGATGAGCAGTGGAGAGAACAGGGCTGGACTTCCTATCTTCCAGGGGAGGAGGAGTTAGAGGAAGAACAAGATTCGGTCACAAGCAGAGAGGCCCAGGAGATAGGAGGAAGATTCAGCCTGGAGCAAGGAAAGACCTAAAAAGCAAGTAACTCAGGGATTTTTGGCTGAGAGGGAGTCAGAATAACAGTGGGTTAAGAACAGACAAATTGCCAGGCGTGGTGGTGCATGCCTTTAATCCCAGCACTTGGGAGCCAGAGGCAGGCGGATCTCTGTGAGTTCAAGGCCAGCCTGGTCTACAAAGCGAGTCCAGGACAGCCAGTGCTGTTACACAGAGAAACCCTGTCTCGAAAAACCAAAAAAAAAATTGCATGTTAAAGCGGGGCATGGTGGCGCACACCTTTAGTCCCAGCACTCAGGAGGCAGAGGCAGGCAGATCTCTGTGAGTTCGAGGCCAGCCTGGTCTACAAAGTGAGTCCAGGACAGTCAGTGCTGTTACACAGAGAAACCCTGTCTCGAAAAACCAAAAAAAGAGCAGACAAACTGCTCAGGACTGTACTGTAAAGCCATGTTAGCATAGTATAACTGAGTCTCAATTATTTTGATGATAGCCAGGTTTAGAGAGAAAGAGAGAAACAGTGAAACACAATTATATAAATGTACATTAACAATATGCTGATTCAAATTTTTGTAATTCTTTAGCCCCGGCTGTACTGGACTCACTTTGTAGACCAGGCTGGCCTTGAACTCGCAAAGATCCGCCTGCCTCTACCTCCCAAGTACTGGGATTAAATAAAGGCATGCGCCACCAACGCCTAGCTCTGTAATTCTTTTCTGGAGAACATTCATGTGAGCCTAAGTTGGTCCAGTTAATGTCAGTATTTGCAGAACACCCACCATGCTGATTTCCTCTGCCAATTGCACCTGCAATCTCCTGTCCTGTGCCACTTCTGAAGTAGGACAAGAAAATTAAACCAGACAACAAGAGTACTTACTTCTGCCAGCACAGTGGACTCAACACAGGTAAGTGTCCCAGCATGTCCTAACAGTCAGTAGTGGGGACCCCACCAAATGAATCTAGACTATCTCACCATAGAGATATTACTAGAACTTTCCAACTTGATTTTTCTTCAAAATAAGTTTATTTTAAGCCTAGGATGTGATGTAGCTCAGTGGTAAAGTTTTGCCTAGTGTGTGTGAGGCCCTGATATCCATCCTCAGCATTGCCCCTCAAAAAAGCCTACATTTGAAAAAGTCTGATACCAGTATGTAGTAGGTGGCATTTGTTTTATTTTATTCACTCTAGTTTATTTTACTGTACTTAATACCTCTACCTCTCTTCCAACCCTTATTCCTTCTAACCCCCCAACACTAGATAGGAGAGAAAGGTTAGAGGGGAAAGGGGCGTGGGTATCTTTTAACTACTTCCTGCTGATTAGGGTCCTCAGGTTCTTTAAGGGCAATACTAATCTCAGTAGTCAGGATATCCAGCAGTCCAGCAAACCAGCAACAGAAAACAAGCAGACCAGCAAACATGGCATCAGGACAAACCAGCAGCAATGTGGGGAAGCACCAGCAGCAGAGTGAGCGACAACCTCTCCCTCCTTCAAAGCACCACTCCCAACTTCCCTTTCAGGGCTCTGCATTTATGCCCCTTTCTAGCGACCTCAGAATTAAACTTCCTGCAGCTGGCTAAACCATGCTCCCTGCTAGAGCATGAGAGACAATTATAGTTAACACCTGTGGACAAACTGAAGCAGCCCCATCTCCCACACCTGGGGTTCAAACAAAAACATTCTCATAACTGGGTTGTTTTTTTTTTTTAAAGAACAAAAACTCTGACCATACCAATACATGAGTGAACAGATTACTGGTGAATGTACTGACAAGCAAAAGTGGATCAGACCAAGAATTAGGTCCAAGAACATATAGGAATTTACTCTGTATTAATCCTGACATTCCAAAAACACTAAAGAATGGTGCTGAGAGAATAGGCTTCCAGAAGAAGCAAGGTTAGGGCTTTTCTGAGCTCCTTACATCACGCCGACCCAAGCAGTACCAGACATTGAAAAAGAGAAAAGAAAGCACAAAACTAACAACACCAGAGTCAAACAGTGGAAAAATTTATTATAATGTAAAAACTCAACCACTAACACAGCCAAATGGTCTTTGTTGGGGTTAATGTCAAGCTGGGGCTTCTGTGCTCTTCTGATTCCTATTGCAATTGTTTATAAAGAGTTAATTAAAAAAAAAACTCCTATTGCAATTGTTTATAAAGTATTACTCTTTACAAAAAAAGACTGTAAACTTTATTAGTATTGTTTCTGTATGGCTGTTTTGCCTATATGCATGTCTGTGCACCATGTGCATGTAGTTTCCATAGAGGCCAGAAGACAGTGTCAGATCCTTTGAGACTGGAGTTACACACAGTTGTGAGCTATCATGTGGGTGCTAGGAATTGAACTCAGATCCCCTGGAAGAGCAGCCAGTGGTCTTAACTGATGAGCAATCTCTCCAGTCCCTCCCAATTGTTTTTTTTTTTTTGTTTTGTTTTGTTTTTTTTGTTTTTTTGTTTTCGTTTTTTCGAGACAGGGTTTCTCTGTGTAACCCTGGCTGTCCTGGACTCACTTTGTAGACCAGGCTGGCCTCGAACTCACAAAGATCCACCTGCCTCTGCCTCCCGAGTGCTGGGATTAAAGGCGTGCGCCACCACCGCCCGGCTCCCAATTGTTTTTTAACTGGAAAAAAATCCAAACCTTCACAGATGATGAAATCTTGCACATACTTAGGTCTGTGTAAAAGATAAAAAAACTGTCTGATTGTCTCCCTTCCCCACATGGCTTCCAGGCATAGCAACATTCCTTCATGATGAGCAGCAGCCTACATCCCCCAATATCATTTGCTAACAAGAACACAGGTGTTTGAACATACAACTTGCAATTTGTGTTTCAGGATCTAGGATCTTCTGGGACCATAACTTTAACCCAGCCTTCCACAACTGTCTTCTTACTTTCTGTTACACACAGGACACTTGAACAACAGCAACAAACTGCTTCAACTTTTTCACTTCTGCAGATGCTAAAACCACTTCTCCAATATATAAAGGGGCTGGAAATTTAACTTCTTAGGAAAGAAACCCACAGCCTGGTCCTGGCATTTTAGTACCCAGGAGAGCTGAAATAAGTCGAGTTATCAAAACTCCATGCACAATTGTCTTTCCGAATTTGCTGTGTTTTGCAAAATCTTCACTTAAATGCAAAGGACTGACATCCCCTGTTAACTCTGAGGAGGCAGCCACATCCTGCCATGTGAAGGCTCTGCTGAGCTCAGCGTGGTCTCCAACCTTCATGTGCACATGCTGAAGGCACTGCCCTGGTGGTACCAGGTGATGTGCCACAGTCTCCTCTGAAGCCACCAGAGATGATGGCCAGAAATCACAGGGAATATCTTAGCATCTCTAAGTATCATCCACAGGGGCTTTAGCCTGCTTCTGTTTTCAGACTATGTAGACACCAAAAGACACTGTTGAAAGTTGAGGTTTCTGGAACTGTAAGAATGTTGAATCCAACACTTGTTCCCTGCTATTGCCAGATAATGCAAGGAGAAAGGGAGACACCTGAAGCATTCTGAAGGCACGGGGTCAAAGAGCTCTCAAAAAATAAAGAACAGGGACTGGAAAGAGAGCTCAGCAGTTAAGAGCACTCGCCAGTCTTGCAGCCAGCCCAGATCCAATTCCCAGCACCAACACGGTGGCTTGCCACCATCCACATCTCCAGTTCCAGGGGATACAGCATCCTCCTCTGGCCTCTGCAGGCACCAGGCATACATGTAACACACAGACATACATACAAGCAAAACACTCATACATGTAAAATAAAAAACAAATCTTAAAAATATAAATAGATAACAAAGTAGAGAGCAGCTAAAATGACACCTGATGTCAACTTCTGGCCTCAGGATCATGTACACACATGTGCACACACTGTCACACACATACAATCACATATAACACAACACACAGAAGAAAAAGACAGAATAATAAGTCAGCAGCTGGAGGAGAAAAGGACAGGAACAGAGGAAGCAGCTTCAGGAAGAGAACTTTAAAAAGGGACACTCAATTATTTATGTACACTTTTGACATGTGCGACAGAGGAGGAATACATGTGCTTACTGAAGGGACAAAGGAGAGGGCTGTAGTCTCATGTTGTGAGATAAGGAATCTTCTCAATGTCCTCTGTTAGGGGAACAACTGGAAAATCCCTAAATATCATTTGATCCTGGGGTATTTCTACTGCCAGGGCACATATATGGGCAGATGCAAACATAGTGATGTGTGCAGTGGTGTTTATAACTGCGACACAGGAGAGACAGGTGTCTATCATAGGACACTGGCAAAATGAGAAACAGTGAATTCAGTCATCAAAACCAGCCAGAACCCCACATGGGGGCACACGCCTTTGATCCCAGCACTTGGGAGGCAAAAGCAAGCAGATCTCTGAGACTTCCAGGCCAGCCTGGTCTACTGATGAGTTCCAGGATAGCTGGAGCTATGTAGACCCTGTCTCAAACCAAACCAAACCAAACCCAACCCAACCAACACGAAACCAGACAGAACCTGGCGCTCAGCTACTTGAAAGGCTAAGGAAGGAGATTGCCTGAGCCTTAGCAGTCTGTAGTCGGCCAGTCAGGGCCACACTGTGAGTGCCTGACTCAGAAAGAGAGAAAAAGAAAAACCGTCCAGCATGTGTGAGATCCCGTGTCTGATCACTAGAACTATAAAATTTATATATTTATTTTTAGTTTTTTGAGATAGGTCTCACTATGTAGCTCCGGTTACCTGTGTACTGACCTAAAAACTTGTAATTACATTAGTATGAGTAATTTTTCTCCAAAAAGGGATTCTAGACCATGCACACAAAGAGACCTGAAAGAAGAGAAATGTTGCTGATGAGGTGGCCCAATGGGTAAAGACACCTGTCACCAAGCCTGAATTCGAGACTCAGAACCCACACGGTGGAAGGAGAGAAACAGCTCCATAAGTTGTCCTCTGACCTCTTATGCCATGACACATGTGTGCACCCACAAACACATACACAAGCAATAAAAATAAATAAATAAATGCAAAAATAGAAACAAAACAGACAAAAACCAGAAAGAGGTTTGTGATTTTTATCCCCAAGCAATAATTACTTTCTTTTTCCCTTGAGAAAGGGTCTTCTCTAGACTGCTTTCAAGCTCCTAGGCCTAAATGATTCCCCTGCCTCAATCTTCCAAGTTGAATCCAGTGAAATCACCATTCATGGGTAAGGATTACATTTTGTGGAGGAAGGACACTGGGGTGGCGCATGGAGCCGGGCTCTTGCACACACTGACTACATCAGCATTCTTCCTTCAGCCCTCTGAAAGTTACTTCTTGAAATAGGAAACTAAATTCAGGAAATGTACTGGCTGATTATATGTGTCAACTTGACACAGGCTAGAGTCATCAGAGGAAGGAGCCTCAGTTGAGGAAATGTCTCCATGAGATCCAGCTGTAAGGAATTTCTCCATTAGTGATCAATGGGGGAAAGCCAAGCCCACTGTGGGTGAGGCCATCCCTGGGCTGGGTTCTATAGAAAGCAGGCTGAGCAAGCTGTAGGGAGCAATCCGGTAAGCAGCGCCCCTCTATGGTCTCTGCACCAGCTCCTGCCTCCAGGTTCCAGTCCTGCTTGTGTTTCTGTCCTGACTTCCTCCAACAATGGAAATGTAAGCGAAATAAACCCCTTCCTCTCCAACTTGCTTTTTTGGTCATAGTGTTTCGTCACAGTAATAGAAATCCTGACTAAGACAAGTTGGTACCAGGGTAGTGGGGTACTGCTGTGAAAGACCTGAGTATGTTTGGGGGAGGATTGTAGAAGGACTTTGGAACTTCGGGCCAGAAAAGCTGTTGCGTGTTGAGAGCTCAGTGGGATGTTCTGTGGGATCCTTGAAGATAAGAATGAACGATGAGAGCAGGGCAGAGGATGGGGGCCTGGCTTGTGGAGTTTCAGAGGGAAGATTACAGACTCTTATCAGGGCCATTTGCCATTTTGATTAAAACTCTGTGGCTCTGCTTAGCTGGGGCTGAAGAATCAGCTGTGATTAACAAGCTACCAGAGCTACTGAAGTGAACCTTCTACACAACTGGGACAATCAATGCTCGTTATCTGGACTAAGAAGTTGTTAGTGACTAAGAAGAGGTCAGCATCACTGAGGTGAAGTCTTCTGGAAAGTGTTTTCTGAGATCACAGCGAAGCTGAGTTCCAGAGACAGCCAAGATTGTACTTCCAGGTGGCAGCCAGACTTGGTAATGTAGAAGAGTCACCCAGTTGGTAGTGGTTTTGAAGCCATGAAGGGGTCATGGAGAGCAGCTGAGGTTTGGCACTGGGAGAGGCCAGGAGAGGCCACTGGTAAAGGTGCAACCTCAGTGGCAGTTGAAGGCCCAGGACCAAAGGGGTCGTGCTGGGAAACTGAGGCTTGGCACCATGAGGAAGAGCCTAGGAGAGGCTATTGGTGAAAACGCAGCCCTGTTGCAGTGGAAGACCCCAGAGTTTTAGAGAGGCCAGTGCCATGGGAGACCACCAAGAACAGCAGTGGAGTGGAGCCAGCTGGAGCCTAGAAGACAAGCTGTGTGTGCTGTAGAGGGCGGAGCTGGAGAAGTGACCCAAGCCTTTTGGAGGAGCCCAGACATTGGACAGTTAGAGTTTGATTTTTATTTGACTTGATTGTGACTGTGCCCCGATTTTTTTCCCTCTTAAAGTAAGAAAGCATTTTACTGGAGCCCACAGTTAAGAGATTTTCAATTGTAAAAGACTTTAGATTTTAAAACAGATTGGATATTTTAAAGGAACTGAAATTTTAATGTGTTTGAATTTGTAAAGACTGGGACTTTTAAAGTTATTTAGATCTTGGGGATGAATAAGAAAATTAGGGTTGAGTCTTAATAGTGATGTGTTTGTGTCCAGCTGACAAGGGGTCAGTTGTACTGGCTGGTTTTGTATGTCAACGACACAAGCTAGAGTCAGCACAGAAGGAGCCTCAGTTGAGGAACCGCCTCCATGAGACCCAGCTGTAAGGCATTTTCTCAATGATCAGTGGGGGAGGGCCCCGCCCATTGTGGGTGGTGTTGTCTCTGGGCTGGTGGTCTGGGTTCTATAAGAAAGCAGGGTGAGGGCTGGAGAGGTGGCTCAGAGGTTAAGAGCACTGGCTGTTCTTCCCAAGGTCCTGAGTTCAATTCCCAGCAACCACATGGTGGCTCACAGCCATCTACATTGAGATCTGCCCGGGCATATATGTAGAGCAAATACTGTATACATAATAAATAAATAAATAGTTTAAAAAAAAAAAAAAAAAGAAAGCAGGGTGAGCAAGCCATGGGGACCAAGCCAGTAAGAAGCACCCTCCATGACTTCTGCATCAGCTCCAGGTTCCAGCCCTGCTTGATTTCCTGTCCTGACTTCCTTCAATAACCAACAGAAATATGGAAGTGTTAGTCAAATAAACCCTTTCCTCCCCAACTTGCTTTTCAGTCATGGTGTTTCATTACAGTAATAGAAACCCTGACTGAGATGGGAAACAAAGTCTTTTTTTAAACCTTATGTTCAAACTAGCAATGATGAAATTAACATGTTCTTCCTGATCATGAACCTTCACATATCTGCACACACAGACACATATGCACACATACATGCACACACATTAATATACACCCACACACTCACACACATGCATGCCCATACATTCATACACACCCATGCACATACTTGAGACACAGATAAACAAACACATATATACTTGCACATGCATACACATGTACACACACACACATACATACAGACATTCACACATATACATACACACAGACGCATACACAACCATGTACACACATAAACAGGAACTAATATGTACAAGTACACATACATGCACTCACATATTCATACATGCCTATACGCAAATACACCTATGCACACACATATATACATATACTCACACACATTCATACATACCCCACACATACAGACCCGTCCACACATACTTGCATACACATAAACAAACATATATACACATGCATACACACCCTTCACTTGTGGGTTCTATTCCTTCTCACAAATGCAATTTGTTAATGAATCTGCTTTTCTGCCTAAACCCTCTTAGGGTTTGAAAACAACAGAGTTTGACCAGTTCCATTGTTGTCACAGTCTTGGACACGGGCTCAGGCCAGGGCCAATCTTTCATTTGGAACTCTTATGAAATACCACTTCAACTCCTTCCTGAAAAGTCAAACCCTGGAAGCGGAGTGTAGGGGGGGAAAAAGCTAATTAAATGATTTACTAGTATTTATATGTATATTTAATTGGTTTGACGGCAGTGTTAATCCTTAACCCGCCATTATAAATGAGCACACACAGACACCGGATGGAATTTACCACGCCTTGGCCTGAACTGTGCACTCCTAGCCCATCTAAGCCAGCTCATAATTCTATTCCCCAATATGACCCCGTCTATACATCTAGCCCTTTGACAGCCCATGCTGCTGTCATAATGACTAAGCTCTCTCCCATACATAACATGTCTCTTCCCTAATCACTGTACAGCACGAGGCTAGACACATTTCTCATTAGAAAAGAGGCACAGTGTGGGAGGGTTTGGAAGGGGAGACCAAAGGGACAGAAAATAAATTATACCATGATTGGGGTGGAATCTACTTAGCATAATTTAAGTCCAAGTCTTATTTGTTTTGCTTTAGGTTCTGCTTTGCCGGTGTGTTTTTGAGATGGTGTGCAACCCAGGTTACCTTCTGCCTCACTCTCCTAAATGTTAGCGTTAGAGGTATGTGTCACCATTTCTGACTAAAGTCTAAATCTTTGTTTTCTCCTGTGTTCCAGAAACAATGCTGAATACCATGAATATAAATATGGAAAACACACCACCCGGCTTTCCATGAACTTCTGGGTGACCAGAGGGACCTGAGCGTACAAGTTACTAAAACTCTACCTGCATGGTTTTAAATAAAAACCCAAGTTATGAGAAAAATCGTGACAATTATGACTACATTGCTCTTTTGAAAAATGCTTTTTACATTTTACTGTATGTGTGCATGCAGACATACACACATACTCGCGCCCATGCCAGAGTGTTCATCACAGAACAATGTGGACATCACAGAACAACAGATTTTCTCCTTCTGCCATGTGAGTTCAAGGGATTGAACTCAGGGTGTTGGGCAAACACTTTTCCCCACTTAGCCATTTCATCAGCCCTTGGATTACTACTTAAATTCAACATTTCATCTGCCTGCTCTTTTCTGGTTAAAGTATATGTTTAAAACCATCCCTTCCTAAAAGGAATTGGGGCACACTGGAATGAGCTGATCCAGGTATAATACATCCAAGAAATCACTGAGATTTTGGTGTGTCCTGGAAGGAAGGAAATTATCAAAGATTTAGAGCAGTCATGTTGGATGGATGGACTTAGGAATTAAAGTAAAGGAGCTCAACATGGCCAATTTGAGACAATTTCAATAAACTAAATATAATGACAATTATAAATTAAATATATATTGATAATAAAAGAGTAAAAGTTCATGAGGGGATGTCTTATCTACAGAATATTAGTTGACAAATGTAAAGAAAAAATAGAATTGGGGGGAAAAAATCACCATTTTGCAACCTTAACATAATCGCTAAGACATGCTAAAACCACTGAATGATGGTCGTGGAAAAGCATGCTCACATAATATCAAAGTTTCACCCCAAAGGCAAAGTTACTCATTGTAAAGGGGAAACCATGATCAAGCTGACCCTCCAAATCATTGGGCTGCCTGCCATTCTGGGCTTCCAGGGATGATGTAGACAGGCACGCCTCACCCCTGAGACCTCTTGTCAGTTCAAGATACACTGAGATCCAGAAAGATCCCAAACTGGAAGAGATCACAGACAGCAATACTGACCACAGAGCTAAAGGGAACAGACAGATCCTAAGGCAGCTATCATAAAATGCCTCAGATGAGACTGGTGATGCACATCTTTAATCCCAGCACGTGGAAAGCAGAGCCAGGTTGGTTACTATGAGTTCAACTCTACATACTAAGTTCCACCCCAGCCAAGGCTCCATGGTGAGACTCTGCCTCAAAAAAACACAAAAATAAAATAAAATGCCTCATAGTTACAAATGTGACTCAAACAAATAAAAAAAAAGGAAGACATATATTTTAAAATGGAAATTTCATAATTGAAGAATGCAGTAACCAAATTCTAAGGATGATTAAATACAGAATGAGGAGTCACAGGAAATGATCGGTGAACTTGAAGATAAGTCTATAGACCTTCCTCACCATGAACAATAGAGGATGAAGAAAGAGGGACAAAGAGGTGGGAAAGAACAGCCTCAGGAACCAGAACAAAGATATAACACAACATCAGGAGCCATGAAGGAGGAGACAAGGAAGTCAGAGCCCTTAAAAACTCAGACTACAGGGGCTGGATAGATGGCTCAGTGGTTAAGAGCACTGGCTGCTCTTCTAAAGGATCTGGGTTCAAATCCTAGCACCCAAATGGCAGTTTGAAACTGTCTATAATGGCTGGACATGGTGGTGTGTGCTTTTAATCCCAGCACTTGGGAGATAGAGGCAGGCGGATCTCTTTGAGTTCCGGATAGCCAGTGCTACTCAGAGAAACCCTGTCTCAAAACAAACAAACAAAAAGAATTCAGTAACTAAAAACATCCCAAACTTGACAAAAGAGATAAACCTATATACAGAAATGCCAAAGCATAAGCCAAAAGCCCAAAGAGGTCCACGACAAGATAGATCAGAAATGAAAAAAAAAAAAAAAGAAAAGAAAGAATGGAAGCAGTGAGGACAAACCCTGCTTGAACTATGGGGAGAAAACAATGCTTTACTGGCAGACAGTCAACAGAAACTGCAGGCTGGAGGAAGCAACACATTTTTCAAATATTGAAAGAAAAGACCTGTCAAGCCCTAAGAGCTTATGAAAATATCCTTTAGTAATCAAAAGGAAATCAAGGCTGTTTCAGATAAGGGAAAACAGAGAACAGACTGCCAGAACACCTACCCTGAAAGAATGGGGAGGTTCTGGGGAGGACACAGATCTTGTAGTTTGCTCATGTAGCATGTGGAGGGGCCCTGGGTGGTATCTCCAAAAACACCTGCAACAGAAAATCAACTCAGTGGGAAGGAAACAAAGAGCATGTGTAAGGAAGAAGTGATAGGAGACAAAGTGTATCCACAAAACAGTCTCTAACTCACGATTTCCAAATGGCATTTAATCGTTGAAGAAAAAAAAATCACAACTCTGATGTGCTTCTAAACTCATGTATAGCTTTATAAACAGGGAAAGTAAAGAGAGAAGTTCCTAAAGTTCCCTGCAGTAACAAAACAATGACACCAGGGAAAGATGTTATAAAGTTATGTTCAAGCCTGGTGTGGTGGCCAATGCCTTTAATCCCTGCGCTTGGGAGGCAGAGGCAGCTGGATCTCTGTGACTTCAAGGCTGGCCTGGTCTACAGAGTGAGTTCCAGGAAACCAGTACTGTTATACAGAGAAACCTTGTCTGGAAAAGCCACACACACACAAAAAGTTATGTACAAAGGTTATAGACACAGCAACTACTAACACAGCTGTGTGATGAGTCCATCAAAAATAACTCAGATATGGACTGGAGAGATGATTCAATGGTTTAAGAACACTGATTGCTTTTCCAAGGACCCAGATTCGGTTCCCAGCAACCATATGGAGGCTCAGGGCCTTCTGTAAATCTAGAACCAGGGGATTCGTCGCCCTCTTCTGGCCTCTGGAGGTACTGCACACACATGGTGCACAGATATTCATACAGACAAAACACTCATACACACAAAACTAAAAAATTTCCAAGGACCAGGCAACTTTAATCCCAGCACTCAGGAGGCAGAGGCTGGCAGATCTCTGAGTTTGAGGGCAGCCTGATCAACGTAGAGAGTTCCAGGCTATTCAGGGCTACATAATGATACTGTATCTCAAAACAAATTAACAAACAGAAAAGAACAAATAGTTCATAGGAAGGCAAGAAAATACACATTAAAATAGAAAACTAACAAATATTTAAATTAAAAGAAATAGTAGAGTGATGCTCTAACTGTCAATATATGCACATGGAAATGACCTAAAAAGACAGAGATCAGCAAAGCATATTTAAAAACAAGTTTAAATGCCACATTTTCTCTCATATGTGGAAAGTGAATTTAAATTCTGTGTAGTAGTGTGTGTGTGTGTTTGTGTGTGTGTGTATGTGTGTTTGCAAAACATGAACTGGAAAGCAGATCATGAAAAGTAGGAAAAACTCTTAAGGGAGGGCAGAACAGCAACGGCAATTATATAAAATATGTATTAAGAAAGCAGAGACAGAAGCAGCTGGGGTGGGGCAGGGAGCACACTGGGACAGGGGAGTGATGAAAACAAAGTGTAATGGTTCGTACCAATGAAGATGCTGGGGAAAACCTTGCTTGCCAATCTAAACAATTTGAAAAGGAAAAAAAATGTAAGAAACTCAGTTTAAACTTCAGTCAGAGACTGGGTAAAAATAAACAATGGTTAGCTATATCCTACATTATTCATGAAGAAAGAGGGTAGGTAAATTGCTAACTAACAAAATAGACTTTGAAGAAAATTTCCAGAACTCTCATACCAGTGTGTGTGTGTGTGTGTGTGTGTGTGTGTGTGTGTGTGTGTGTGTGAAGGGGGGATAGCTAAGGATAAAGGAATACAGAGGGAAATATGCAGCACATATTTCTTTAAGAGATATGGCATCTCATACAGTAATATCAGCCCCCACCTCAAGAATCTAGAAAAAAAGCAAAATAAAATCAAAGCAAATAGAAGAAAATGTCAAAATAAATAATGAAAGTGAAGAACAGAAAAATCAATGAGATAAAGTGCTAATTCTTTGATGATCAATAAAATTGAAAAACATCTAAAAGAGAAAGACAAGGGTTACCATTACTAGAGAGAAACATATCATTTTGACCTCTGTACCAGAAGATGAGAGCAGAAAAAGCCACTCTGCATGTCTCAATTGGATGACTTGGATGAAATGGCCTAATTCCAGATAAAAATAAATGACCACCTCACCCAATAGGGAAAAGGTCATTTAGAAAGCCCTATAACTATCTAAGACATTGAGAGTGTAATTTAGAAGCTCAAAAATAGAAACATTAACCTTAAATGTTTACAAATGATGCATTAGTATTGTGCCCTTCCCTAATAAATAAAAACAACAGCAAGTGATTTTGTAACTACACCAAGATGTTTTGTATTCTGTTAAAAAAATCTTCAGAAAACAAGTTTTATTAGAACTCTAAACTCTTGAAAAGTATTTTAATTTTCCATTAAGGAAATCTGAGTCAAGACTTTCACTGAGAAATTCTATCATGTTTAAGGGAGAATTCACTGTCTACTGAGAATCCTTGAGACAACAGAAGAGAAAGAAACATGTGATTCATTTTGTGCAGCTAGTGCCCCATGTTGCTTGAACTGTATATGAACCATACAAAAATTAAAACATCAATAGGCCTCACAAATATAACACAAAACTCCAGGAATCCCATAAGAGAATATCAGCAAATGCAAGCAATACATAAAATAATCACATACCATGATAACAGGTTTTAGTCTAGAAATGCAGAGTGGGTCAGTATTTATTTATTTGTTTGTTTGTTTGTTTGTTTGTTTGTTTGTTTGTTTTGGTTTTTTGAGACAGGGTTTCTTTGCATAGCTCTAGCTGTCCTGGATTCACTCTGTAGACCAGGCTGGCCTTGAACTCACAGAGATCCACCTGCTTCTGCCCCCTGAGTGCTGGGATTAAGGTGTGTGCCACCACACCTTTATTAATGCAGAAGAAGCACTTGACAGACTATGGGGAGTAGCCTAGTGATAGAGAATGAGCTTGGCATGAACAAGATCCTGGTTTAAGTCCCACCCTCTCCCCATCTGTGATAAGAATTTTGTTTATTTAAAAACACTTATGAGAATGTTTTCGTTTAATCCCAGGTGTGGGTCTGCTTCAGTTAGTCCCAGGTGTAATGAATATGTGCCCCATGAGCTAGCAGGGGTGTGGTGTAGCCACCTACAGCATGTGAATTCTGAGGACTGAGGGGGGAAAATGTCAGAGCCCTGGGGAGAGATGGGTGCTGCAAAGAAGAAAGAGGTTGCAGCTCTCCCTGCTGCTGCTGCTCCCCCAAACTGCTGCTGGTTCTTCCTACTGCTGTCTCCTGATTTTCTGGTTTGCTAGACTTCTGAATATTGTGACAACTGGGATTGGTATTGCCTGCAAAGAATCCAACAACTCTAATCAGCAGGAAGTAGCTCAAAGAGAACTCCATCCATTTTCCCTTTAACCTTTCTCTCCCTCCGAGTGTTGGGGGTTGAAAGGAACAAGGGTCGGAAGGGAGGAAGAGGTATTAAATATAGTAAAATAATTAGAGTGTATAATAAAACAAAAATAGTAAAAGCCAACTTGTTACACACACACTAATAAGACAATACAAGAGGAGCAAGGTTCAGTTCCCAGAACACAAATGGTGGCTCACAATCATCTGTAATTCCAGTTCCAGGGCATCTGATGCTCTCTTCTGGCCTCCTACAGCACCATATGTATGTAGCACATTTATATGTAGGGGAAACACCCATGCACATTAAATAAATACAATTTTTTAAAGAAAGAAACAAAACAAAATTACTGCATTTGGCCTGCAGTGGGGTCTGGCCAGTTTCAGAGAGGCTGAATGGGTGTGGCCATTCTGCAGCAGAGGCACCTGCCCACAGACAGAGTGGAAGGCAGTTCCTCTTTCCAGTGGTTCCTGTTTCCATCCCTGTTCCTGACTCTGGTCTGGAGACTTGGCAAGTCTAGCCTTGGAAACAAGCTGAAACCAACTGCAGAACTGGAGTCTAGAGTAATAGCCAAGTCTACCTCTCTGCCAGTAGACCTAGCAGAACTGAAAAATTGAAGGGCGGGGCAGCAAAGATCAGAGGGTACAGTACTCCAAGGAGGAGTCATGATGGTCCTAGACTATGGTGGATCCTCAAGAGGAACTTGGCTGGATCTCTCTTCAGCTGAGACTGGGGCTTTCACTACCCTGACCTGGCAGTTACATTTCGGCAAAGAGAAGATTTGTCCCCATGAAGAGAGTGAATCTCCATAGCCAGAGGAAAGGCTAGACTGGAGAAAGTAGACCTCACTGAGATAGGAAGGTTGACAGAAACCAGAGTCTTCTGTGTCTGAGAACAATCCAGAAAGGAACCACTAGCATTACCAAGATCTGGAGATCATGACCAAGACAATTGTTGTTTCTGTTTTTACTGACCCCAACTTCATTTTGACCAGTCCACCTTGGAAGAGCAAATAGCTGTTGTAAGTGTCCTGTTCCACATCCGCTAATCCCAGGCTTTCTGTTGTTTTACTCCAAGCATGCAGTGTAGGAGAAGTGTAGGAGAGTTCTGAGAAGAGGGGGGACACTGGGAGTTGTGGGTTACAGGGAAAGACTGACAGGATGACTTGAAACTGATCACAAAGAGGAGAGCTTCTGGGGGCAGAGACAGAGTGGAGGACACACTCCTCTACACAGACCTTTGAGGACCCATCAGAATGCAAACCAGAGCCACTGTGAGTGAAGATACAAAGCCCATGTTTACCTGGTATGGGCTGCACTCAGCCACATCATCCCTGTGACTTAAGACAGTCCTGTCTGGAGCTGGGAAGACAGCTTAAATGGTGAAATGCTTGTCTCATGAAGATCTGAGTTTGACCTTGGCATGGATGCCAGGTGGTACATGCTACTAACCCCAGCCCTGGGGAAGGAGCGATGGGGGGAGGGGAAGATCCTTGGGACTCACTGAGAAGCCTAGCCAAAATTAGTGAGCTCAAAGTTCAACGAGACACTATGTCTGAATAAAAGTGGACAGTGATCCTAAAGATAGCACCTGTAGTTTTCTTCTGGCATCCACACATGTACACACACACACACACACACACACACACACACACACACATCTGTACACACTGAAACACCCATACACATATACACACAGACACATAAAAATATTCTCATATCAGAATCTTTCACATGAAGTCACTCTATAAGCTAGTCTCTAAATAATCAAAAATCCCTGAATATATCTTAAGAGACTTATTTTGCTAGACTGTAAGTATAAACAAATACCCTCCACTATTTTTAATCCATCAATGAGTTAAACCACTGACCAGATCAGGGCCCTCTTGTCTTTGGAAATTCCTGCACCACTACACCTGAATCTGTATTGTTAATCTAGGCCTCTCTTGATTTCATCAAATTGAATATCAAGAATAACCATCATACATACATGTTCAAAATGGACCAAATACTTACATGTAGGAGCTAGAATTATAAGATAGCCAGACATATTGGTGCATATGTTTAAACCCAGCACTTGAGAGGCAGAGGCAAGTTCAAAGCCAGCCTAGACGATATAGGGAGTTCCAGGCCAGAGCAGGCAGTGGTACATAATGAGACCCTGTCTCAGAAAGAAAGAGAGAGGGAGGGAGAGAGAGAGAAAGAGACAGAGAGAGAATCAAAAGACAACTAGTAATGGGAAAATCATTTGCAAATCATGTAACTCATAAGGATTTAATATCTATAATATATAAAGAGGTTCTACAACCCAACATCAAAAGCCCATAGGAATGCAATTTCCCACCATAGACATATAACTGGCCAATAAGGATTTGAGAAAAATACAGAAGTACACATCAAATCCACAATGAGCCAGGTATAGTAATGTGTGCCTATAATCCCAGCTTCCCACTTGGTGAGAGGATCATAAGTTTGAGGCCAGCCTGACAGTACAGTGGGACCCCATTTCAAAAGAAAAC
>CAJQZJ010032004.1:8085764-8098753 GCA_907164525.1 Lophiomys imhausi
AGTTTTCCCATACAGAGTATGATTCATTCCTTTTGCCATGTCTGCAGTCTGAAATCCCAGTGGGACAGTCTGTAACTAAATATGCAGAACAGTGAGACAGGAAGTCAAGTTGATATCAATCCCATCAAAAGTCAAATGGGAAAGATTTCCTCCTATTCTGTAGACTGACTCTTCACCCTGTTAATTCTTTTGCTATGCAGAAACAATTTTGGCTGGGGAGCGGGGTCTCTATATTGATGGGATCTCCCTTCATATCCCTGGTTGTCCTGGATCAGGCTCACTTTTAACTCACAAAGATCTGCCCCCCCCCCGCCCCGCCCCCGGCCTCCCAGTATGTGCCAGCAAGCACAGTTGAACTTTCTAATTTGATGCAATTCCATTTGTCAATCTTTAGGCTGTTAGAGTCCTGTTCAGAAAGTCATTGAAGGCCTGGATGGTGTTACATGCCTTTAATCCCAACACTCTGTGAGTTTGAGATCAGCCTAGTTACACAGCAAGTTCCAGGTCAGCCAGGACTACATAGTGAGACCCTGTCTAAAATTTAAAAAAAGAAAAGTTTCAGGTCTTACTTTAGGGCTTTTGATCCATTCTAAGTTGACTTTTGTACTGAGTGAGAGAAAGGGTCCCCCTGGTTTTGGACTTCTAGGCAAGGAGACACAATTTCCCAGAACTATTGAGGAAAAGTCTGTCTTTCCAGAACATACATAATCTAGATGTGTCCTACATATTAGGTATCGAGAACTCAAAAACTTAAACCCAGAAGGATGAATAACCCATCTGAAAGTGAGTAAATTAACTAAGCAGACACGTCTGGATTCAAGAGAGTAAGCACACAAAGCAGTAAATGCAAGGGAAATGTTCATCATCTTCCAAACTGTTTCTAACTTTTAGTTTATCCATTATCAGTGTGTGTGCCTGCTGAGGACATGTGTGCATGCAGCACACATGTCAGAGGACAACTTTGTGGAGTCGGGTTTCTTTTTTTCTTCTTTTTTAGGTTCTTGGGAATCAGCCTTAGTTATCAGGCTCATGCAACAAGTGCCTTTACCCAGTGAGTCATCTGTCTGGCCATGTATATCAACTGTAGTCCTGAGAGAAATGCAAATCATCTCAGTCAGAATGGTTATCATCAGAGAAACAAAAAATAACAAATGTTGGTAAAGATGTGAGGTGAAAGGGGCCCATACAGAACACTGTAGGAATGTAAGTTAGAGCAGGAGGCTCAGGAACTATATGACCCATCCACACTGCTCCTAAAGGAATCAAAACTGACATTCAGTGCAGACATCTGGATACTCCGGCTTGTGGAGACACTGTCCACAGCAGCCAAATCGTAGACTTGGCCTAGGTGCCCATGAATCACATATGGTATAAACGCGCAATGGAGCTTGAGCTTTGGAGATCTTAAAGCCCACCCCTACAGTGGCACACTTCCTCCAGCAAGGCCACATCTACTCCAAAGAGGTCACATCTCCTAATAGTGCCACACCCTGTGGGCCTATGGGAACCAATCCATTCAAACTACCACAGATATCACCATGTAGAGTAAAATAAGTCCAATTTAAGACAACAAATGTCGCATGCTGCCTCTCAAATTGGGTTGGCAAGGTGAGGGACACCTAAGTGAAGGGAGACTGTTGAAAAGTAGAAAGGGACTAGAGTGAAGGAGGGAGAGAGAGAGTAATAAGGGACTATGATTAAAAACAAACCACATATTACATACATGGAAATGCCTCAATGAAAACTGTTACTTGGGCCAACGGGATAGCTAAGCAGGTGGAGAAATTTGCCAGCAAGCCTGAAACCTGAGTTCAATCTCTGGAAACCACATGGTCCAATAAGAGAACTAACTCCCACAACTGTCCTCTTATCTACATGCCATGGCACAGACACACACACACGCACACACATCACATACCACAAATATACACACAAATAAATATATGTAATTTAAAAATGACTTTAGCCAGTTACAGTGTCATAGACCTGGTATCCCAGCACTCAGTAGAGTAAGTGGATCTTTCTGTAACTTCAAGGCCGCAGGTTGGTACAGCGGTGCACACCTTTAACACCAGCACTTCAATACCAGAGGCAGAGGCAAGCTGGAGCGCTGTGAGTTCAAAGTCAGCCAGGTCTCCACAGCAAGTTCCAGGCCAGCTAGGGCAATATATCAAGCCCCTGCCTCAGAAAAGAAATGGAGAGAGGGAAGCAGGAGAATACCCCTATTCTATACAATTAATATACACTGATATTTTTAAAATTATGATTTGACAATCTAAGCCCATACTTAAGTTATATGATTTCAAAAAGCTGTTCAAATGCAAACATTTAATTATACCACCTGCTGCAGACAGAACCCAGACAACCTTCGCAGACAATGTCAGCTTAGAGCTTTAAATCACCATCCTCAGCACAAAATAAAAATCAGGTGTATGGTAAGCAAGGGACAGAATGGGGAGGGCACTGCTTCCTGCTTCCTTTTAGCTGTTCTACCAACTCCCATCAATATGTACCAACTGTAAGCCAAAAAAAACACAGGGCATGTAACTAGGTATGTGACCTGGTCCATCAGGTCATTCTTCAGTGACAGGGTCCCGTAAGGACTAGGAGATCAGAAGATAAGGGCACAGGTAAGTTTGGGATCCTGAAGTCTTATACAAGCTATGTCTTATGCCAAGCAAGTTTATTAAGGTACAACATCTTACATACTGTTTCCAGGGGAGAATTGGGACATTGTCAACAGAGATTATCATACAATGGAATCAAGTCAGTGAAAGCCAATCAAACAATGTTGCACAAGGGGAACACAGGGTATCTTAAGAACATTACAGACTGAGGACAAAGCAGCCTTGAGACTACAACCATAGCCCTGTGTGGTGGGAAGAGCTGGGTTCTCCAGATCAGAAGCCACAGCTCACCTGAGGCCCTGGGCCCAGGCCAGTACTGGCTCTACCAAGCATGTGCCTGGTTTTAGAGAAGGAATACTGTTCTTTCTCTGTATATCAGAGCCTCAGGGAAAAGCTCCCAAGGCCCTGGTCCCAGGCTATCACTAACTCTGCCAAAGATGCTACCGGTTTTGGATGTTCCTTCTCCATACTTCAAGGACACATGGAAAGCCTCAGCTGATCAGTCCAGCCCTCACCCAGGTATGACCTGCTACTTAGTCCCCAAGGAGTTCTAATGTGGAGAACAATCAAACTCAAACATGAGAGATCTAAAACAACCTAATACAATCTAGTACAACAGAAGGGAAAGTAAGGAGATATCACATGACCAGAGACAGGACCGAAGTGTGGGTGAGTAGAGACTATGATGGCAGTTGGGGACAATCAAGCAATTGAAAGGTGTGATCAAAGCTGCTGACTGCTGTGCCAGGTAATGCTCCTGAAGAGACAGTAGACATGAACAGGAGAGGTCATTTAAAATGCTGGCTCCTCCATGCTCTGCACAACATGTGCTGCACTATGGGATCTTTTCCAAGTCAAGAAGTTATCTTTTTTAAGATTTATTTATTTATTTTACATATATGAGTGTTCTATCTGCATGTATGTACCCCCACATGCCAGAAAATGGCAGAAGATGGTTGTGAGCCACCATGTGGTTGCTGGGAATTGAACTCAGGACCTCTGGAAGAGCAGACAGTGCTCTTAACCGATGAGCCACCTCTCCAGCCCCAAGAAATTGTTCTTTAATTATAGTTTGTGTCTTGTTTTGCTTTTTCTTGATGCTGGGGTCAAACATAGGACCTCACACATGAGAGGCAAGTGTTCTACCACAGAGTTATACCCCCAAAATAGGCACTAATATTTGCAAGTATTAATGTTTACACCTAAATAGTTATAAATGCTTTTCTCTTTTTGGGGGTGAAAAACACGTCATCAAATGCCAGAAGTTGTTTCCCAGTGTCCCGTATCCACATTTCTTTGAAGAAAATAGGAGAGAATTTTTGCAGAAAAGTTAACAAAGTAGACACTGCTGCTCTTTAAAGGGTCCTTAAAAAATAAACTTGATGTCATCAAATAAAAGAAATGACAACAAATGATGCTGAGGATGCGGGAATATGGGAATCCTTCCTTCCTTCTTCACTGTTAGTAGGAATGCTAGCTGATACAGCCACAATGGAGACCAGTGTGGAGGCTTCCCAAAACACAAAAACAACAACAATAATAAAATATAAAGAAAGAAAGAAAACAGGTGCTGGAGAAAAGGCTCAGCAGTTAAGAACACTGGTTGCTCTCCCAAAGGACCAAGGTTCAGTTGGAAGCATCTACATGGTATCTCACAAACATTTGCAATTCCAGTTCCAGGGGATCCAAAACTCTCTTCTGGCCTCTGTGGGCACCAGACATGCACATGGTGCATAGATATGCACACAGTCAAAACACTCATATGCATAAAATATTGTTTTAAAAACTACAAACAGAACTACCATACAACCCAGCTATACCTCCTGGGAATACGCCCTAAGGACTTGCTATCCTACCACAGAGACACTTGCTTATCCTTACTGCTCTATTCACAGCCGCTAGGAAATGGAATCCGAGTAGGTGTTTACCCACTGATGATGAACGGATAAGGAAAACATGGTACATACTCACAATGCAATTTTATTGCTGCAAAGGAAAATGAAATTATAAAATATACACGTAAATGGATGGAACTAGAGGATATATTAAGTAAGGGAACTCAGGCACAGAAAGACAGACACTCATGTTCTCTTTCATGTATGGATCCTAGATTCTCATTTTTATCTATTTATTGGGAATGAGTGGAGTGTGGGAAATTATAAAGGAGCCCAGGAGAGGGGAAAAAGTGGGAGTGAAAAGAGTAAGAAAACAAATACGGCATGAAAATCAAAGGGGTAAGGGAACAGCAGAGTTTAAATTAGGATAAAGGTGCAGGGTCAGGGAAGGTTTGACCAAAAATATATAAAATACCACAAGGAAATGTGTTTCACTGGATGCAAATTAAAAAATAAAGAAATAAAAGGTGAATTTGACTCTTGGATGGCCCTGGGAATGTAGAGTTCTCACCATCCTATCTGGTAAGAACGTAAGAGTTTTTGTTTCAGGGCTTTTGGTTTTCTGAGGCAGGTCTCTCTGTGTAGCCCTGGCTGACCTGGCACTCACTATGTAGACCAGGCTGGCCTCAAACTCAGAGATCCACATGCTTCTGCCTCCCAGTGGTTAAAGGTGCATGCCACCATGCCAATGCCAATGACAAGTTCTTGTAGCCACTAGTTTATACTGGATATATATTTGGGCTGGAATGTGTTTGTTTCATGATGGACAGGAGTCTACATGATCAACCCCCAGAAAAACCCCTCCCCTAAAACTGAGTGTGTAGTGAGTGTTCCAGGCAGCCATCATTTCAGAGCTCCCTGCTGGGGGGTTAAGCGCATCTTACATGACCAATGGGGAGAAGATTGTTGAAAATTGGGCCTTTGCCTCCTCAGACATGGCTCCATACACCTTCTCCCGCTTAATGTTTCCTAATGACCTCTTACTGAACTAGAGTGTGGCCATGCTAAGTTCCATGAGCCATGTGAATGAATTACCAAATCTTCAGGTGGCCTTGGCTCCTAGGAGAAATAAATTCAACATAAAAGACTGGAACAAGATGGTGGACTAAGCACATACTTATGTCTGCCTTTCAAGTGGTTTCATATTACCTGGAATAACAGAAGTATTATTTTTAGAACACTCAATAATAAACTTAGAAAACAGGAAACAGTGCCAGTGGCCAACTTAAATGCCTAAGGAATTTGGGCAATGCCACGAGTCCTCAGAACCAGACAATCTAGGCAAACCACCAAACCACACCATGAGCTTGGGAGGAGACTGTTAGGCAGGGAAAACAATAGCACCATCCAGGCTCCAAATATGTAGAAAAAGAGACAAGGGTAGAATCCAACCATCCAGTCACTAGGAAACAGCAGCTGGGGCAGCTAGGAGTATTAGAACCTTCCCCCAAAGCTTGAGTCACCCACAATGAACCAAACACCCCAAGCACAAGCCTACTCACAGCATATGACAATTCAGCTCTCTTGAGAGGAGGCCACAGCAAATGGGACAGGCAAGGAAACAACAATCATCAAGTTCAAAGATAAGGCATTCTTGCTTGAACACAGACATCTTGGGTCTGTGTTCTCCACTTTGGTCTGGAACAGAATATGACGACAGTGACGATAGGTACCAAGGCATGAAGAACAAGATTCCACACAAGTCCAGCTGGCAGCAGCCAAAACTGACAAAGGAAATGGAGTAAGCATGAAAGGAAGGCAAGGAGGGCAATGTCTAGCCTGGATCTTTCACAGCTCACAGCGGTTACCAGAATTGCTACCTGGTAACAAAATCTAAGCATATTCTCTTTGCCATCACAAAACCAGATGACCACAAGAGCCCTGCTTTAGATATGTATAAACGTTAGGGGAAGCCAAGATAATTTATCTCAGCAACCACAGTTAGCAGCTGCTGAGAAATCCAAAGTTCAAAGAAAGAATATTTCAAACATACAAGAAAATGAGCAGAAGGTAGAAGAAGCTGATAAAAACTCATGTGTGTGTGTGTGTGTGTGTGTGTGTGTGTGTGTGTGTGTGTGTGTAAGTCATAGAACAGTTCAAGTCACAAACAGATGTATGGAGAGCAAAGGGACCCTGAAAAGCAACAGTAAAGATGTGTAAGCACTACTGTTAACAATACAACCACCTGGCTGCCCCAGAGACATTGCAGATGTGGCTGCTGTGTCACACGTGCATCAGTAGGTACCAGAGAAGAGAGAGGCTATGTCTACATGCAGTGTTCTGACCTATGAATATCTGAATGAAGAGTAGCCTAACATTCTGGGGGTGGGAGGTGTGAAGCAAGCCAGATACCAACACCACTTCAGCGCCATGGGGCCTGGAAGGGGAGTTAACCTGTGTTGAACACCAGTCCAACACCAGGCAAGCACCAGATGAGCTTCCAGGACAGGAAGTAAGCCAAAGACTAGGGAAGCCCTGCCTGGCCCTGGATGAGGGGGTTATAGGTGAGTAAGCCCCAAGGGAGTGAGTGTGAGAGAGCCATCCCTGCCTTTTGTCTGCTTTGTGGAGATGTTGGTGAGGGAGAGATCCCCTACCCTCCCTTTTGCCCTCCACCACCAGTGGCAGACAGGAGATCTGGCCCTGGCGGGGTCATAAGATCAGGAGAGCTGCTCCTGTCCCTCACATGCTACAGCACTTGGGAGAGCAAACCCTTGCCTGGGCAGCACATTACAGCTGGCCCTGGATGTGGGGATTGTGGGTGAGCCAGCCCTGCCTTCTGCCTGCTTTGTGGTGTTGGCAAGGGAGAGATCCCCTTTATTCTCTTGCCCTCACCAAAGGTAGCAGGCGGGAGAGTTGGCCCTGATGGACTCATGAAAGCAGGAGAGCTGATCCAACTCCTTATCTACTGCAGCACTCGGGAGAGCAGGCCCTACAAGTAGGGGTTGCAGGCCCAGAATCAGGGCTTTGAGTTGGCCCACCCCAACATACACCCCATGGACGAACTGCTGGAGTACATAAAGAGGCCAGTTCCACAGACCCAAACCTACAGGATCTCCATGACACAGGATAATAACAGTATATCTGAAAGGAGTCCCAGAGAGGGTCCAGTATTTACAAAGTAGCAGAAACCAGAGGCCTCTTACCAGACCAAGGAGTCATTGTAATGAACATTTGCAAGTAAAAAAGTATGAACAAAAGGGAATATTGTGGGACACACTGAGACACACTACACCTTCCACAATGAGTTTTTTTTTTTATGTGGGGGGAGGTAGCAAGGGTGGAGGGTGGGTCTGGGGAGGTGGGAGAAGATGAGAGGGAACAAGGTGCATGATGTGAAACTCACAAATAAAATAAATAAATTAAAAAGGAAACAAACAAAAACAATACAATCATCTGAAAGCAAGGATCCTTTTACAGTGTTTCAAAGAGGCCTCAACATGGTTTAAAAACTGAACTGTTGGGGCTGGAGAGATGGCTCAGCAGTTAAGAACACTGGCTGTTCTTCCAAAGGACCCGGGTTCAAATCCCATGGCAGTTCACAGCTGTCTGTAATTGCAAGCTGTGGTAGTGCACACCTTTAATCCCAGCACTCGGGAGGCAGAGACAGTCGGATTTCTGGGAGTTCACGGCCAGCCTGGTTTACAAAGTGAGTCCAGGACAGCCAGGGCTACACAGAGAATCCCTGTCTCAAAAAAACAAAAAACAACAAAAACCTGAACCGTCATTAATAAACATATGGCTTCTCATCAGAAATGAAAAAATCTCCAAGACGGGACCACAAACACAAAGAATCACCACATTGCCGGGCGGTGGTGGCGCACGCCTTTAATCCCAGCACTTGGGAGGCAGAGGCAGGCGGATCTTTGCGAGTTCGAGGCCAGCCTGGTCTACAAAGCGAGTCCAGGACAGCCAGAGCTGTTAAACATAGAAACCCTGTCTCGAAAACCAAAAAAAAAAAAAGAATCACCACATTTTGCTTTGGGGGTTGCTTGGGGTTTGTTTATTTATCACGCTAAGGATGGGACCCAGGGTCTCTCACATGCCAGACAGAACTCTATCACAGAGCTACATTCCCAGCACATGTTGCTGGTTTTGTGTTCTGTTTTGTTTTGTCTGATTGTATATCTACATGAGTTTTTGGATTTTTGTTGCTGTTGTTTTGAATTTTGGGGATAGAAAATCTATGTGGGCCATATGTGCCTTGAATTCCTGGGCTCAAGCAATCCTGCTACTTCAACCTCAGTGAGTGTGCCAAGGGCCCAACAGGCAGAGGACTCCCCACTGTCTTGGGAGCGTCAGGTCAGCTCAGTATATATGTACCGTTGACATGGCCTGCTTGATTTCCCATCTTCCGGCACAGGGGCTGGAGAGATGGCTCAGCAGTTAAAAGCACCAACTGCCTGCTCTTCCACCGGACTAAGGTTCACTCCCAGTCCATGCATGGTGACTCACAACCATCTGGAACTCCAGTCCCAGGGGAGCCAACACCTGCTTCCGGCCTCCATGGGCACCATTTGTGCATGTGGTGAGCAAATGTACATGCAGGCAAAACACCAATACACATAAAACAAAACAAAAATATTTTCTTAATGAAGACTGGCTGTGATATATATGGTTTAATGGGTAAAGGTACTTACCACTAAGCATGACCACCTGAGTTTGATCCCAAAGACGTAAATGAATGGAGAGAACTGACTCCTACAAGTTTTCCTCTGACCTTCCCACACAGAGTCACACAAATAAAGAAAACGTTACAATTTTTTTTTTTTAAGAATAGAAACAAAGAACCTGCTTGGCTCAACCAGGGCTATCAGAAAAGTGTGAGTATCTGGCACACCACTGCCAATGGCCCTGCCCTACTGTGTACATGTATTATTATTCAGTAAGTTCTGACACTAGGGAAAGACACAAGCATGCTCATCTGTGTTTCTGAGAGCATGTTCACGCCACAGCCTCTGTTGAACACTGACAGTATTACGCAGGAAGTATAACTGGTACTAAAGACTCACCTAGTATAATGATAAGGACATTGGGGGATGCTGGGCATATTCACACCAAGTGAATTCTACTCCTGGGTTCACCTGTGATCAACAGAAATGCATGTATTCATCCAACAAAAGACAAGTACTACAATGTTCATAGCAGCACTGCCTGTAGTAGTCCAAAACAACCCACATCAGTCATGGTAGAATGGCTACTTATTTTATGGATGTATACACATGTGTAGTGGGCCTTTTTCCTCTATGCACAATGTGCTCACCTCCTTGTCACGTTGGAGAACAGAATAACATGGCCCGGTAGCCATGGCAACATCTGAGCAAAACAGTATAGGGATAGCCAGGTCTTTGGTAACAGTAACGGAGATCTTGACATTCTGTTTAGATGGAGGAAGGGAAGGTCATGGGTCCTCACTGGGGAGTCCACCTATTTATTATTCCTTCCTGCCCTCCTCCAACTGCAGTGATTTTGAAGTGGAAGATAAGTTGGGAGCAGGGATCCATGAGGTCATCATCCGTAATGGAGTGGAGCTTAGTGTGGTCCAGCTGCTTTGGGGTCACCTGCACTGCTGTAAGTAACCCCTCACTATAAGTAATCCCAATAAGCTCATTGGTTCCTCAGGGTAGACTCTGGTGGACCATGCTTTGGTCCACTGCTGGTAGCCTATCTAGGGTGAGTAGATGTCTCTCTAGATAGACTCTCTACCTAGATAGGCAGCAACAATACATGAACAAACCTGCCTCGTCCTCTCTAAAGAACATGGAGAAATTTCACAGACATAATGCTGGTGGGAAGCAGCATGCAAAGCAGAAAAGCAGGCAAAGCTCAAGCACCACATTAGTCATGAAAACACTGGCAATCCTTGGTGATGAGCTGCACTGAGCGGGCCCTGAGAGGAGAAAGGAGCCTGTCATCTGGGAGTCAGATGGAAGCATCTCAACAGCTGAGGAGCAAGAACCCCACCACAAAGAACCCCTGTGGTAGCCGGGCGGTGGTGGCGCACGCCTTTAATCCCAGCACTTGGGAGGCAGAGGCAGGCGGATCTTTGTGAGTTCGAGGCCAGCCTGGTCTACAGAGCGAGTCCAGGACAGCCAGAGCTATTAAACAGAGAAACCCTGTCTCGAAAAACCAAAAAAAAAAAAAAAACAGAACCCCTGTGGTAAAGGCTACCAAAGGCTGAGGCTTGGATGTACAGGGTGCTGGGTAAGGGGCATCACCCCTTCCCCTAGTCATTGTCAGAGGATCTCAAACAAGACTTTGCCTTGTTTGTATGAAGACATCCTGTCTTCCTGTATCCCTATGGGCTTACCAACTATCATCCAGTCAGGTGTCCCTCAGGAATCACACGGTGACAACACAGTAACTTCAAACCCACCAAAATCCTAGGTACGACTCATAAAAACAGTGATCTGAGTTCTCTCCTGACTGAAGCCACACCCACACCTGGGTGTGTCTTACTTTCCTCTATTTCTCATGGCTGAGCCTATGTTAAAATATCTCTAATAAAATACCCAAGGCTACTCCTGAAATTATTTTTCAGTATCAGACCCATGAATGCTGATCTGGGCCTGGGTCAAGGTCCCTAAGACTCTAGAACTCCTCAAATTGCTGAGGTGCAGTAAGAAGCAATGTCTCTTATACCCCAAAATGCTGATAAAGTAAGGAAGATTTCAGAGCATAGGAAAAGCCATTTCTTATTTTGTGGGCTGGTTCTTGTTATTAGAATTCACTGGACTATTCATTTATAGTTTGCATAGCTTTATGCTTACATATCAGTGAGCAGTTGCCACAAAATATATGGGTGCCTAACCATATATAGAGTAGAAAAATATGTTTAACTTTCAAGTCTTGAGTCAGATAAAAATGGAGTAAAAACTCAATCCAGCCAGGTGTAGTGGGGCATGTACTTTAACACCAGTACTTATGGGTCTCTGTGAGTTCTGTAATGTAGTGTGACCCCCGTCTCAAAATAAAACAAACGCCAGGCGGTGGTGGCGCACGCCTTTAATCCCAGCACTTGGGAGGCAGAGGCAGGCGGATCTCTGTTGGTTCGAGGCCAGCCTGGTCAACAAAGTGAGTCCAGGACAGCCAGAGCTGTTATACAGAGAAACCCTGTCTCGAAAAACAAAAACAAAAACAAACAGAAAAACAAAAACAAAAACAAACAAAATAAAACAAACAAAACCTCAATCAAGCAAAAAGTAGGTGGAGAGACCAAGGGGTGGAGACTAGCAATAAATAAGAATAAGTAACAGAAGAAAATAAGACAGTAAGCCCCAAAATATCAATAGTCAAAATAAATATTGGTGGGGTAAACAGAGGCTGGTGAGATAGCAAGTGAGTAAAGAAAGGCACCGGCCACTAAGCCTGCTGACCTGAGTCACATCCCTAGGACCTACATGGTAGAAGCAGGTAACTGATGCCAACTAGTTGTCCTCTGACTGCCACATAAACAAACACACACATACACACACACACACCACACACACCCACATACCAGTGGTTCTCTCTCTCTCTCTCTCTCTCTCTCTCTCTCTCTCTCTGTTTTGCTTTTTTCGATACAGGACTCGCTTTGTAGTCCAGGCTAGCCTCTAACTCACAGAGATCTGCTTGCCTCTGACTCCCAAGTGCTGGAGTTAAAGGTGTGCGCCACCATGTCCAGCATACCAGTGGTTCTCAACCTTTGAAAAGCTGCAACCCTTTAGTACAGTTCCTCATGCTGTGGTGACCCCCCACCATAAAATTATTTCACTGCTACTTCATAACTGTAACTTTGCTACTATTATGAATTGTAATGTAAATACACACAAAAAAAATAAATAAAATGTAAGACAAAAGCTGCCTATTTAAAGACAAAGGTATGTATCTGTCAAGATGGCTGTATCAAGAGAGAGGGAAGGGTTAATGGGAATATAAAAGGAACAAATTTATGGAAAAATAGTATGGTGAGTTCCCAAAAACTTTTAAAAAACCAATTTATATGCTAGTAATTCAAATTTCTATGTATATTCATTTTTCAAAAAATTTGAAAACAGATTATTGAAGAGATATGTATACACCTACAGTCATTCACAACAACTAGAATGTGAAAGCAACAGGTATCCACTGACAAAAGAACAGAATAATGGATAAGCACAGTGTGTCCTACACAGAATGGAATATTATACAGACTTTAAAAGGAAGGAAACTGTGACAGGCACATGGCACAACATGGAATCTTTGTCCTTAAAAAGCAGATGTCACATGAAGTACCTAAAACCTAGTCACAGAGACAGAAAGAGTAACGGCTCTGTGAGCTCAGGGAGAGCTAATGTGCTTCCATTTTCAGTTTTCAAGATGGGTGGGTTCTAGAGGTTGGTTGGGCAACAATGTTAATAAACACTGGCAAAGCAGGTGCCTAAAAATAGTACCCAATACAGGTAGGTGGTGGTGGCAGGTGCCTAAAAATAGTACCCAATACAGGTAGGTG
>CAJQZJ010032004.1:8104777-8163186 GCA_907164525.1 Lophiomys imhausi
ACACACACACACACACACACACACACACACACACACACACACACACACAAGGGGGAGACAGTTTTTTGGTTTGGTTTGGTTTAGTTTGGTTTTGGGAGGGGTGTTTTGGTTTCGTTTTTTAGCTCTGGCTAGCGTGGAACTTGCTATGCAGACCAAACTGTCCTCAACACCTCAAATTCATAGAGATAGGTCTGCCTCTGCCTCCCAAGTGCTGGGATTAAAGGTAGTGCACCAACTAGTCCAACACACATGAATATTTTTTAAACGAAAATAAATAGGAAAGAGGGAAAAAGTGGTAAAGTTGATATTCCAAAGAAGCAGAACTTTGACAAGAGTGTGACAGAGGCACAGCTAGCCTCTGGGAGATTGTGAGCCCAGACATTACCAGACCCACATGAAGAGAAGCTTGGAGTGGGCTTTGTGAGGTGAGGACATGAAGAAACTGGAGGGAAGTTTAAAGGTTTACAGAGGTCAGTTTGCTTAACCTTATGCAAATAAATGCCCTTGAAAACTGGGAAGAAAGGGATAACTGGGGGGTTGCTTGTTCTGCATGTAGGTATATGTGTGTGTGCATGGTTGTGTGTGAAGTGCTCATATGTGTGCAGGTGTACATTCATGTGTGTGTGTGTGTATGCACACGAGCACCCGTACATTTGAAGGTCAGATGACAACCTCAGGCGTTGTTTCTCAGGCACCATCCATCTTTTTTTTTTTTTTTTTTACACAGGGTCCCTCACTGCCCTGACACTTGGCAAGTAGGCCAGGGTGGCTGGCAGCAAGCCTCATGGGTCAGCCTGTCTCTACCTTTCCAGCACTGGAATCATAGGTACCACCACATGTGACTTTTTCCCATGGGTTCTAGGGGTAGAGCTCAGGTCTGTGCCAGCCAGGCAGGACTTTATTAACTGAGCTAGTTCCCAAGGGCCTTGTCTGTACACTATGTTTGAAAGAAGACACAATTTATCAAAACCAGTTCTTGGAGTTTTGTTTTTGTTTTTATGTTTATCTATTTATTTACAGTATGCCCATGTGTAAATGTGTGTAGATGTGCATGCCATGCACATGCATGTAGAAGTCAGAAAACAACCTGCTGGAGTCAGTTCTCTTCCTTCATCGTGTGGCCCTCTGGAATCAAACAGGAGCTGGCCCTGGGAGAGTCTTCAAAACACACACACATACACATTTTAGACAAGGGTAGCACACGCCTGTTCTGATGTGAAAGGAGAACAAAAGCCAACTGGTCTGTTTTTTAGTACAGAGGTGTAAAGTCAATTCTAGAACCAGGCTCTACTAGACATTCAACAAGAAAGCCGTTGCTCACCCCACACTTGAATACCAAGTTGAAATTTGTAAGTAAAATACTAGAAAACTGGATCAGGCAGTAGATTTTTGAAAGGGGCTATAGCATAGATTAGTTTATCCTAGGGATGAATTACACTTTTTACTGTGAATTAGTTATAATTGGGACTCATTATTTCAGCACCAGAAAATTCCTTGGAGTGAGTGTGCAGAGACTGCAAATGGCCAGGGTAGATGCCTTCCCAGCCCCCATCCTGGGAAATGTGGTGAGTTTTTTGGTTTAGTATTTTTATGAATAAAGGAGTGTGTGTGGTATGTGAGTGTGTGTGGTATGTGCGTGTGTGTGTGTGTGCGTGTGTGTGTGTGTACATGTACATGGGGTGAACCCATGAGCTGTGTGTGCATGTTAGGCAAGCGCTCTCCCATTGAGCTATATCTCTAGTCCTGGATATTTGAGATACTGTGTCACTATGTAGCTAAAGCTGACTTCAAACTCCTAATCCTCCTGCATCAGTTTCCTGAATACTGAATTTAAGATGAGCGACACCATACCTACCTCGGTCTTCATTTGTTGTTTGTTTACTTATTGGGTGTTTTAATTTTAGTTTATTTATTTGTCAACTAAGTCTTAGTGTGTAGCCTCGAATGGCCTATACCTTATTATGGAGATCAGCCTGGCCTCAAACCTGTGGAAATCCTCCTGCCTCTCTGCCTCCTGAGTGCTAGGATTTCAGGCATGTGCCAGCATGCCCAGCCTTAGTCTTCATTTTTTATTCTTGCTTTCAACTGCTGTACCCCAAAGTATGGCGCTGTTGGGGGGGCCTGCAGGCATCATAGCCAATGGGAAAAGGATCTGTGTGATTTGTGCCAGGTGAAGAAAGAAACTTGAGTCAGCACCACTTACCAGGCACTGAGTCAAAACTTCCAGAGTCTGACCTCAAGGTTTATTTCCCTTACACATTTAAGCGTAGTAAAACCTTGGGGAAAATTTCCACATGGCAATTATCACAATAAAGCTTCAGGGGTAGCTGAACTGAAACTCCCTTGCAAAGTAGAAAAACACTTGCGACTTTTACATTAAGAATGAGTTCTAAGCCAGGCAGGCTGGTGCACACCTTGAATCCCAGCACTTGAGGAGGCAGAGGCAGGTAGATTCTATGAGTTCAAGGACAGCCTGGTCTACAAAGTGAGTACAGGACAGCCAACGCTACACAGGGAAACCCTGTCTTGAAATAAAAAGATGGTGGGGAAGTAGAATGAGTTCTATTGGCTGATAAATAGTGCTCAGGGCAAAGGCCTAGGGAGGAAGGAGTTGTAGTAAGTAAAGGGGCCTCAGAGTCGGCACAGAACACACCCAGACACCACCAAGTTCTCAACAAAGGAGATTTTATTACAAGGGAGGGACAAGCATGGGGGGGGGGGTGTGCAGTTTGCAGCCTCTGGATCAGGCAAAGGCAGCAGCAGGTGTCTCTGCACAGATGGTTTTTAGAAGAGGAAAACCGTGCTAGGGTGAATTGGTAAGTCTTGATTGGACATGAAAACCAGCATGACCAAATAATGAATTTTGATTCTGGACCTTAGTGTTTTAGTCATGCCTAAGGAAGTGGCGAAATAAGGGAATAGACCTTGGTGGCTAGCTTTAGAATGTGATCTAATGGTTTAACAAGGGAGAGGGAAGCGAAGAGGACAAAACCTGCTGGCACCATGTTTGCCGGCATGCTCAGGCCTGCTAGAGCCCTTCAATAAGCATAAGGATGGATTCTATTGATGGAGGATGCAGAGTACACGGGACCTCTTTCATTAGGATGGGATCTAGTCACTGAGAGATGAAGCTCAGGACTAGGATCTCAAAATGCTCAGGATTTTGAGAGATTCAAGAACACTGGCTCCATAGAACAGCACAGAGTCACCAGGCTGTTAGACAACATCCACTCCAACCTTCCAGATGAACAGGCATCATTTCCTTCCCTAGAAAAAAAAGGACCGTATGTTTAACAAGTCTTGTTCCTTCAATGTTTTCTCTAAGCTGTGCCTCCTACATAACACAGTCCTCTAAAGTGTGACAGTCCTCTCAAAGTGACACAGTCCTCCAAAGTGTGACATAATCCAGTCCAATTTCCCCAGTGTCTCTTGATCCTTCCACAATTCTTCGGTGCTCATTCATCCTTTCCCTCCCCTCTGTTCTCCTGCCAGGCCTTTTTGTCCTGACCTAGACTCCCCTGAATAATAATTTGTTATTCAGGCTATTTAGGCCTTCTGTAACCTTAGATGTGTTTTGAACTTGTGATGTTGTCTTAGAAAATTGAAAGTCCCTTAGCACTATTGTGCATTCCCCACCCCCACACTCTGGAGTTCTGCTCTGTGAATAACCATGCTGTTATTTCAGATATTCACCACTCTTGTATTCTTGCAGACTGTCTTTTTTCAGTACACACTGACCTTGCATAACTCATAGAGCTTTTTCATTTTTTGCCTGAATTTAGTCTTGTCTTGTCTCTGACAAGCCTGCTGAGCTTTGCATTAGCCCAAAATACCTTCGTTCTCCCTTTATTTTCTTTTTTTTTTTTTTTTGGCTTTTCGAGACAGGGTTTCTCTGTATAGCCCTGGCTGTCCTGGACTCAATTTGTAGACCAGGCTGGCCTCGAACTCGCAAAGATCCTCCTGCCTCTTCTCCCTTTATTTTCATTTCCTCTTCCCAAGTGTGAAGAACATAGGTTGTACATAGTAGGTTCACAATACATATTGAATGCACAGATTGCACAAACTCGAGGTTGGCTCAACATTAGAAATTTTGTGTCATTTTCTTTTATGGAACGTTAGAGAGGAAAACTTTTTACCCCAAAGTTATTTGATAAAAATAATAATATTAAGCCCCCCTACACCCTGCCTCTCTCCTAGACAGGGTTTCTCTGTGTAGCCCTGGCTGTCCTGGAACTCACTCTGTAGACCAGGCTGGCCTCAAACTCAGAGATTTGCCTGCCTCTGTCTCCCAAGTGCTGGGATTAAAAGTAGGCTCCACTACCACCCCCTGGCTTAATTTCTCTTTCAAAAATGTTGAGTGACTTTACAAATACAGGGCAAAAAAGTTTTTGCGTGTCATGGTCTCATTATGCATCTATGGCTGGCCTCAAACTCACAAAGATCTACCTGCCTCTGCCTCCTGAGCGCTGAAATTAAAGGCTTTTACCACCACATCCAGCACCTCAAGAAAAATTCTAAGCCAGACAAGCAATCTAGCTATCATAAATCTTTTAAGAACGTTCATTGTTTATTTATTTATATATTGTGAGAGTGGTTGCACCCTGTGGGTGGTAGAGATTGAGTTAGAGATTGATTTTTCAATTCATAGGTGCTCTAGTGGGTTTAAGGCTGTTTTCAAGCTTATTGTTAAGGTTTTTTTCAGGGAATGTTTGGTGGAAGATAGTGGGGAAGTAGCCTAGAAATGTAGAGAAAAGTGAGGTGGAGTGAATTTTATTTGGAGAAAAGTTTAGAGTAAAGCTATTGAGTTCTAATGCAATTAGAAATCCTAAGATAGTAACTATTAGTGTGTGTGTGTGTGTGTGTGTGTGTGTGTGTGTGTGTGTGCGCACGCGCGCGCGCGCGCGGGTGTGTGTGTGTGTGGGGGGGGTGGATGTGTGTGTGGCCAACCCACAGGAGGCAGTTCTCTCCCTTAACCATGCTGTTCACAGGGATGGGAGTCAAGCCCTAAAGCTGTGCAGCAAAAGAGTTCCCCTGAAAAGCCATCTCACCAGCCCTCGTCACAAATCTTTAAAAAGTGAGGCATGGGGTGCATCCCTATAATCGCAGCACTTAGGTAGAGGCAAGCAGATCAGAAGTCCAAGGTCATTCTCACCTGCAGCAGCAAGTTTGAAGCCAAGCAGAGCTGCTCCCCTACTAAGCCACACGCTCTCAGCCCTGAGTTCTAGTTGATCAGCAAGAACAGGGAAGGCGCCACATGTGCTAAAACTAACCCTCACTAAGCTAGACAGCCACTGACCAGACACTCAGCATTTACCACCATCCCACTGACCAGATACTCAGCTTTTACCGCCATCCAGTCTGTTGGTATGTTTCTGGTTGGCTTGTCTGACACTCTCTCTAATAACTTCTCAAGGTAAATGTTGGAGAGAAAGTTTCTTTTTGTTTCGTTTCTTGATGTCTAGTTCGGTGAGCATCACAGTCCTTGGTGAAACATTACAAGTTTCTCCATTCAAAGTAAAGGCTCTGCCCAGTCAAATCTAGCCCCCCAAATCCAGAAATGAGCAGCAAAAGAAGCACTACCAGGGCCAGCCATGGTGGTGCACTCATTTAATCCTGGGAAAGGCAGGCAGAGCTCTGTGAGTTTAAGACCAGCCTGGTCTACAGAGCGAGTTCCAGGATAGTCAGAGCTACACAGAGAAATCCTGACTTGTAGGGGTTAGATAAATTAGAATTAGAAAATATATAGGAGTTTCTGATACTGTCTCTTAATTCGGGGCCTGAAGAGCATTATCAGCATGAAGTCAACAAAAACAGGAAAGACTCAATAGACTGAAAAACAAGTTTGAAGTCAGGAAAACAGGAAAGACTCAATAGAATTGAAGAAACAAAGTATCTGGCCTGACATTGTTTTCAGCTGCTAAGTGGGCACAGCCCAAATTAAGCTGAAACAGAGTTCCTCCTATTTGAAGACAGTGCATGGAGCCCAGAAGAGAAGAGGCCCCTGATGCTAGAGAGCTCCAAGAGTCCTGCTGAAAAAAGGGCTGGCCATTGATGGCCAGCTCTCTCCCTGAAGCAGAAAGAAGCCGGTGAGCAAAGAAAGCCTGAGCAAGACACCAAAAGGCCAAGGACTGGACCCTGTGGCTCAGCTTTTGCCTAGAGGGGTTTGATCTGTCCAAACAGTGGCCTAAAGGAAACGGTGCTTGGCTTTAAGGACTGAGGCAGAGCAGCTGAGTTCCTGATTCAAAAGAAGTAAGTTGGCCTGCAGACGGCTGGGGTCCCTCACAGAGAAGAAAGCATTAAGCCTTATTTAAGGTGAGACTGCAATAACCAACGACCCTGACGAACCTGCATCTGAGAGATCCAGAAGAAGGACTGCTAAGTGCATTAAAGAATCTACAACAAACACTGTGTTCCTGACGACTGAGGACCTGCCCCGGAGACTGTATCATTCTAAAAGGTTATGAAAGTGGTTGTTATGATTATCAATAGGTTTAGTGGATAGGTTAAAGGGGTTGTAGGAATTTATAGGATTAATAGTTAAGAAATTGTTGGTGTTTGTTATAAGTGAATTTAGTAATAAATAAATAAGTGTTAAATAATAATTTAAAAGTTCGGTTACACTGACTCATAAAACAAAAACAAACAAACAAACAAACAAACAAGGCACTATCAGGACAGCAAGATGGCTCAGCAGTAAAAGCATACACAGACACATACACACATCAATAATAATAATAATAATAATAAATTTTAAAAGCACTCTAGGATTGAGGCAGTCCACTATTTAGGCCAGCGACAAAGACCGTGGAGGATTTGTTGCAAGCATGTGGGATGTCCTGCCTCTTCTAGGAACTGCAGCAAAGAGACCATCCCTTTCGTCATACTTTTGGGGCTCTAAATTGTGACATCTGCTTTGTCAAAGGGTTGTTGAGGGAGGCAAAGTCTCAATTGTGACTCATTTTGCTAGAGAGCCCTCTAGTGGCAGTGGCAGAAAGGCCCTTGCCTCAGAATAGTTATAGAATAGTAATGCAATTCAATTCGAAGATAAATCTTAAGTCAAAGATGGCTTAAAAGGTATCTATTTGCAAGCCGGGCAGTGGTGGCGCACGCCTTTAATCCCAGCACTTGGGAGGCAGAGGCAGGCGGATCTTTGCGAGTTCGAGGCCAGCCTGGTCTACAAATTGAGTCCAGGACAGCCAGGGCTACACAGAGAAACCCTGTCTCGAAAAACCAAAAAAAAAAAAAAAAAAAAAAGTATCTCTTTGCAAAACATACATATGTAATATATATTATGTAATATATACATATTATGTAACATGCTGAAAGGCCCTATGGGAGGCTCCTTTGCTTTGTCCTATTTGATAAGCCTGTTCATGGGTTTCAGCTTTCTATTATTGTATGAAGTCCCCAAGATGATCAACTTATAAAGAAAAAGATGGTTTTGGCTCACTGCTCTGGGGCTTTCTGTCCATGATGTGTTGACATCTCTGTTTGTGTATGAATAGAAGGGCAAAATTGCTCACCTAATTCCCAAAAGCAAAAGAAAAGAAGATCAGGATGGTGTACTATGTCCCCTACAACAGGTATGCTCTCAATGACTTGAATCGTTTCCATAGGCCCTGCCCCTCAAAGGTTCCAGCACCTTCCAAAACTGCCACACTGTGGACCAAACATGGAACACATGTACCTGAGGGCACTGAATTCTAAATACGTTTTTGAGCCTTCACGAATAGATTTCATGTCATTCAGATAAATTGTTTTTATACTTAAGAGTATCAGAGTTTATACATGGTTTTGTTTATTTATTTATTAAATGTATTGTTTTTATTATTTATACCAATATTTATATTTACCAATATTATATTTATGTTCTGGTTAGTTTTATGTCAAATTGACATGAACTAGAGTCATTTGGAGGAGGGACTCAATTAAGATTAACCTATAGGCAAGTCTGTGGGGCATTTCATTGATTAATGATTGATGTGGAAGTGTATATACAGATATGGATCACTGAAGACCATGTTAAAATATCTAGGGAAGAACTTCTGTCTACATGGGAATAACTAAAACCTCACAATAGTAATAGTAATAGAATAATAATGCAATTCAATTCAAAAATAAAATTTAAATAAAAAAATGGCTCAAAATTTATCTAACCCAGCAGGTCAGATTTAGATCCAAGAAGTTGCTGCCACCTAGGGGACTCATCAAGTAGTGACCCATTTGTAAAATTCAGTCCTAATGGCTAGAGGACTTAATTAAATAAATAAAGCAGAATTCCTTTGAGTTTTGAACAAGAAATTGTATACATATCTCCTGATGGAAACTAATAATATTCCAGGCCATGGACACATTTTAAGAGGTGATTAAATAACAGACTTTCTCCACGAGTCTGAGAGCACTGAAGACCACACTAGCATTTAGTCAATCCCCAGGGGAGAGTCTCTGTTAATATGGGATTAACTAGAACCTCTGAGAACAAACACAGGTTTATTTTCTATTGTATAAACTTTATTTTTTTAAACCAAATAGGGCTGGACAGGCAGATCTCTATGAGTTCTAGGCTAGCCAAGGCTACATAATGAGACGCTGTCTCAAAAAAAAAAAACTATACTGAAAAGAAAACAAAACTTGCAAATAAATAAAAACATCATACCCAAAATTAAGCAGAACCAAAGTCTGTACAGCTCAGTGACCTTCTGTATAGCTAAGAGTGGCTGATGGAACAGGAGCTGTGCCCACCACCTGCATTCAGTCCTTCCTCATCCCCGTATTAGCCTTTCTTGCTCTTCTCCTCAGATTATACTGCACCCATGTGTACATTAGTTTACATATATTACTGGGTAGATTCAGTATATGACCAAAAACACGAGGTTTATATCTTTCTAAAATTCTGAAATCCCACTTAATACTACACATTCTAAGTCTATCCATTTTCCTACAAACTTTTAAACTTCATTTTCTTTACAACTGAGTAGTATATATATATTATATAATATATCATGTACATATATATATTATCCATTTATTTTTTGATGGACAACTTGGTTGATTCAATTCTTTGCTATACTAGCAGTTAGCATGGGAGGCAGACATCTCTATGGTAGGGTGTGGAGATGTGTACAAAACAAACAGCTGCGGCTCCCTCTTCTCTGATTTTTTACAGTCTTGGAAGGCTCCCTATAGAGACCTCCTACCCGGATTTGCTAACCCCTCCCGCTGTGCTGTACATAAGAACACACGGAGATAAAGATGGTAGCAGGTGCCACTTCTTCAGAGTGCATATACCCCACCTGATCCAGCTTTTCTGTACATGTATGTCTGTCTGTCTTTCTGTCATTATCTTGTAGCTTCTGGTCAGAATTCCAAGACCCAAGCATCTCAGTATAGAATAACTACTCCCAGAAAATCCCTTATTAAAAAATATGCTGAAATTATCAAAAGGGAGAGAGGAATCAGTCATAAACTCACACTAGCTGCGCAGCAGGGTGCCCATCTGTATGTAGTCCTAGCTCCTCTAGAAGCTGAGGCAGGCCAGCATAGAAAACATGACAAAAATCCCATCTACCAAAAAAGAAAAAAGAAAAGAAAAAGAAAGTCACAGTGGCAGCCAGAGAAGAGGATATAATTGTATTAGTAAACTTCAGTGGAGCTAGAGAAGAAACCAGGGATTCTTACAAGAATTCACATGATTCTATATGGGATGAGGTTCTCAGTGCCACTCTGATCCTTAGATAAGGCATGGGAAATGGATTCCCAAGGGAAGATACTAGCAGTCCATAGAACTGCTCACAAATGTACTTTTTTTCTCCAGACTCACGTAAAGTAAGATAGTATTTCTCCGCTTTATTTGAATTCCACCTTTGAAGTTGAGCATAGCCCTGTAATTGCTTTGGCAGGTGCAATATGAACAGAAGTTCTGAAACAAAATATATGCTTTGATATGCTACGTAACTACAGATGCGGTAGTATTGGAGCTCCTGTGGCAATGATGTTACTGTTGATCAAACAAAAACTGTTGATAAGGCCATAGATGATCAAGACCATTGTAGGAGACTGTGATGTTGTGGAAGACCTGCGGCTTATGTCTACTGGCAAAAAGGCCTGAGGCTCTGGGAAGTCCTTATGCCCATAAAATAAAGACATCAAGACCTTCTAATATTTCAACACTTAGACCTTAGCTGGGCAGACTCTTAACTAGCTCACCTAAATTAACCCAACCACCTAGTCCCAACCAACCACGTGGCTAGCTCTACTTTCCAAGCCCACAGTCACATCTCTCTCCTGTTGTGTCTCCTGGTAAAAAGTGTTTTTCTCTTTCTTCTTCCCAGAGTTCCTTTCTCCTTCCCAGGAAGTCCTGCCTTCTGCTTCCCTCTCTGCCCAGCAATAGGCTGTCAGTCTTTTTATTAAAGCCAATCAGAGAATGTCTCAGGTAGGGTGGTAACCAGATCTCAGGACACATCAATCAGTATCTGAAAACAGCACATAAGACCCTTCTCTAACAAAAAACACTTTGTGGACCTTTGTTGGAAGTGCAAAATGAATGATAAATAATCCTTATTGTCTTTAATGACTAAGCTATTTGGACTTATTTGTTACAGCAGCATAACATAGCCTATACTGACAGACTAGAGCCCTGGAGAAGTACAGATTCAGCTTAGAGTAACAGCCTTGGAAATAGACATGAATGGATATGACTTTGTTCCAACACAATTTTATCTACAAAAATAGACAGTGATGGATTGAATTTGTTCTGAGGACCTTAATTTGCTAAGTCCTACTTAAGAATCACTAAGGTGTAAATTGGAATTCTGGCTTTGCTGCTGATTAGCTATAGGAGCTTGGAAAAGCTTTCTGAGTCCAAGATTCTCCATCTGTAAAATTATAATTCAAATACCTTCTTCTCAAGAGTATGAGAAATTTTTGAGATAATGCATAATGGGTGCCTTGGACACAGTATGTGTTCAACAACCAATAGCTGCCTTGTGCTAAAATATAATAGGTTAGAGGTGATTAAGCTGGCAGAAGTTGGATAAGTCTGGGAGGACTGGTAGCAGGAGATGGTCTTTAAGCTAGTTTCTAAAGAGAAAAGATGGGAATTGGACATAGGAGCCAAGAGAACACTTTGTGATTGTCACTCTTATTGGGACAAGTGGTGGCTAAGTTGCACTTCCTTCCCCTCTCTTAGGTCCTTTGAGCACAGTTCTATCATTAGGTATCTGTCCCATCTGTGAGTCCACACTTATTAAGACAGCAACAAGCTTTAATCTTCTATACCCTAGAGACTATAGCAAGGCCTACATCTTCAATATGCATAGGCCACAAAACCAACAGAAGCACTTCAGCACTGCAGGCTCTGTCTACTGAATACATTCTAGAGGATGGAGTTCTGTTCCAGGCTCTTCCAACAGTGTGTTTTGATATTTGTTTTGTTTGTATTTTTCTTTTATGGCTATGAATGTTTTGTCTGCATGTATGTATGTGAACAAGATGGGTGCCTGGTGACTGAGGAGGTCAGAAGAAGGAATCAGATGCCCTAGAACTGGAGTTACAGACAGTGCAAATCGGCATGTGGGTGCTAGGAACCAAACCCAGATCCTCTACAAGAGCAACAACACTCTTGGCCGTTGAGTCATCTCTCCAGCCTCAATGCACTGTTCTTAAATGCAACATCACATAGGAAATTAGTGAGTTTTCCAGTTTCCAGATGCTGCTCTCCAAGGTTAGAAACTTACCCATGGTTATATTTCACTAGCCATCACATTTGACAAGTCAAATCTTTACACAGTAGCATAAAGAAAAGGAGTTTTGAAAACAAGAAATCTGTTTTACTCTTGGTTCTGCCTTTATTCACCGAAAGATCTTAGGCAATTTATCTAACCTCTCAGAAGACTCACTTCTCCATCTTCCAAATGATGCAAATAATAGCATGTAACCATTCCAGGTTGTCGTGAGAATTAAATGCACCATTACATTTAATGAAATGAAGAATCCCTTGGATGATTTCTCGCATGCAGTACATGCTTGATGAGGATAGACTTAGCTCTCTGTCCCTTTAGTAGCTACTTAGCATCTGAGAACTGGCCCTGATAGTAATGGAATATTGCTTAACTGCCATCCAAATGTATTAAGAATTATTATGTGTAGGAGGGCCGTTAAAGAAGGGTTCAGAAAGGATGATTTATGAAACTGAAGGTCACCCTACTTCCTGCTTCCTTCCTCTACTTCCTGTGTATGGAAGCAAACATGATCAGCCAGCTTCTTGCTGCTGTCACCATGCCATGCTCTCCCTGCCATTATGGACTCTATCCCTACGGAACCATAAGCCAAAATAAACTCTTTCCAAGTTGATTTTGGTCAGGCAGTGCTTTATCATGACAACAGAAAAGTAACTAATATAGTGTCTAAAAACCAATACTGATCTGTGTTTAGTCAGAGAGAAAAGAGTAAGGGTTAAAGAAGTCTTAATGGAGCCAGCGCCCTCCCCTCAGCTTCTCTGGCATGTTGCTCATTCAAGGGATTTTTCACATTCATCCATCTGGTGTTCCTCCTACCCTGATCAACTAACCAGCCAACAAATACAAAACAGTCTGCCAAGCTTGGAACTCCAGAAGGGAACAGGAAAGGGTTAAGATAAGCACCACCTATTCTTCCTAAGAACATTGTAGATGCTCTAATCATGGCCCTTTGCAAGTGTTGTTTGTTCTCCTGCTAAGGCATTACTTCAGCAACTTGTTTTGTTTTTATCTTTTTGAGACAAGAACTCACTATGTATTTCCAGCTGGTCTAAAATTCCCTAAGTAAATCAAGCTGGCTTTGAATTCAGAGATCCACCTGCTTCTGCCTTCCAAGTGCTGGCATTGAAGGCTTGCATCACCACAACACCTCACCTGGCTTGCCTGAATTCTATCAGGCACGGAAAGGCGTGCAAGGATGGATGGTGGATGTGAATGAGGTTGAGGGTACGTCCAGAGTGCAATGTTCATTTCCAAGTGCACCTCAGATCTCTGCACAGTTAACTCCCTCCCACTACTTCATATGGGACAGCCACAGTCTCTCCTCTTCTTTCCTGCTCCTGTCAGTATTCCTAGAAATGTTTTTTTGTTTGTTTGGTTGGTTGGTTTTTCAAGACAGGGTTTCTCTGTGTAGCCCTGGGTATCCTGGATTCGCTTTGTAGACCAGACTGTCCTCGAACTCACAGAGATCCTCTTGCCTCTGCTGGGATTAAAAGCGTGCGCCACCACCGCCCGGCCAGAAATGGCTTTTGTTTTGTTTTACCTGGAAGAGGTTTGACCTTGAAACCAAGGGTTCGCAAAAAGCGCAAGCTTAAGGACTGTTACTAACCTGGAGGGTTAAGTATAGTATCCATGTACAGTATGTTTTTAAGAAACCTAGCTCTGGTGGTCTGTCATGCTTTAGCAAGCAAGCCAGCCGGGAAACAAAACTGGCAAACTTATTTTTTTTTTTTTTTCGAGACAGGGTTTCTCTGTAGCTCTGGCTGTCCTGGACTCGCTTTGTAGACCAGGCTGGCCTCGAACTCACAGAGATCCGCCTGCCTCTGCCTCCCGAGTGCTGGGATTAAAGGCGTGCGCCACCACCGCCCGGCTAAACTGGCAAACTTATTAACCTGCTCTAATAATATGGTTTAAGACTCCAGGCTTTAGTTCCTGTTTTAACACACCGAATAATCAGGCAAGCTGCCTTTTCTGAACTTGTTTCTCCTTCTGTCTCATGTTGGCTTCACTAATCCAATATAAAAATCAGCAAATGTGTGGGTCACGAGTTCCTGGTTCCTTTCTGACAGGAGTTGCAAGAATAGTGACCATCCACTCAGGACGCTAAAGGTGGGGAAGCTTTAAGGGTTGAAGGAAGCCAGAAGATTCATAGGAAGATAGCATTCGAGTAAGAACAGAAAACTATTTCACGGTCGAGGCTTTTAGGTTACTGGCTCTTTCTGTTTTGAGCATCTGTAGGGATTTCATCTGAAAACAAGCCCACTATTCTTTTTCCTTCCTATCCGAGGCCACTTTAAGGGACAGAGCTTCAGGAGAAACATAAGAGCAAATCACTGCCCCCGATTCCTCATCCTGACGGCTCGCCTGCACCCCCGGGAGACCCGGCAAGGTAAAGCTGCCAATCAGCCCCTGCCATTTAGCAAGATTCCGAGAAAGGCTGCGTGGCAGTGCTGGCCCCGGTTTTTAGAAGATCAGGCTCAGCGAAGGGACATCATCACACAAAACCTCCAGCGGGAAGGACCCACGGACTAAAGGAAGCCGGGTCACGTGGGCTGGGCGGGCACGCGCCCCGATCCCGCGGGAGGAGGCGCGCAGGAGGGGGCGGGGCCGGGCCTCCCGTGAAGCCCCGCGCGCGGAAGAACCGGAACTCTAAGCGGGTGGCTTGTTGATAACATGGCGGCGGCAGCTGCCCGGGCATCCCGAGGAGGTGGCAGCGCCCACACCCGGAAGAAGGGGCTGTTTTCGGGCTAGTGCGGCGGCTCCTGCGGACCCGGAAGTCCCGGCCAGCTCCTGAATGAGGGGAGCCGGGCCCTCCCCCCGAGAGTCCCCCCGCGCCCTCCGCCCCGACCCGGGCCCCGCCATGTCCTTCTTCCGGCGGAAAGGTAGCCGAGGGGTCGCCGGCGGGGGGCGAGCCGGGCCTCGGGTGGCGGTGGGGCGGCCAGCCTGCAAGGGCTTCCTCAGGGTGACCGCGAGGCTCCCGGCGAGCCGCTCGGCCTCCGTGCGGACAACCGCGGTGCGGTGTGCTGCCCGGGACTCCGTAGACTAGAACGAGTCTTCGTGCGAGGTCGGAGGGGCATTGTCACGCTGGGACGAAAGTGCTTGCTTAGAACCATAGAAGTTAACACTTGTTTGCTAAAGAACTGTTTTCTGGTTTGTTGGGTTTCCAGAGGTTTGTATGTCTGAGTTGTCTATGTGCATGCGCGCACTGTGGATCAAAATCAAGGAAATCCCTTTACTTATAGGAAGTCTGACTTTCGATTATTGACGGGCTTATACCTAAAACCACGTTAAACTTGTTTCTTCAGCCAGCTCTGTTTTCTAGTTTCCTCTTTTGGGGCGGGGCTGGAGAGCGGAAGGGGGCCCACTGTTATTCCTAAAATAAAAGTTCTTACTGCTGAAGTTCCGTATTCAGAAGACTACTGCTTTTGATGATTTAGCAAGTTTACTAATTATTGGAACCGTTTCTTTCTTTCTTTTTTTTTTTTGTAAGTGAACTACTTAGATTTCTGATGTTCAGTTGTAAAAGCTTGCTCATTTTAAAAGTAGAGGCAGGGTGGTTTTGATCCTGTAGAAGGTTGTTGCATTTCATTAAATATACATACACAAATTGAACAAGCGAATCTGTTTAGATGGTGAGTGTTATATCTGCCCATTCCTGTTGTTTGAGAGAAGATGTACCAGACCTTTCTTTCTTTTGGGGGGGGGGGGAGGAGATGTAACATTACACTAAATCAGTCTTATATTCACATGATAGCTATTTCATAAACTGCGACCTGGAACAGCCAGTTAACCCACTTTTCTCCCAGCTGAGAATCAGGTGATTCCTAAAGGCCTCCTAGGACTGAAGCTGACTGTTGCTGCTAGGTGATGAATGAATGAAAATGGTGAAATGGTAGGAAGCTTATCATTAAAGTATCTTAATACCTCTAGAGTTATTAACTGTACCTAGTTTGACAGTATTGGGGGTGCTTTTTTTTAAGGGAGAAAATGCATTCTAAGTATGGGACTAATTTCATGTTACACAACAATACACTGTTGTCTGTTTATTCAACACTTGTCAAGTGTCCAGTCTGCTAGACACTGTCCTAGAATGTCACTGACCAGTCATCTGGACATAGTCTCTGTACCTATGGAGCTCATTGATGCTGTAGGCAGACAATAAATAAGCAAAAAAAAAGTGTACATACTTACAAACTGAATTGTGTAATGAAAGAGTAATTTATGAAGAGAAACCTATTTTCATTGGATATTAGAGGAGGAACTCAGTATGTAACCTTGAAACATAAAGCTAGTGGATCAGTAGTGGGATGTAACTGTAGAGAGGTCAGGAAAGACACTGTAGGTACCAGGAATAAAGAGCTGGTGCCCTTTAGGAAAGGCAGGAGGGCGGCTGCTGTGACTGAGGCTGAGAGAGGCAGGTGGGCAAACACTACATTATTGCTTTTTTATTCCAAATGCAGAAAGAATATATTGTAAAACTTTTGAAGAGGGATGACCTGACAATAAAAAGGTGGTCTGACTGTTTACTTAGACTGCTCACTGCAGAGCCAGCTGGCTCAGCAGGTAAAGACCCTGGCTGTGCATCCTAACCATCTGAGTTTGAACCCCAGAACCCATAGTGGTGGATAGAAAGGGTGAATCCCATAAGTTGTTCTGTGACCTTCACACATGTGCTATGGTATGTCCACACCCACAAAATAAATAAATGTACTTAAAAGAAAGAAAGATTTTACAGATGAGTTTTGGAGACTGGATGTGGCAAGAGAAGCTAGAAACCACGTTTTTTAGGGGTGGGAGTTGAGATGGTCTGGCTTTGTAGCCCTGGCCTTAGCATTTACTAGTTAGATCAGGGTGCCCTCAAACTTGTAGCCATTTTTCTGCCTCTTTAGTATTTGTATATCAGGCATATATCCCCACTTGTCTTCTGAAAATGGTCTTATAAAGATACTCATCATCAGCCGGGCGGTGGTGGCGCACGCCTTTAATCCCAGCACTTGGGAGGCAGAGGCAGGCGGATCTCTGAGTTCGAGGCCAGCCTGGTCTACAAAGCGAGTCCAGGACAGCCAGGGCTGTTATACAGAGAAACCCTGTCTCGAAAAACCAAAAAAAAAAAAGATACTCATCATCATTTTATTTTTCTTTCTTGATAGAGGTTTATTATGTTACATTTTATTTAAAATGGTAAATCTAAAAGCAGGAAAGGGGGTCTGGGAGTGACTCAACCCGTAAGAACATGCATTCTTCTAACACAGGGCCTGGGTTTGGTTCCCAGAACCCACATGGCAGCTTACAACCACCTGTAACTGCAGGTCCAGGGAATCCTGTACCCTCCTCTGGCCTCCTTGGGTACCAGGCATGCACATGGTATACGTACATAGGTGTAGGCAGAACACTCACACAGGAACAACAAAACAGGAAAAAACTTCTAAGAATTACCTTAGTGCTTTCTCATTTTACCCCTCTGTCTCTATTGTGTTAAGTTTTTCTTTTGTATGTAAGTCTTGAGATAATGCTGTTTGTAATTCTACTGTCATGGTTTTTGCTTTTGTTTTGTTTTTGAGTTTTCAGATCATTAACTTGACATGGAGCTATTACTGGCCTTAAATGTGTAGCAATCCTGTCTCAGTCTTCTGAGTACTGGGATTGTAGGAATATAACACAGCCTGGCCTGCCTATCTCTTCTGGTATACATGCCCTGGAATGGATAGAATTACAAGAGTCTCATTGTTTTTAAGAGTATTTTCTCTTAGATCTCTGTTATTTTATTTCCACTTTCACATAGAAATGTCCCAAAGGAACTAGCACTGACTTTTACATTTTGTGTGTGTGGGTGTTTTGCCTGTATGTGTATATGTGTATCATGTATGTGCCATTGCCTGAGGAGGCCAGAAGACGGCATCTGATCCTCTAGAACTGGGGTTACAGATGGTCGTGAGCCACCATATGGATGCTGGGAATTTACTGTAACTACTTAATTCCTTCATAAATATATTTCTGTTTGCCCATTTTCCTGTTAATTTAATTTTTGCTTACAAACATTAATGTTGATCATTTAAGTAAGTATCTTCTTATGCAACTATGCAGGAATATCTGTCATCAAGTGAGGTAAGAAATGCAAAGTGGTTAGAACAATTACCTTACCATAGCCATGCTTTTTCTGTTCTCATCTGTGCTATTTTTAACTGTTGCCAGCTTTCTCTTTTTGAAATGTTATTGATAGGCACAGTTGCACACTGAGAAGCCAAGGTAAACCCCCAAGCATAAACTATCACAGCTGGCCACTTGGCACTGTGCTTCTACCTGGCTAAATAGATCGTGGCTCTGAAATCAGAGGAGACAAGCAGAAAAGAAGTGCCTTCTTCAGTGCAGTGACCTCCGCCTTGAAGGGCTCATCAAAGATCCTGCCTTCATTTGCTGGACTTACAGGAGAGCAGCAGATATTTGAACTAATTCCAACCCACTCCAGGACACTGAGAAACTGCATCTGGGATGGAGCCCTTCTAGAAACATATTTTTTAAGTTCTTTAGATTAAGTATGTGTACATGGGGGTACAGGTGCCCTGAGTTCAGAAGAGTATGTCAGCTCTCTTGGAGCTATAGTTAAAGTCAGTTGCAAGCCTTTTGATGTGAGTGGTGGGATCCAAACTGGGTCCACTACAAGAGTAGTTTGTGCTCTTCAGAGTTTTTCTGTGTAGTCCAGGCTGTCCTAGAACTCCCTGTTTAGACCAGGCTAGCCCAAGTGCTGGGATTAAAGGTAAACACCACAGCAGGCAGTAGTATGTGCTCTTAACTACCAAATCATCTTTTCAGCCTTTCTTTAAACACCATTCTCTACCCCAAGATCAGATTTTTCCCCCTCTAAGTCATTTCAAATTTTGCTTTATTCACATGTTACATACCTTTCTACTTGGAGATTTTGTGTGTGTGTGCGCGCGCGAGTGTGTGGGTGGCACAGGGGTAAATGGGCGTGTAAGGTGACCTAAGGACAGCTTTGTGTAGTCAGTTTTCTTCTTCCAACTTAATGTGGATTCTGAAGATCAAATTCAGGTTAATCAAGCTTATGTGGTAAACACTTTATGAATTAAGCCATCTCTCTACTCCTTGGAATTTATTTCTGTATTTCAGAGACAAGATATAACCTCATCAAATCTCCCACACGACCAGTGTTTTGGTTTTTAGATTTATATATGTATATGAGTGTTTTGCTTACATATATGTGTGTGCCTGGTGCAGTAGGAGGTCAGAAGTGGAGATTGGATCCGCTGGAACTATACCTATGGATGACGGTGAGCCACATTGTGGGTGCTGAAGGCAATCCTGGGTCCTCTGGAAGAGCAGCACATGCTCTTGACCACTAAGCCATCTCAACAGCCCAATGCACTACCAGCTTTTGAAACAAGGTCTTGTTATAACACAGACATGTCTGTATGTTTGATAGTGTAAACAGAGACCTTCGAGGTCAGCAGAACTTACAGAAGTTATAATTTGGAACTAGAGGAATGGCTCAGCAGGTCAGAGTGCTTGCCAGGCAAGTCTGACAACTTGAGTGGAGTCTCTGGAACTCACAGTGAACAGAGAAAGGACAGGCATTGTACTCTGATCTTCACACATGTGCATACTGACATAGACACGTGCACACACTGTATCGAGTAAAATAAAACTTTGAGATTAAAAAAATGCGGATAAGTGTTTTGCCTGCATGTATGTTTATGCACCATGTGAATGCTGTGCCCTTGGTGGCTAGAATTGATCACCTATAACTGGAGTTCCAGTCAGTCATTAGCTACCGTGTGGGTGCTAGAAATCAAACCTGGGTCTACTGGAAGAACCAGTGCTCTTAATCCAAATAAAAATTAAAAAATATTTATACTCTGGCCCCTTTCAGAGTAAGTTTGTGAACCTTTAGTAAATAAGAGGTAGAATAAGAGGTAGACATGGAATTTTTTTTTCCCAGCTAGATAGCCAGTTTGTGAGCAAGGTGATAACAAAATAATGCTGCTTTCCCCATCTTTATAAAATCAGCTCCCTCTTGACATTTAAGCTGAAATTCAAGTAACATCTCAGAGGACTTCCTTAGACACCCAGCCTAACCTGAGGTGACTGCCTCAACCAGTGTTAGCTGTGGAGAGTGGAGACACGTGACTGAATGTAGGTTGTGTTCTGGGAGAGCCCTTGGTAGACTGCCGACTGGTGGGATGCAGAGCAGGAGAGAAAGAAGTTCAAGGGTAGACTGAAGTGTTAGCCTGAGAAACTAAACACTAGCAACCTGATGGTAGGTCTTTATGGACCAAGTTGGAGCTAAATTTGAAATAATTTAAGTAAACTTGACAGATTAAAAAGTGGACCAACAGCTGCACCAATCTGGATTTAGATAAGGAGCAAACCTGAAGATGTAAAATTGGAAGTTAGAAATATACAGGTGATGCTAAAAGATGGTATTGGCCCTGCCTCCTAGCTGTCGCAAGATAAGTGGTCTCCACCGATTTCCTACACCTATGTTTTACCTTTTTACTGTGCTGGGCACATTAAGAGCAAGCAATGAACTTAAACCTCTGAGATCCACTCCTCAAAATAAATGACACAACAGAAACAATCAGGGTGATTAAAAATCACTGGTGCATGCCTTTAATCCTAGCACTCAAGAGGCAGACAGAGGTAGGCTGATCTCTGAGTTCCAGGACAACCAGGGCTACACAGAAAAACCCTGTCTCCCCCCAACAAATATATATATAAATATATGTATATTTCTGTGTATATATATACATACATATATATTTTAAGTCGGTTAATTTTTATGGGATAGTTCTATGTGAAAATATAAATAAGGACCATCGTGACAGATATTAACATGATACTTAAAAAGACAAATGAGAATCTTGTAATTCCATCCACTCCAGAGCACAGGGTTCACTGTCTCCTTATATCAGAAAAGACATAGGCCACTGTGGGGTAGTGGGTAGTACATTCATGCAATCCCAGCACTTGTAAGGCTGAGATAGGACTGTCAGGTACTGGTCACTCGGTCACAGTCCTGGCAGCAGTGCCTAGTAACAGCAACCATATTATTCCCATGTTGATGCCTGCGTGCTTGGAGGTAAATTTGCTGAAGGCAAGGGCTCTTTTCTGGTGCAGGTGAGTTGGCGCACACTGGGGACTCAGATTGTTGATAGGTTGTTGAGTTGGCGCAAACTGGGGACTCAGATTGTTGATAGGTTGACTTTAGGGACATATTCAAGAGCCAGCTATTTTTTTGCTACTGGCTTTTCAGTTTTAATAGTGTTTCAGAACAGAGAGACATGGGTACATTCTGAGATTTCTTTCTTTGATAAGCCACTCAAGATGAGTTCAAGGAAATTTAATGTTCAAAACAAACACAAGGAAAGTATAGGAAATTAAAAATAACCTCATGCCAAGTCTATAATAGAATCCACACTTGCCTAGAGCAGCTTTGCAGCTTTCTTGCTGTTGTGAGGTCTGCTGTAGAATTTTGACTGTGTAATAAAGGAAAGATTATGTAATCATTTTAGAGACAACTTGTTAGACCTTAGCCTTAGGAATTGAAGTTGTAAGTTTGGGATGTTTGTACCCAAAGCTAGGGAGGGCATATAAAAGAAGTAAGATGCTATATATAACCAAAGAAGTCTCTTTATGGCGCTTGTAGGTAGCATATTGGGTGACTCATATTACCATTTATCGGAAATTCATTTCAAATGCCCTTTGCAAGTATTTTGTTTTTCATCAGCGACCCTCTAAGTGAGTTTTATTAATGACCTGACTTTACTACTTGAGGAAATTAGCATTCAGTGAAATAAAACAACTTGTCTAAGATTACTGGCTGATAAGTAGCAAGAGGCAGAACTTGAATATAGATATTTTGAAAGTTGGTTCTTCAGAAGCTGTCCCAGAGGTTTTGATTGATTGCTGTTCAAAGGTTACTTTCTCAGAGGATTTTTGAGAACTGACCCATCTGAGTTCACTGTTCTGGAACTCAGAATACTCATTCTGTTAGATTCAAGTGTCTCTGATGTTGACAATATATGGAATGGATCTCTTTCACTACAGAGATTGGTCATGATGTCCTTTTGTGTTCTAGTGAAAGGTAAAGAACAGGAGAAGACCTCAGACGTCAAGTCCACTAAAGGTGAGTGATTCTCCTTTATACTCATGGTGATGGGTGGGCCTCGTGCTTCTGAGTGCTCTGATTCTTATCTCCTCCCTTGTGATGACAGTCATCATTGTCCATTATTACTATTTATAATTGATTTATTTCTCTAATGTATATTCTAACAGGCTTTTACTGAGCATTTGCTGGCTGCTCTAATGTGAACCAATTCCTTTATAAATCATACATGTGGATGTTCCCTAACAGTCATTAGTTGTCTTTGTCTAGTGAAGAAAACACTGAGCTGTGACAGCAAGAGAGAGTCCCATTTACAAGGCTGGTTTTCTATCTGTTCAGAAATGCGGATGAGCACAGTTTTCACTGTATCATGTAGGATCAATGGCCTTCATTTAAGCTTGTGCACAGTACATTGTAGACATTAACACACTATTCTGTGCTGTTTTGTTATATATCTGCTGGGTTTTTTATTCAGTGTCTAGTACTAAGATTGAAATGAGAAAATTACCAGTGGAAAATTATTTCCATAACCAGTACATATAAAATTCATTGTATAACATAGCTAAAATATGCAGACTGCTATTTAGATTTTTTTCCTAGTATTTTATGATACATGGCCAGAATTGAGTGTTTACTCTCTGCTCATTTTGCAGAGAGTTTAATTGTAACATTCACAAGATTTACAGCCGGGCATGGTGGTGCATGCCTGGATCTCTATGAGTTTGAGGCCAGCCTGGTCTATAAAGTGAAACCAAGACTTTGTTAACAAATATATTTATTAATAACTACAACAACTATTACCTAACAACCCTAATAATAGCTATAAACTATTGTGTTAGGCCAGCAGGGCTAGAAAGGAGGCCTGCAGACCTGGCAGGCCTGGCTGGCCTTAGGTCTCGTGGTGATAAGGCCTGAGACCAAGGGTGACCCTTTTCCCCAATAAGTAATTCTAGACCTTTTAATATTTTAATGCTTAGGCCTTAGCTGGCAGACTCTCAGCTGGCTCATCTAAATTAACCTGACTACCTACTCTCAACCAGCCATGTGAAACCTTCAGGAGGCTTCAGACACATCTGTCTGCTTCCGTGTCTCTTGGTGGAAAGAGAGCTTCCTCTCTATCTTCCCAGGGTTCCTTTCTTCCTCTGGGGAAGTTCCGCCTTCCTATACTCTTTCTGGCCAGCTAATTGACCATTAGCCACTTTTATTGTCCAATCAGAGAGTGCCTCAGATAGAGCATTGACCAAATCTCAGAGCATTGAAATCAGCTTTTGAAAGCCACGTTTAAGACCTTCCTCCAGCCGGGCGGTGGTGGCGCACGCCTTTAATCCCAGCACTTGGGAGGCAGAGGCAGGCGGATCTTTGTGAGTTCGAGGCCAGCCTGGTCTACAAAGCGAGTCCAGGACAGCCAGAGATATTCAGAGAAACCCTGTCTCGAAAAACAAAACAAAAACAAAACAAGACCTTCCTCCAACAATAAAGCTAGTCTAGGACAGCCAAGGCTTTGTTACACAGAGAAACCTTGTCTTGAAAAACCAACAAAACAAACCAAAACCAACCAAACAAAAAAGGGCTGGAGAGATGGTTAGGAGCACTGGCTGCTTCCAGAGGACCTGGTTCAATTCCCAGCACCCACATGGCAGCTCACAACTGTCTGTAACTCCTCCAGGGGATATGACACCCTCACACAGACATGCATGCAAGTAAAACATCAGTCAGTGCACATGAAATTTAAAAAAAAAATTTGCAAGATTAAAGAAAAAATGCCCCTACAGCCTTATTTTAAACATATTACTGATAATTTAAAGTGAGTTGGATTCTGTATTAATTTAAACTACTTTCTTTAAGCCAGATGTGACTCACATTTGGTAAAGGCAAAAAGTGCTAAGTGGAGGCTTATGAAGACAGGTCTGACTGGTGGAGGGAAGGGACTAGCACTTGAGGCCATCACAACTGCAGTCTTCACCCAAAACTGACTAGTAGCCTGACTTTGGGAAGTCATGGCACTTTCCTCAGAGTCTTCATTTATAAAGTGAGGAGATTGGCCTCCTTTTGTTTCCCAATGGGTTTATAATTCTCTTATGTTTTTGGTTGTGAGCCTAGCCTTTAACAGCTGAGCCATCTCTCCAGCCTGGGTTTATAATTCTCTAAACTAAAATTGAGATTTAAAAACTTTGTGCAAGATAGGTAAGGTGAAACATGTTTTTAATCACAGCACTCAGGAGACAGAGGCAGGCAGATCTCTTTGAGTTTGACCAAAGAGATCAAACTTTAGCCAGTCTGGCCTACATATCAAGTTTCTGGACAGCTCAGGCTACATAGTGAGACCCTATCTCAAAAAAAAAAAAAAAAAAAAAAAAAAAACAAGTAAAAAAAATTATGTCTCAAAAAACTCCACAAATAATATTTAAAGTAAAATTCAAAAATGCTCATAATCTGTTAGTGAGATTACATAATCTCTGTTTAGCAGTTAAGGACTTGACCTTAGGAGAACAACAGAAGCACTCAAAGAAACAGCCCTTTAAGAGGTTTTTACTCTGAGGGCCCTGGAGAGGCTCAGGGGGTAAAACTGCTTGTGGCAGGAGAGAACTGATTCCTGGGAATTATCCTCTTATTTCCACAAACATTCCCTGCTGTATATGCACCCACACTTGTTTGCATATATGAACACATATGTACACACATAGACATATGTAAGGATAAAAGTAAAGATGCAGTCTGATTAGCAGGACCTACTTAGATGTACATTAGCAAATAAAGCAAAAATAGTAATGACCACAATTTATAGAGCACTTTTTAAATTCTTGGTATTTAAAACAGTTGGCTGTAACAGAGACCGTGAAAGACTTGGATATTGCCCTTATTGGGTTTATAGGTTGGTAGGGGAGAGGAAAATTTGCCAAATAATTTTACAGATGGCTTGAACTAGTAGTGGTAATAAAGAGATCAGGACAGAATTGAAAGTCCAACAGATAAAATGAATTGAGATTTGATTAGGTCTGAGATGTGAGGGACACAGATGTAAAGTTTATGACTTGCTGCTACCTTTCTGGCGTGGCTCAGAGCCCAGCTAGGGAATTACATGTTCAGTTATGGTATATTGCGTGGGAAGTGCTTTTGAGTCGTTCGTTTGCATATGTTTCACACATAGTAATTCTAGGGTCTAAAGTTTTAATCAAAGCTATGAGACTCTAGGTGACCTCGGTTGGAATTCTGACTGTTGAAATGGCTTTTTCATAGATAGACCTAGGACAAAGTATTTAATGTTTTTGTGTGTTTGCCTTTACCTCTAAATACCAGTCTTGAAGAATTGTTCAGAGAGACCCAAACATAAACCCATGGACAAAGCAGTAGAGTGCCTGGTCCACCACAGGGGCACTAGTGGTGGTGACTGCTGCCTGGGGTTAGCATAGAGAGTGGAAGTGAAATACTCCAAGGGGCCCAGAAAAGCTGAGGTCAGCAAACTTCAGGGAACTCTTCATGGAAATGGTGAGGGTTATAAACACCGAAGAATAAGAGGATTTAAAGGAAAGAGAAGATTGTTTGTTTTTTGTTTTGTTTGTTTGTTTTTGTCCTTTCCAGCCTTAAAATTTTTTTGAATATATATATATGAGGTAAAGGGGCCTTTAGATAAGCAAAGGGATTTTGTTTTGTTTTTTGAAGCAGAGTTTCTCTGTGTAACAATACGGGCTGTTGTGGTTGTGGTGGTGCACACTGATAGGATTTGCTGAAGGAGGCAGATGCAGGAGGATCACGAGTTCAAGGCCATCCTGAGCAATATGGGCTGTCCTGGAACTCGCTTTGTAGAACAGCCTGACCTCAAACTCATAGAGATCCCTCCTGCCTCTGCCTCCCAAGTGCTGGGATTAAAGGTGTGTGCCACTTCGCCCAGCTACAAAGGGAAATTTTAACAGGAGGATTGAATTAGGTTATACAGAGATGTAAAGACCAGAAAAGAGGCCCTAGTCACTGAGTCACTGCCAAGGACTCAGCTGCCTCTCCCTCCACACCCCCACCTTGTTTCCTGATGCTCGAGTCTGTCCACCTCTACCCCCAATCCCCTCCCTCTTCTACAGCTGCCTTCAGCAGGCCATTTCCACCGAGGAAAAGGAATTGTATCAAATGCCTGCTATCCAGAACCTCCAAATAGAGGTGATGACCTACTTCCTGTTGGCACTGAGAATTACATATCCATGTAAGAACTCAACTAAGCAGGAAGACCCTTACTACTATTATCCCAGGGTTCACTCATTATTATGATGAAAAGAAACTAGTGAGGCATTTAAGAAGAGATTTGTCTTTACCATTGTACTGGAATTGAGCATCCAGAATATGGAGAAGTAATTCAGCTATAAAACATACAAAACATACACCAGTTCCAGACAGAGACTGAACTAGCTGAGGGTGATTACCCACCTGAAGGTTTGAGGGTTTTAAGGATCACGAGTTCGAGGCCAGCCTGAGCAATACAGGCTGTCCTGGAACTCGCTTTGTAGAATAGCCTGGCCTCAAACTCACAGAGATCCCTCCTGCCTCTGCCTCCCAAGTGCTGGGATTAAAGGTATGCGCCACTTGGCCTAGCTGCAAAGGGAAATTTTAACTGCTTGTGGTTCTCTGAAGCATAAATGAGGATTTATTCCCAAAGTAGAATTTCCCTTCTGTCTGTTGTCACAGTTAAAAAAGAAAAAAATCTCATATCTTGTGTAATGTATCTATCCTTTTGAGTCCATTTTTTTTTTTTTTCTGAGACTGGGTTTCTCTGTGTATCTCTGGCTGTTCTGAACTCAGTTTATAGACCAGGCTAGCCTTGAACTCACAGAGATACGACTGCCTCTGCCTACTGAGTGCTGGGATTAAAGGTGTGCAGCACCATGCCTGGCTGGAGTCCACGTTTAAGTCATACTAGTGTAACTTCATACAATAAACTGAAAAGAGCCACACATACACCCCCTTCCCGGAAAAAAGAAAACAGAAAAGAAAGTTGAACCAGAGAAAATGGGGAGCCACTGTAGGCCTTTGAGCAGGATACTAATGCTATGTTTGTCTGTTTGTTTGAAAGGGTAGTCTAGAAGAACTCTAAAATGGAGACCCATAATTCTTTTGTACTGTAGAAAAAGTTTAGTCTTGAAAATAAATAAGGATGCCAGGCGGTGGTGGCGCACGCCTTTAATCCCAGCACTTGGGAGGCAGAGGCAGGCAGATCTTTGTGAGTTCGAGGCCAGCCTGGTCTACAAAGTGAGTCCAGGACAGTCAAGGATACACAGAGAAACTCTGTCTCAAAAAAAAAAAAAAAAAAGAAAATAAATAAGGAAACAAATTGAAGAAAAAAATTAGATACTGAGATAGTGAAAAAGAATAAGACTATGCCGGGGCTGGAGAGATGGTTCAGCGCTTAAGAGCACTGGCTGCTCTTCCAGAGGTCTTGAGTTCAATTCCCAGCAACTACATGGTGGCTCACAACCATCTGTAATCACATCAAGTGCCCTCTTCTGGCCTGCAGGCATACATGCAGACAGAACACTGCAAAAATACATAAATCTTGAAGAAAAAAAAAAGAATTAGACCATGCCTTTGAGCTTTGTAGACTGGTAGGTTTGAACAGACAAGGGAATTAGAAAGGAGAATTGGTTTAGAAGATGTGATGTTTTATATTTGGACAAATACAGCCGGAGCTGACATAGCAAGGGTGGGAATCTCCAACAATAAATAAGAGAAGTAAGAACAGAGTCCAGATCAACAGGCAGATAAGCGATCAGGTCAGGGGCTCCACTGGAGGAGCTGTTGCTAAGGGAAAAATAGAGTCCTAAGTCACTCTGCTTTTATTGCTTTTGTAGACATAATTGGATCTGATTTTTATCATTTGGGACAGGTAGAAGAGCTTATAGCTTAAAGTTGGAAAACTTTTGCTCTAGTAAAAACTGAAGGTTTGAGAATAAATGTACTTTCTAGAAGAAAGCATTATAGAACATCCTTAGGAAGAGGAGTCAGGGAAGGAGGCCATTTCTCATAGTGGGCAGTGATGGGTTTTAGAATGAAAAGGACAAAGCTGGAGAGATGGCTCAGCAGTTTGCAGTTAAGAGTACTGGCTGATCTTCCAAAGGACCCAGGTGAAAATCCAAGCACCCACATGTGTGGTGAAGGTTGGATTTCTGTTGAACACAATTAATATGCAACTGAAGAAGAGTCTCATGAAGGGGGCATGCAGATCAGCCTGGCACGTGACAAGAATGCACTTGGTCCTGGGCAACAGGTGTACCTTGGGAAGACCAATGAGAAGGCACTCTGTGTAAGAAGGAAAGCCTTGCCGGGCGGTGGTGGCGCACGCCTTTAATCCCAGCACTTGGGAGGCAGAGGCAGGCGGATCTCTCTGAGTTCGAGGCCAGCCTGGTCTACAAAGTGAGTCCAGAACAGCCAGAGATACACAGAGAAACCCTGTCTCGAAAAACTAAAAAAAAAAAAAAAAAAAAGAAGGAAAGCCTGGGAAACTGGAAAGGGCTTTGGCTTGGTAGTGCTTTCAGCTGCTGGACACTGCCACACTTCCAAAGACTGTAGCTCAAGATAGTGGTCTAGGTGGGCGGAGCTCAGATTGGTCTGAGGCAAGGTGAGCCTTGTTTGGGTTCTGAGAGATATGGAGAGCAGTGTCTACTGGCACTGTGGGGGTTTGTCAGGGCCTGCAAATGGAAGAGGCAGCGCCCCCAGCTGGGGTATGCCAGCATTGGGCACTGAGGGATTCGAGAAAACACCCTGCTGAAAAGTGTGGCCATGGTCCTCGAGAAAGCCTGAGAGCTACTGGTTACCTTGAGAGTAACGCCTACTGAAGGGCATGGTGGCAGAGCCAGCAAGGCTCAAAGTTCGAGAGACAGGTTGGGAGAAGATAGCACCAGCCCTGAGGCAGTAAGAAACGGGGTCAGAAGCCTCAGAAGGTAAACTGAGACCTGCCAAGGAAACAGGAAGCAGAGTCCAAGAAAGGACATGGAGAGAGGCTCCTGCCTTTAGCCAGCCCAGGAAGGCGGAGGAGAAAAGCCACAGGAAGTAGCACCTTTTAAAGAGCAAGCTCAGACTGGCAGAGGAGGCTTAACATAGAACTTGCTCAGAGAAAAGGCTGCGACAGTGGCTGACTGAGGAAGCTGACTCCAAGCTGAATGACTGAGGTAGGCTGGCCGTAGGAGTTGTTGGACAGTGGAAACGCTAGCCTCTGAGTCTGAAGAGGCTGAGGAGACCTCGAAGGCAGGTGAGAGTGCAGCCTCTGTCCCATGAGGGTGTGGCAAGACCCAGATGAGCACAGAAGGCCCCAGCAACGTTGCAGCAATCTCAACTGACTGAGAAGGCCTTGAGCCCAAGCTGAAGTGAGGTGGCAGCCAGTGTGATGGCCAAGTGACCACTGAACAACTGCTATTGTGTTGTTCCTGCAGACAAACTGCTGACCAGTTGCCCTCAACAAACCTGCACTTGAAGTTTGGTATCTTTCCAAAGTTTTTAGGGTTGGTGGGGTGGTAGGTATTAAGAATTATTAATAAATATAGTTTAAAAGCCACCTTGTTACATGCCAACTTGAAACTGTCTATAGTGGCTGAGTGTGGTAGCTGCCTATACTTTTAATCCCAGCACTCGGGAGGCAGAGGCAGGTGGATCTCTGTGAGTTCAAGGTCAGCCTGGTCTACAGAGTGAGTCCCAGGATAGCCAGAGCTACACAGAGAAACACTGTCTCAAAAAACCAAAAAAAGAATGGGAAAGACAGACTCTAGAAGTTAGGGAGTGTAGTATCATGAAGACCAAAGAAAAAGACTATGAAGAAGGAACAGCTGGCTATGAGGCACAAGTTCTAAGAGAGTAGTGAAAAGGGGAGAAAAGCCTTGTGTTTTCCCTGCATGCATGTGTGTGTCCCATGTACATAGAGGCCAGAAGAGGGCATGGAACTAGAGTTACAGATGGTTGTGAGCCACCATGTGGGTGCTGGGACAGAACCCGGGTCTTCTCCAAGAGCAATGAGTGCTACCACTTTCTCTTCAACCTCTATGAAAAAGTACTATACAAATGAATTCATAGCATTTTTGTTATCATGAACATCTAATTAAGATATAATTAGAAAGGAGACTTCTCATAGAATTTTCTGTGTAAGAAAACTAGCCAGGGATTTTGAAGTGGCTCAGTGACTAAAAGTGCTTGTCATGCAAGCCTAGAGACCCCAGGTTTGATCACCTGAAACTTACATAAAGGAGTAAGAAAAAACCAAAAAGTTGTCTTCCGCCCTTCATGTGTGCACTGTGGTATATATACTCATATGCTCACATCTTGTACACGCACTCTAGAAAATAAATATTTCTTTTAAATCTAAAACTGGCTCTAATAGTGCATGCTTGTAATCCCTACAATCTGGAGGCTGAAGCAGGAGGGTTGTGAGTTTAAGAATAGCCTGGCCTACATAGTCAGACTATGTTTCAAAAGTAACAGATAAAAAACAATACTAACTATTGTTTATAAACTTGCTAAAATGGTTTTTCTTTCTTCAATTTAATATGAAATAAAAACTAAGACAACTTAGTTTTAAGTTAAGGGGTTAAAGGCATGGGACAATGTGTCCTGCCTGAGATTATTTATTTTTAAGTAGCTTGAACTTTAGTCATCAGTGTCTTTTATTAGATGGATACTTTGTTGCTCAATTATAAAATAAAAATATTTGTGATGAATGTTTTTCCCTCATGAATTTATTCTAAATTTCAATTTTGTTTGTGAAGCAAAGATTAAGAAATTTAAGCGCCGGGCGGTGGTGGCGCACGCCTTTAATCCCAGCACTTGGGAGGCAGAGGCAGGCGGATCTTTGTGAGTTCGAGGCCAGCCTGGTCTACAAAAGTGAGTCCAGGACAGCCAAAGATACACAGAGAAACCCTGTCTCGAAAAACCAAAAAAAAATTTAAAAAAATAAATAAATAAATAAATAAAAAATAAAAAAAAAGAAATTTAAAAGGTTCACATTTCAAGATGCTTTCTAAGTTTTTTTTTAAACATTTATTTATTTATTATGTATACAGTATTTGCTCTACATATATGCCCGGGCAGATCTCAATGTAGATGGCTGTGAGCCACCATGTGGTTGCTGGGAATTGAACTCAGGACCTTGGGAAGAACAGCCAGTGCTCTTAACCTCTGAGCCACCTTGCCAGCCCTGCTTTCTAAGTTTTTATACTTAACTCTTTTGGGAGACAGGTTTTGCCATGTTGCCCAAACTAGCCTGGAACCTGGCTTGGCTTCCCGGCTCCCTGTAGGATTGCAGTTGTGTAGCACCAGATCAGCTTGGCTTTGGTTCTTTTAATCAAAGTTCTCAGAGAAAGAGATCTATCTGGGTTATATTTTGGTGCAGTACTTTGAGAGTTATAAATAATAGAGTGTCCATTTCCATTTTGCTACTACTTGGTATCTTCTATTTATTTATTTATTTATTTGTTTGTTTGTTTGTTTGTTTATTTATTTTTTCCGGGACAGGGTTTCTCTGTGTATCTCTGGCTCTGGCTGTCCTGGACTCACTTTGTAGACCAGGCTGACCTTGAACTCAGAGAGATCCGCCTGCCTCTGCCTCCTGAGTGCTGGGATTAAAGGTGTGCACCACTAAGCCCAGTTTAATATCTTCTATTTATTTTTTGGAGATGTGGTATGAAACCCTGGCTGTCCTGGAACTCACTCTGTAGTCCAGGCTGGCCTTGAACTCCCAGAAATCCACCTGCCTTTGCCTCCCAGTTGCTGGGAGTAATGGCATATGTCAACATCCCTGGCTTATTTTATTTATTTAATGTGTATTGGTGTTCAGTCTGCTTGTGTGTCTGTGCATCATGTGTGGGTGGGGGGGTTCCCACAGACAATCCCTGGAACTGCAGATGTTTGTGAGTCTCCATGTGAGTGCTGGCCTTGAGCATGGCAGTTTTGGAAGAGTAGCCTCTGAACTATCTCTTTCGCCCCTTAACTATTATTTGAGTGTTGCTTAAGTGTTAGGAAATTTATTTTTTAAAGTTTTTTTAGAGCATGCCCATGGATTGTGTTTAACTTTAAGTATTTCTTTTCCAAAATTTAGCTTCGATAGTCGTACATTCCCCACAAAAAAGCACTAAAAATCATGCCTTGCTGGAAGCTGCAGGACCAAGTCATGTTGCAATCAATGCCATTTCTGCCAACATGGACTCTTTTTCAAGTAGTAGGACAGCAACACTTAAGAAACAGCCAAGCCACATGGAGGCTGCTCATTTTGGGGACCTAGGTAAGTGACTACCACGTCTTATCTCCTAATCAAGGAGAAATTTGATAAAACGAGTGAGATTTCAGTCATAGGATACTGAACTATGTGATTGGATGAGACTTGGAAAAAATACATTAAAAAAATAACTGCAAGTGTAATGAGGTAGTGCTGTATTGTGTTCATGTAAATAGAAGGCATGTGCAGTAGAAAAATGAGCACCCTGTAGAGATGCATTTGACTACTTAATAAGATTGCACAAAAAAAGATTACTCACTTCAGTAATACTAAAGAAAATAGTACTAAAGAAGAAATCAAAATAGTTAAAATATGAAATATATATTCGGAGTTTGCTAATTTGAATGTTAGCTAAGTGGGACTAAGGGAAATGGCCACTTCTAGTTGTAAGTGATGTGTAAATGATTGAAGACTATTTTGGAAAGAGTCAATTTGGAAGTATTGTCTGATTCCACTGTTAGAAAAGCTAGTAGAGTGTTTTTAGATAGGAAATTGTTACCAAATACTAATTCATTTGATTCTGTTCTTTAGGCAGATCCTGTCTGGACTATCAAACTCAAGAGACCAAATCCAGTCTTTCAAAGACTCTTGAACAAGTCTTGCGTGACGCTATTGTTCTCCCATATTTCCTTCAGTTTATGGAACTTCGGAGAATGGAGCACCTGGTGAAATTTTGGTTAGAGGCTGAAAGCTTTCACTCCACAACTTGGTCCCGAATAAGAGCACACAGTCTAAACACAGTGAAACAGAGTTCACTGGCTGAGCCTGTCTCTCCAGCTAAAAAACATGAATCTACAGCATCTTTTGTAACTGAGTCTCTTGACAGGAGGTTGGGGGATTCTAGCTCCGCCCCACTGCTTATGACTCAGTCAGAGGGAACTGACCTGAGCAGTAGAACTCAGAACACTCAGAATCACTTGCTGCTTTCCCGGGAATGCCACAGTGCCCATTCTCTCCATCTTGAAATGGCCAGAACAGAAACTCAACACATTTCCATGGATGCCCCAGAATCCTCTTCCAGACTTCCAGTAGCCAGTAGAAGTAGTTCCTCTTCTCCACTGAGAGAACTATCAGGAAAACTAATGAAAAGTAAGTGTATGATGTCTGTGTCTCATGACAACACAGAACTTAAGGAATGAAAGAGTCAGATAGTATCTTTTCTCCTCTGGTTTACAATTTAGGAGGATTTGGAAGGTTGAGTGGAGTCAGGGTGTGAATAAAGAGCAGGAAGGGTATCTTGAGGGACTTGCTGTGTGGAACCAGTTAACCAGAGCAGCAGGGCTTTTTTTTTGTACATTTGAAAAGGGAGCCATTGTCCAAGTAGATGATATCCTCCCAGTCTCAGTTCTCAGTTATTTGTCTTAACTGTACCTCCTATGAAATTTTTCCCATTTTATTTCTTAGGCTTGTTGATATATCATTTATTGAGTTCTTTACTAAGTGTATATTTAGATTTCATTTGTCATGACAACTGTGTTAAGTAGGTATTAATATTCCATTTACTCTTGTGAAAACTGTGGCTTAGAAAGTTGCTTCCCTAGGTTGTCTAGTGAGTGAGGAGCTAGAATTTCCCCAGGCATTTTGAAAACAACAGTTTTTCTTTCCTATACTTTCAGTTCAGAAATTTCACCACATTCTCACTTTTGTAATTACTGTTCTTTAGGATTCTCATTATCCAGACTTTTTTTCTTTTTATCTTCTCTGTTCTATTTCTCGAAGGCTGGATGATTGCTTCAGATGCTTATAGCTTATGTGATCTCTATTAAGACAGGTCTGGTTTGCTAATAAACAATTTTAGTGTGTCTCTTCATCATGGAAAGTTCCTAAAGTTTTATCAAATTTTATTTTACTCAATGAGGTAAATGTGTGTGATTGGGCATGCGAGTGCCGTTGTGCATGTACAGAGATCAGAAGAGTTTCAGGTTTGCCTCTCCTTCCACACTAGGGTCCAGGAATTGGATGGAAGGCTACTGGGACAACCATTCTAACATTATCAGCCCCTCAATTATTTCCTGAAAATTTTTTTCTGTTTGTTTGGGTTTTGGGTTTTTTTTTTCCTTAGTTTTTGTAGTTTCTTGTTCCCTTCAGTCCAGTTTTGATCCTATCTTTTATCTTCTTAAATCTATCAAGCATAGTTGTTTTGTATTCCCATCTACAGTTCTGGTGGATCTGATTCAGTGTGTCTCTTCTTCACTTTCACAGACTTGGTGTGGAATGTTTTGCTATACACCATGTGTGTTATGAGCCACCATGTGGGTGCTGGAATTGAACCAGCCCTTGGATGAGCAACCAGGGCTCCCAAACACTTAGCCTTCTTTCTAACCCCAAGACTTTAGAGTTTTTTGAGTTTTGTTTATGTTCATAAAAATGTTGCTAATAATTTAAAGCAATAAAAAAATTGGTTATTTCATGTGGTAAACTCAGTCTTTCAGTAAATAATTGTAGTAAGTTTATTCTTGAGTACCTACTATATATATCACATTTCCAAGATGTAGTAATAAATAGAATAGTCACAGGAATAGTCTTGGAAATTTTTATCTAATTTATGAAATTTCTGAAGATTTTTTTATTACTTAAGCTTTCATCTTTTATATTTTAATTAATCTTAAATTACTTCATATGCCCTGAAGTAATTTCAAGAGTTTGTTCTTAAAATTTAATAATCTGAAATCTATCATTTTCTTTAAAAGCAATTTATTCTTTTTTTTTTTTGGTTTTTCGAGACAGGGTTTCTCTGTTTAACAGCTCTGGCTGTCCTGGACTCGCTTTGTAGACCAGGCTGGCCTCGAATTCGCAAAGATCCGCCTGCCTCTGCCTCCCAAGTGCTGGGATTAAAGGCGTGTGCCACCACTGCCCGGCTGTAATTTATTCTTAAAGTAAAATTTTTTCTAAAAAAAATTAAATCTAAAAATTTCTTTTTTTACATTTTTACTTTACATTTATGAATTTTTACTTCCATACATATGTATGCACTACATGCCTTCCTATTGGATCCCCCGGTGGCAGGTTATGAGTGGTTGCGAGCCACCATGTGGTACTGATATTGAACCTGGGACCTCACCAATAGGGACAAGAGCTCTTAACCACTCAAGTCATCTCTTCAGTTCCTGACATATACCATTATCAGAAAAAACAACAATAAACCTGTTACATCTTGGTTAAAAGAAATAGTAAAGTTCTAGATATGTTTATTTGTATGGTCTCATAGAGTCACTATTTGAGTTTTGTTGTGGTTGGTTGAGAGTTTTGAGTTGAAAGACAAGGCAAAAGGATTCAGATGTCTTACAGTGTTGTGTGAATGGAGCTTTTGCCTCAAGGGTCCCTACACACCACACACCACTCTGTGCAGTGCCATCAGGGGCCACAAGGCCTGGGTCTCCTGGATGTGGAAGTTACGGCCAGTTGTGAGCTGCCATGTGGGTTCTGGGAATCAAGCCTGAGTCTTTGGGAAAAGTAACCCCCTTAAGCATTTTATTTTATTCATTATTTATTTATTTATTTATTTGGGTATTTTAGAGACAAGGTTTCTCTGTGTAACAGTCCTGGCTGTCTGGGACTCACTCTGTAAACCAGACTGGCCTCGAACTCACAGAGATTCACCTGCCTCTGCCTCACAAGTGCTGGGATTAAAGGCATACACCACCACATCTGGCTCCTGAAGTATTTTGAAAGCTAGTTGTTAAATGCTAATTGAGTAACTTAGTGCTTAGAACATAGCCCTGATACCTGAAGGAAAATTCTTTGTTCCTTTTTCTGGCACATAACAGACCCTAACAATTACATCTGTTATAAACAAAATAGGATATTTTAAGGAAATTTTCTGGTCCTTTTTCATATTGCATTCATTTATTTTTGTGTGTGTATATACATATATTATATATAATACTATATATATACACACTTAGGTGTGTGTATGTACGTATGTATGTATATGTGTATAAATGTATAAATGAATGTGCCCCACATACCATACTCTTACAGACGGCTTTATTTATTTATTTATTTATTTATTTATTTATTTACTTGCTTACTTACTTACTTACTTAGTTGGTTAGTACTTGTGTTTGAGTTATGAGTCTTTGATGAAGATTGCAATGCATCAGTTTATAGATATATCAGTAAGTCATTAGGAGTTAGTTACTGGGTCCATTTACAAGCAGAATCATAGTAAGTTCACCTCTAGGGCCTATGACTTTCTAGCCATAAGATCTTGGCCCAGTAATGGTGCCAGGTGTGGGTTTCATATTGTAGAGTAGACCTTAATCCAGTCTGAGAGTGGTTGGTTACACATCCATGATTATCCTGATACTAATGTACCTGTGGGCATGTCTTGCCAAGACATTTATTATTGCAGCTACTGGATTCATAGCTAGATGAGTTTGGTGATTTCTTTTTCTCTTCAGTAGTGTGCATAGTGCCTTCCATCACTGTAAAAGACTAGTCAGTAGGGATGAAGTTTCCAGGTTGATACCAGCTTGGTTGGTATCTTACATGTTCAATGAATATATGGTGCCTTCAGCAATAGAGTTTTACTGTCAAGTTTTAGAGGTAATCAAGAGCTTAATCAGGGCAATAACCTTTAATGTTTGGGGGAGTCTACGGGACATAACTTGCCAACAACTCCAAAGGAGATAGCCAATTCCTGGCTTTGGGTTTTTTCTTAGTCTATGGTGTTGTCTAGTAGGGACATTGTTACCTCATTATAGGGTAACTCACTTTTAACTCTTTATGTATGTGTATATTTTTAGCAACCTTCTACAGTTGTAGTTTTCTATGTTGATTTTTTTCAAAAGGCCCTTTATTCAAACTTATCCCTCCCTACCTCACCCCAGTTTAACCCTTCCTATTATTCCTTTTTAACCCCTTATAACAGTGTATTCTATCTCTTCTCCCTTAAAACCACCCCTTCTCCCCCATGGCCCCTTTTTAATTGTCTGACATATGATTATTCCAAATGAAACATATATGTCTGAAGTTTCAAAGCTACTAACCACAAATCAGAGAAAGCATGCATATGCTGTATGTTTTTCTTGGTCTGGGTTACCTCACTGAGAAGGATCATTTACTCCTCCATCCATTTACCTGCAAATTTTGCTTTCTTAATATTTGAATAATATTTTCTTATGTAAATGTATTGCATTTCATCATTCGTTCAGCAGCTGATGGAAAGTTAGGATGTTTCTTGTAGATTTGTATAGAACATTTCACCTACAGAATGCATGTTCTTCCAAGCAATCAATGGAACTTCTCCAAAACAGACCACATAATAAGACACACAACAAGCCTCAACAAATAAATGAAAATTTTGAAATCTCATCCTGCATTCTATCTGGCCACTATGGAATAAAGCTGCATATCAACAATAGAAATGACAGAAATACATAAATTGAACACTGAAAGGAGAAAGAAAAAAAATTTAAATCCCTAGAATTGAACTTCTGAAAATGAAAGCACAGCAAACCAACATCTAGGAGGTATAATGAAGAGGAAAGCTTAGAGCACCGTGTTGCCTACATAAAAAATTTGGGAAATACTTTCTACTAGTTAATTTCTAAGAGACAGGAATGTCTTAGATAAACAAGAATCATCAACAGCACAAACCAATAGACAGGAAGAGATCAAAATCAGGGCTGAGAGCTGGAGAGAAGGCTAAGCTCTCCATCAAAATTAGGGCTGAAGTCAAGTAAAAGAAAAACAAAGGATCAATGAAACAGAGTTGGTTCTTTAAAAGGATTGACACATCTTTAGCCAAATTAACCAGAAGAGAGATGATCCAGATTATTAATCAGATGAGAGACATTACAACAGACCCTAAGGAAATTCATACCCTGAAGAAATTCAGAGAATTTTAAAGATAGAACTGGAGAATCTAAACAGGTTAATCTCTAGAGATGTTGCACATATCAAGTTGAGTCACGATGAAGCAAATGATTTGCTTTCATCTTGCTAACAAGTACTAGACAGCAACAAACTAAGGAAGAGATAATCTGTTTTGGCCTCATTTCCATAGGATTCAGCCCATGGTTCCTTGACTCTGTGTTTAAATGTTTCAAATGTTATTTATAAATGTAGATTTATAAAGATTTTTGAGCTATGGTTATATTACTGTCCACATATTTCAAGCTGAAACTCTGGAGAAGAGACACAAAAAGAGTACATGTTTAGATCTTCATAACTAAGAAGTAATTGATGTAACGTCTCTCTATTCTGTGAACCACACAATGAAAGCTTTACAGTAGAAGTTGACTTATAACAATACCACACAACAAGCAGCACCCTTTCAGTGATCCAAATTGCATTTTGATTTTGAAGTTGTCTTCTTCTTTGCAGGTATAGAGCAAGATGCAGTGAATACTTTTACCAAATATATCTCTCCAGATGCTGCTAAACCAATACCAATTACAGAAGCCATGAGAAATGACATCATAGGTAAGTAAAACTAGCTAGTTTGGTAATTGAATGGATTTTTTTTAAATTACCATTATTATTGGGCTTTTTGCTTTTTGTTTTCAGACAGGGTATCACTGTATAGCCATGGCTGGCCTGGAACTCTGAAGAGAAAGCTGGCCTTGTAGAGCTCCATCTACCTCTGTCTCCTGAGTGTTGGGATTAAAGGCATGTGCCCCCACACCTAGCCAAAAAAAAAAATTACTATTTTTACATATATATATATATGTATGCATGCATAGCTCTTGTAGGTCAGAAGAAAGGCATCAGGCTTCTGGAGCTGGAGTTACTGGTGGTTGTATGTGGTCATTTGGGTGCTGGGTACTGAACCCAGGTCCTCTGCCAGAGCAGCAAATGTTCTTAATTGCGGAACCATCTCCAGCTCCGAAGAGATTGAGAGAGAGAGAGGTGTGTGTGTGTGTGTGTGTGTGTAGGAACCCACAGAGATCAGAAGAGAGCCTTTGATCCCCTGGATATAGGGGTTATAGGTGGTCATGAGCCTGTATGTCGGTGCTGGGAACCGAACTCATTGCAAAAGCAGTGAGTACCATCTTTCTAACCTCTCAGGGTACTTTTCTTTTATCTGACTTTAGCTCACTTCTCTCTTGCATGTTGACCCAGATTCTTGGAGTGGGACCAATAATAGCAAGCACAAGAATAATAGCATTTTTATTGACTACTTGTATATCTCAGACAATAGTTTGCATACTTTCCATGTATAAGTGTATTTAATAAGAATCTCATGTGATAAATATAGTTACTATTTTGTAAATGAGGAAGCTTGAAAATAGAGAAGCTAGATGCTTTCAAGGGCATGGCATGGACAGTGTATCTGTGGTGTTTGTTTGTTTGTTTGTCTGTTTTGTGAGACAGGGTCTCACTGTGTTGTTCTAGCTGGCCTAGAACTTGTTAGGTAGATTGGGCTAAACTCTGAAATCTGCCTGCCTTTACTTTCTGAGGGCTGGGATTAAAGGCGTGAGCCCCCTCTTTCTGTGTTGGTGCTTTCATTCTGTACATTAACATTAGCTTTCTCTTATGACCTCACATCCCTACCCCCACACACACACAAAAATATGACTAGAATAGAAAAATTAAAGTGTTTTAGAGTTGCCAAGACAAACATTTCAAAAAATGTATTTCCATCATACATATGTATACATAGATAAAACTATGTCAACAGCTATATCCTCTCTGACTCAAACTTTAAATATGGGAGAAGAGGCACCAAAGAAAGGGCTAAGTGTTTAGGAGTACTTCCTGCTCTACCAGAAGACCCCATTTCAGTCCCCAATACTCTGTAACTCCAGCTCTTATGGGACCCTATGTTCTCTTTTGGCCTCTGAAGTTACCTGCACACATGTAAAATACATACACATGTAAAACACACATACACCCTACAGAAATAAAAAAATTTAGAAAGAAAACTCTTTGTGGGCCTAGAGAGATGGCTCAGTAATTAAGAGCCTTGCCTCTCTTTCAGAGGACCCGAGTTTGAGCACCTACACACTTGCTCAGAACCATCTGTAACTCCAGTTCCAGGGGGTCTGATGCCCTCTCTGGCACCAGGCATGCATTTGTTACACAAAAATACATGCAAACAAAACCTATTCACTTAAAATCAATATTTTTTTAATTGGGGGAAAATCTGTGTGTCCATGGACAACTCTAATCAGTGTTGGGGAGGTGAAAATAGATGAGAATATAGTTTTAGGAAGAGAGAAAGATGTTAAATGATGCTGATTGGTTAAGGTGAACACTAAGAATTCAGAGAATTTAGCACCCCCATATACACTACTCATCTTATTAATAGTAGACTGTAGATAAAACTGAATTTTAAGAGTCTTCAAAGAGCTGAACATGGTGGTGCATACCTTTAATCCCAGTACTCAAGAAGCAGAGGCAGGTGGACCTCTGAGTTCAAGGCCAGCCTGGTCTACATAGCAAGTTCTAAGATAGCCAGAGCTACATAGTAAGACCCTCATCTCAATAGAAAAAAAAAAAAAAAAAAGGAAGTTTAAAGAAAATAGGAAGAATGGAGCGGGAACTTTTGAAAATTCTTATGAGCCATATTTCTGTGAAGTCAGGGGCAAGGTCTTTGGTTTTGTTTTTAAAGTAAAAGTATTACAAGCACATAAGTGTGTTATCACATTTAAACAAGGGCATGTACTTAACACCCTCCAGGCAGTGGTTGAAAATGAGATCGCAATGAAACAAAGTTGAGGAAAAAGCCTTGTGGAGGCAAAAAGGATAGAATGTCAGACCTGGAATGGAAAGTTGCTCAGAGAGGGGCAAGAGTGGTTCATCCGGGCTGGATTGTGGCTTAATGGTTAAGAACTCTTTTTTTTTTTTTTTTTGGTTTTTCGAGACAGGGTTTCTCTGTGTATCCTTGGCTGTCCTGGACTCACTTTGTAGACCAGGCTAGCCTTGAACTCACAAAGATTCGCCTGCCTCTGCCTCCCAAGTGCTGGGATTAAAGGCGTGCGCCACCACCGCCCGGCTTGGTTAAGAACTCTTGATGTTTCTGTAGAGGACAGGAATTCACCCATCTGTCTGTAATTCTACTTCCAGGGGATCTGATTGCCCTCTTCTGGCCTCCTTGAGTACCAGGCATGGTATATGCATATATATATATGCAGGCAAAATACTTGTACACATAAAATAATTAAAGAAGAAAGAAAAAAGAAAATAAAGGTTCATCTGTAGTGATAGGAACAAATGCACTCTGTGGGGATGAAGATGCACGTGACATATAAGAGGGAAATAATCTGATTGCTCTGGCCTTTTCAGTGAAGTAGGGAGCAAAGTCCTCAGCAAAGAGAATAGAAGAGGTGTTACATGGTTGAGGAAGACATGCTGTAGTAAGGATATAGGAAATGTTTAGTTTCTCCTGCTATAATTTCACAATTGTGAGACTGGTCTATGAACCTGGATACAGGGAGCTTTCCCCAAGCAAATGATTCTCTAGCAGATGCTACTTAGATGTCTTCCTTGTCAACTCAGTTCTGTCACTGACTATCTGGAAATAGCCTCAGATTCTACAGATTGAGGGTTTGGTTCCACAGACTTCCCCCTTCTAAGAAGGTCGGGGCCTACATTGCTGGTTCTCATTCACCCTCCTTGGGTTTAATTAGTTTGCTAGAGCAGCTTGTAGAATCTAGAGAAATACTTACATTTTTTACTTTATTTTGAAGAATATTTAGAAAGGATGCAGGTCCATAGTCAATGGAAGGCTATGTACAAGGCAAATCAAAGAATGGTCATGGAGCTTCAGGCTTTTTCCACTTGCACACTACCCTCTCTCTGTATGGTCATGAATTTGAAACTACTCCTTCTTAGCCTATACTTTTAGTTCTAATAAAGTTTTCATCGTTTGATCATAGTTAGTATGATCATTGGCCGTGAGTCATCCCCTGCCTTCAGTTGCCTTCACTGAGAACCCTAACCCTTTCACAGACTGTGCTTGTAGGCCCCAGTCATTCTGGTGACCAGGCCCGTCCTGAAGCTCTGTAGGTGTTCCTAACTACTGGTTATCTCATAAGCATATGATAAAGATTATCATAACTCCATAGACGCCAAGAAGTTTAAGAGCAGACTGCTAGGAAATTGGTCAAAGACCACACACACATGCATATCACAGCTGTCTTAGGGTTTCCATTGCTATGAAGAGACACCATGACCAACTCTTAAAAAGGACAACATTTAATTGGGAGTGGCTTATTGTTTCAGAGGTTTAGTCCAATATTGTCATGCTTGGTGCATGGCAGTATCCAGGCAGAGATGGTACTAGAGGACCAAGAATTCCATATCTTGATCCAAAGGCAGCCAGGAGGAGACTGGCTTCTGCAGGCAGCCAGGAAGAGGCTCTCATAGCATAGGAAACCTCAAAGCCCACCCCCACAGTGACACACTTCCTCTAATAAGGCCACACCTACTCCAACAAGGCCACACCTCCTGATAGTGCCTCTCTCTTGTGGGCCAAGCTTTCAAACACATGAATCTATGAGGGCCATACCTATTCATACCACCACAACAACTGAGTATTGTCTGGAGAATGGTGGTGAATAAAGGGATCAGGATGTGCCTGACCTTTTTTGGTTTCTTGAAGCCTCTCAAAAGACTGAGTAGAACTGACCATTATGGTTGCTTCAAGGTTTTTCTAGTGATATTTATCAGGCAGCTCTCTTCATAACTCTGACTTCTAAACTTTAAATGTGTAATTCAGTAGGATACAATCTTACAAATAGTATTGCTGATTAAAAATATTTTGGTTTTCCAGAGGCAGAGTAGGTGGATCTCTTATGAATTTGATGCTAGTCTTGTCTACAAAGAATTACAGACCAGCCAGGGCTACATAGTGACTGTCTCCACAAAAGAGCTAATGTAGAAACTGCCCAGTTGACCTGCAGACAGTACACTAGTATATACTCCTGTTAGTAGTCCTGTCAGTTTTCCTCTGTCCTAGCTACCTAGCTAGCTTAAGCATATACTATTAAATAATTGTTATTTGTGTGTGTGTGTGTGTGTGTATATATATATATATATATATATATATATATATAGTGTGTGTATATAAAATCTATATAATTGCTGAAGCAGTGTTGTGCTGATTTTCTGTCTGCTTCCTTTGATATTTCACAAGTTTATGGATCTCTTCGTAATTACCATTTTATGTATTTTTTGTTATTTGTTTTGTTTTTTAAATAGAAAAAAACAGGTTGATGGCTGGGTAATGAGTACCACCCACCTCTGTTCTTTTCTCTAGTTATCTGTCATGTCCTTGGTTCAGTTTTTATTTGGGATGTGGGCCATTAATTAATGGTAATCTTTTAATTGTCATGAATGTCCCGACTTTAAAAAAATATTTTATTATTATTTTAATTTGTGTGTGTATATATGTATGTCTCTATGTGGTTGTGTGCATGTGTCCATGAAGTTAAGAAGAGGATATCAGCAACATTTGCTTATCTAAATACAAGAGATAGATAGGGCATCTTCAAAAACCCCAAGAGATCTGCAGAATATGACATTCAAAGATGTGGTCTTAAATTAAGATTTTTTTTTTGATATCGTGACATATCAGCTCCTGACAGCACCCCCTATTCTACTCCAAGTAGAAGAAAAGCATCAAAGAATCTCCAGTGTGAGATGGTTGAATTAGTGGCAAGCCTATCTCTTGGCATGTAAAAACTCCTTGCTTCAACTGCAGACAGACTGCTGTCCAAAAAGGACAAAACTTGGTAGCAGGGAAGTCGACAGCCTAGCTCTGCCAAGACAGGGTAGGTTAGTCCTTCATAATCCCTGCTCTACAATAAATGTCTGTCAGAGAAACAGGACCAAAAGGCTGAAGACTGATGCTGGAATGTATGGAGAGAAAATGGGAACTGTCCAGGTAGTCACTGGTTTGTCATTTCTTAGTATTGGAAGCTGCAGGCCCTGCACTTCCTATATAATATATATTTATCCTTCTCAGCTCTCTGAGGTGGTTGAAGAATAGACAGCTTGAGTCTCATAGCTAAATTTTGAGTTGTTTAGGAATCAAGAGGGTGTTCTAGATCTAAGAAGATGGTTATAATAGTGATGCAAGTTAGTATGAAAACTAAGTCAGTTATAGAACTTTAAACTCATGGAGATGGTTAGAAGGTAGAAGGTTAAAGTCAGGGACCAAATGTGTATGAACTGGACATTGGGAAGGTATACTGGGCCATTTAACTCTCATAAATGTGGCATATTTAATTCTGTTTTGTATAGAATTTACTGTTATAAGAGAAAGAACCATTTGTTGGAATGAAAAGAGAAGCTGTTGGGGGGGGAAGAGGGTGGAAGGGTGGGACAGGAAGGGGGAATAGGGAATGGTTTGTGACTGAGATGTAACTTGAAGAAAAAAATAAAATAAAATAAAAGAAAGTTTAGAATCTAGAAATATATGCCAATATTTCTATGTAAACATGACTATTTTATGATGTATAAACACTCAGCTAAAATAAAATAAGAATTTATTCAATTCAAAAAAAAAAGGAAGAGGATATCATATCCCCTGGAGCTGGAATTATATGTGGTTATGAACTGCCTGGCATTGGCTGGGAACCAAACTTGAGTCCTCTGGAGAACAGTATGTGCTGTTAACCAGTGATCCATCTGTTGTCCAATGCCTATTTGTTTTATTTGCCTTTTCATTTTGTTTTTGGAGCAATTTAATATATGTTTGTCTTGTTCAGTGTTTTGATCCATTTTCCATATTCATACCTTAAAAAATATTTTCCTGTCCCAAGTGTTAACCATGTTTTCTTCTCGTTCTTTTATTTAGAGTTATTTAGTTAGTTATCTGGGGGTGTGGTGCATATGCCACATAGAGGTTGGATGACAAGCTGTGGGGATTTGTTTTCTCCCGCCGAGTGGGCTCTGGGTATTGAAGTTGAGTCATCATCGGGTTTGGCAGCAAGCGCTATTGAGACACCTTGCCAGCCCTTAGTTCCTTTGGAAACCTCATGTGTATGCCCTGTTATTTCCCAATTTGGTTTAAAGTGGGTAGAGCTTGAATTTAGTGGAAATTCAATTGCTATTTCTTTCACAGCAAAGATTTGTGGAGAAGATGGACAGGTGGATCCCAACTGTTTCGTTCTGGCACAGGCTGTAGTCTTTAGTGCAATGGAGCAAGAGTAAGTTCATGTTCTCACGTCAGCATCTTGGGGATTCTGGCTCCTGGCTGGAAAATAGACCTCACTCAACTAAAAGCAGTGCATTTTTGAGATTTAAGTCATTTGGATAAAGTCATTTGGGTGATTGAGACTATAGTATATGATTGAGAATTTCTTAATTTAGTAATGCATGTCTTCATATGGATATCTGATTTGTTCGTGCTTTCAGTGTATGCTCTATAACTAAATAATAAATAAATAAACTGTCTCCAGACTTTTTAAGATTATTGGTGTGTGCCTTTAAAAATCTATATATTCATTCTTTCACACAGTATTATGTGTTTTGTGGAGGACCACAAGTAGATACAGTATCTGCCTTGAAGGAAGTTACAGCTTAATAAAAGAAACAGGCCATGTTCTTTGGTTACTGTAATATAAGGTAGCATGTGTTAACTATTAGGAAAAAGCCACAAACTTATTGAGAGATAGATGGCTTATAGCTGAAAGGAACCAGGAACACCACCTTGGGAAATAAGATAGCCTTGACCTAGGCCTTTAAGATTTTATAGGAATAAAGCCAGGCAGTGGTAGTGGCACACTCCTTTAATCCCAGCACTGGGGAAGCAGAGGCCAACTTGGTCTACAGAGTGAGTCCAGGACACCCAGGCCTATACAGAAAAACCCTGTCTCAAAAAACCATTAAAAGAAAAGATTTACTAAGAATAGTTTTGGAAAGAGTTTTTTTTTTTTCTTCATTTATGCTCTTTCCTTGGTTCTTTCCCTCAAATATTTTCTTTTTGTCCACATGCAGGCACTTTAGTGAGTTTCTGCGAAGTCACCATTTCTGTAAATACCAGATTGAAGTGCTGACCAGTGGGACTGTTTACCTGGCTGACATTCTCTTCTGTGAGTCAGCCCTCTTTTATTTCTCTGAGGTAAATTCTGCATTTTGTTTTATATTCTGCTAGGGCACTGCAGCCCCATGCTGGGGTCCTGTCTAAACAAAATGACATAGAAAGGATAAGTCATTTCCAAAATGATTGTTTTAGGTTGTACTCAATGGCATGAGTACTTTAATGGCATATTTATCAAATTGAAAAAGCTCAGTGTAAAATAACTCTAATTCTTAAAAAAAAGTACTTTAGTTATGCTATAAAGAAATACATTATAAAAAGTATTTTGAACTATTTTAAAGCCATGGAATTTAGAGTCTGAGAGGTAGCTCAGTTGGCAGAGTCTTGCCTAGAATACACAAAGCTCTGGGTTCAGTCTCTAGCACCACATGAAACTGGGCATGATGGTGCAAAACCTATAATTCCAGCAGTCTTGAGATGGAAGCAAGAGGATCAGAAATTTAAGGTTATTCATTCTTTGCTATATCATGACTTTGGAGACAACCTGGGCTACTCGAGGACCTACCTCAAAAATAAATTAATAGGGAGATGGCTCACTAAATGTTTGCTGCATGGGCATGAGTACCTGAGTTCAGATCCAGAGAACCCACGTGAAACAGCTGGGCATGGCAGCACACGTAGATCTGCTCAGCACTGGGAAGTGGAGACAGGAGGCTCCTTGGAGCCTTAGCTAGGTGGTCTAGTCACTGGTCAGGCTTCAGGCTCAGTAAGAGACTACGTCTCAAAAAATAAGGTAGAGCGCGATAAAGGTAAACATCTGATATTGTCTTGACCTTTTGCTCACACATGAGCACTGGTACCCCCACATACACATGCATACACACACTGAAATAAAAGCAAATAAAGCCATAGAACTGGCTACTTCATCCATTGCAGTAATTACAGACTAGATTTCAGAAGAAAGAAAAATATATTTTCTCATGTTTATCATTTTTATTTTAGCTACTTGATAGAATTTTTTTAATATGACATTTGAAGCAAACTGTAAATCTGTTAATCTCTTTGAGACATACATGGTATTTTCCATTATTCATTTTATTAAAGTCTTAAAAGTTTTTATTAGCATATAATCATACATAATAATGAACTTCGTTATGCATGTTCATAGATGTACATAGTATAGTTTGATTACATTTACATAAATACCTTGTTACCTAACCCCCTTCCTAATTCCCTTCCTTTCCTAACCTTCCCCCATTTGTTTCCTTTTTTTTTCTTTTTCTTTCTATTTTATTTTTATGTTTGATGAGTGTGTGTGAGTCCCGCAGTGAGTTTCATTACGGTTGTTTACAGAAGTGTGGACACCTTACCATTGACTTACTGGTGAAGAAGTCTCCCTTCCCCATCCATCATTAACTTTGTAAATCTTTGGGGGGCTATGTAGCTCCATTGAGCCCTTCTTCCACAACAAGGTTGTTGATGGGCCCAGTCTGTGGAGATCTTTGCAGTAATCACAGCTACTGTGAGTTCAGTAGGGGACAGCTATGTTGCACCTGGAATTCAGTGTTCCATACCGCTCATGCCCTACCTCCAGCTCTTAAATCCTTTCTGACTCTTCTCCCATGATATTTCTTGAGCCATGGAGGGAGTGATGCAGATGTCCTATTTATAGTTGCACATAACAGTTATTGATGGGGTCTCTATAATTACCGCTGATAGTGCAAAAAGAAGCTTTTCAGCCAGACATGGTGTTTCACACCTTTAATCCCAGCACTGGTGAGGGAGAAGCAGGAGGATCTCTGAGTTCAAAGCCAGTCTGGTCTACATAATAAGTTCCAGGCCAGCCAAAGCTACATAGAGTGAGACTTGTTTAAAAAAAAACTCTCATCAAAACTGACAGTAGCTCTATTCTGTGTGTACGAACATGCTATTTAGAAGGCAACTTGACAGGCACATCATATCCATTTAGCAAAACGATAGCAGTAACTTCTCCACTAGGGCTTATGACTTCCTCAGCCATGAACTTTTGACAGGGTTTAAAGTACCTAATGTGGATTCCTTTCTTTGAAGTAGGTATCAGATATAATCAGAAAACAACTGGTTAGCTCCATAACAGGCTTGCCACTATTGTACCAGTGGGCACATCTTGCCTGACTGTTCAGGAGCGTTAGAGTCTATAGTCAAGTAAGACTGTAACAGTTCTCCTCCAACACATCGCATATTGCCTTCCAACTTACAAGAGCTAGCCAGCGGGAAAGAAGCTTCCACTCCACATCTGGCTTGATTTCTCTGTTATGTGTACCAAAGTGATTTCTTCATCAGTGGGGTCTTACCATCTAGTTCTGGTGGGCAAATAACTAACTGCAGTAGCAGTTGCCTGTGTTGTTTTGAGAGCCTTGGAGCCCTCTCTGTTCAACAGCTGCAAGAAGCTAGCCCACTGTGGCACATAGATAATAATGGCTTCTGAGAGCAGCAAATGAGACATGCAGCTTTATATAACTGCTTATTAGGCTTTAGCAAATGAAAATATTTGTGTTGCAAAACAAATGACCATTATAAAGATTCCTGTGGTGGCTTCTGGTTTAACCTTCAGGAGGCCAGAGGTTCCCAGTTCCCAGGATCATTTAGCAAAACAACAACCCGGATACTTGAGTTGTGCCTTTTTGCACAAGTGCTCTAAACACATCGTTGACTTGCTTTTCATTTTTTCCCTTTTTGGCCATGCTTGAAATCAGTATTTGTTCATATTGTCCAAATGGAGTGTCCTTGTGTCCTTATGGAATGATAGCTGTGATTAGGTTTAAAAGAATTAGTTCAGGGGCTGGAGAGACGGCTCAGCGGTTGAGAGTGCTCCCTGCTCTTCCAGAGGACCTGGGCTCAATTTCCAGCACCCACATGGCAGCTCACTACTGTCTGTAACTCCAAGATCTGACACTCTCACACAGACATAAATGAAGGCGAAACACCAATGGACATAAAAAATAATAATAAATTAAAAAAAAAAGAATTAGTTCAGTTAGTTCGCTGTCATTAATGGTGAGGAAGTATGAATCCAAATTTGTCTAATTTTTACTCCAGTGCACTGAAGTTTGTATCTCTTTGTACATGGTGTAGGTTTTTGTTGTCATTGTTAATTTTATTCCCCTCTTCCCTGAAAGATTAGTTAAAACTTCAAGTTTTTATATGTTACTGAAGGATGTGGAGTGAAGCAGATCTTTTTTACTTTACTACTAACAACATATAAGTTATAGGTGGTGAAGAAACAGCTTCTTACTCTTTTGTATTTTTCTTCCTAGTACATGGAAAAAGAAGATGCAGTGAATATCTTACAATTCTGGTTAGCAGCGGATAATTTCCAGTCCCAGCTTGCTGCCAAAAAGGGCCAGTATGATGGACAGGAGGCACAGAATGATGCCATGATTTTATATGACAAGTAAGTTGGTTTAGTCATTGTATCAGCAGGTGTTTTGAGCATTCACTATACACTATGATATAATAATGTTGAATAAAGTCCATCTTTGCTGTCAAACAAGTCCCAGGACAGCATGAAAGCTGATTCGGATGTGGTGGATGCAGAGCTCTCCAGTTGGAGAACAAAAGTCCTTGCTAAGGAAACTGAGGGTTTTTTATATAGCAAGCAGGACCAGATTGTGGCTGGTCCTCAGAAGGGCTTCACAGACAAAAACTTGGTTGGATCTTTAAGAGTAAGTTTAGGCTTGGGGACATGACTCTGGGTTTGATTAAGAGCCCTGCCTTGGGGCTGGATGGCTCAACTGCTAAGAGCACTGCTGCTCTTCAAGAGAATTGGGGTTCCATGCCAAGCACCCACGTGACAGCTCACAAGCACCTGGAACTTCAGTTACAGGGACCTAATGTTGTCTTTTGACCTCTTCAGGCACCAACCTTGCACATGATACATAGACATATATACAGGCAAAATACCCATACGGATAATATAATAGTAATAATAAAATATATATAGAACGTCATCAAAAAAAGAAAGAAACCCTGCCTCAAAGAAGAATGCAGATGAACCATCAAGGAAGAGTCCTAGTATCAACCTGTGGCCTCCACACTTGTGTGTACACATATACTTGCTCACTTGCACATACACATGTGACCATGCACACATACATACATGCCAAGAGGAAGAAATAGATGAATTTTTCTAGGCAATAAAAGCTTGAAAGCAAGCTTCACACAAAGGCTTGACACATTTGTAAAAAGTGAGAGAATGTGGCACTTAGAGGGGGCTGAGATGGAAATAGAATGTAGAAGAGCCCAGTGGAAGAGCACATGCTTAGGCTGCAGTACCTAGGTCCCATCATCCCTAGCAACAGATGATTCTAGAACATAATAGGAAATACACTAAACTAATGTGAACATACTGGGAAGGGTGTACATGTATTGCACTTTCTTTCAATCTATATTGATAATACTATTTTTTTTTTTTTTTTAGTAGTTTTTGATTTTGTCTTTGGTGCTAGGAATTGAACCCATGGCCTTGTACACGCTAAGCATTCCCTCTACCTCTGGACTATACTAACCAGTTTCTCATTAGTCTCCACCAAAGACAAGAAGTTGGAAAAAAAATCTTACTGTAAGTAGAAGTAAGCATCTACTTAGGCAAGTGATAAGTCTGTGGTCAGCGCTATCACCACAGTCTTGTTGCCTGGCAAAATGTAATTTATTCTTTACATTTGTCTTTTAATTTGTGGATATAAACAAATTTGTGAGGAAATTTGTTTATATCCATAGACTAAAGTAAAAAAGTGACTTGAGGATTAAAAGAACTTCACAGGCCCAGTGGGTTGGAGACATGACTTGTTGCTCTTTCATTCCCAGCACCCATCAGGAAGCTCATAAGCATGTGTAACTCCATCTCTAGGGGATCTGACACCCTCTTCTGGTTCAGCGGACACCTGTACATACATATTCACACAGGCAATACACACACACACATAAATATAAAAGCAAGAGCTGTATGTGATATTAGAGTGAAAGGACCAAGAATCTCTAGACCAATGGTTGCCAAACGTGGGACTACAGATTCGTGTCAAGCTGTCTTCATCATACTCATTTGGGAGAGGCTGGTGAGATGCTGAACGGTGAAGAGCACTGGTTGCTCTTCCTGAATTCGGTTCCCAGCACCAACATTTCAGTTCACAACCATCTGTAACTCCAGTTCCTGGGTATACAAGAAAGAACCAGGCACCCATGTGGTGCACAGACAAAGCACCTGAGTACATAAATAAGATAAATCTTTAAAAAAAGAAAATGAAAATCTAGGAGCTTGTTAAAAATTTGCTTCTAGTCCTGTGTTGAAAACATTCTAGGTAATTCTGATGGAAAAATCAGGTTAGGCTTCTAGTCTGATTTTTCTGTTTTGAAGGTAAGAAAATTCTCCATAGGACTTAATGAGAAGTCATAGGGCAAGATAGTGGAGAACTCTTAATGGAGATCTAATTCTTCATGTTTAGCCTGGTGCTCACTCTGCTGTGGTGGGCTAGTGGGAGGTATTAGGTAAGGACAGTGGTGGCTGTTGAAATGGGAAGAATGTATATTTGAAGTTTGGTCTAAGGTGCCTGGAAGTTCAACTCATGGAAGAACATTTGTCAGCTCATTGCTTACAGTACAGGAAAGTTGTTTTGTGCTGTGGAGATGCTAATGAGAAGAGACACTGGAGCAGAGCCGTGGCCAGGGCCCCACTTGGTCCAGGCTGGAGCACAGTAACTGGACAGGGTATCCCCATTTTTCACATTGGGACTCATCCCCAAAGACTGACATCCTGTGGGTGCTGCTATTTTGTTAGTTGGTTGTCAGGTTGAACTTTGTAGTTTCCTCCTTGTTTTTTCCTGTTTCCTGTGTGTACCATTACCCCTTCAGTGTTTCTGTCATAGATGGAGACAGACGCCATTAGAGTGTGAAAGTTTTCTTTTCCCCCATAATCAAAGTTTCAAAACATGAGTTGCACTGTATCCCATTATGTTCAAATTCTTTTGTGTTCTTAACTACTGTTTCCTTTGTAAGATCTAAAAAGAAAACAGGTGTCCATTAAGTACGTGTAGCTGGCTGATTTATTTGCCTCTGTATAACCTGACTCACAACTCAAGTAGCAGCAGAGTTGACTGCGTAGGAACTAACGGTATTTGGAAGACGGGTTTGAGAAGTAGAAGGTTTCCTAGAGGAGGTGAGAATTGGTAAAAAAAGGTCTTGAAGTAACACTTTCCTTACGTGGTTCTGTAGTTGGAGGTCTGGAGCCTGAGAAGACTGTAAATATGGACAGCTGCTTAAGCTTGTCTGTGATTTAGTTTTACTTTGAATCTCTTTTTGCCATAGGTACTTTTCCCTCCAAGCCACACACCCCCTTGGTTTTGATGATGTTGTGCGACTAGAAATTGAATCCAATATCTGCAGGGAAGGTGGGCCACTTCCTAACTGTTTCACAACCCCATTACGTCAGGCCTGGACAACCATGGAGAAGGTAACCAAGGTCTTCAAATACTAAACTATGAGAAGTTTTACATGTGGAACTCTAAAAATATAGCGTATAACACAACAGTGGGAAATTAAAGCAGTACAGCATAGTGATTAAGAACAGAGACTTTGAATCTTGACTTGGTATGTGTTAACCTCACTTTTGTAGGCTAAGTTGTGCAGGCAGTTACTGAACTTCTAATACTATTCCCTCATCTGTAAAGTAGGAATAATATAAAGCTATACAAGATTAACATGAAGTAATGAAATAAAATGCTTATTAACTTAATGACCATCACATTAAAAATATTAACTGTTATTAGTTATATATCTGTAGTGAATTAGTAAGGGCTTTTAAGAATGCAGATTGCCCTGGCACACGGCAGCGTATGGTCCTAGGCAAACAGTGTATTTAGTAATGCCCATGAAACTGAGAGAAAGGGCTTCAAAAGACCTTGAGCTCAGCTGAAATGGGTGGAGCCCAGTTGAAGCCATGCCTCTGATAGGCAGCAGAACTTTGTTGAGGGGTGTGGCCAAGGGCTGCCAGTTACCGAGAGAGGGGGGGAGAGAGAGAAGAGAGTTCACAAGCTGTGTTACATCGAGAACCACACCCTATTAAGCCTGAAAGAGGAGCCCCATGAGAGATAGACACACGCCTGCTGGAGAGACCAGGTGTGAAGCTGTGTATGCCATCTGCCAGCCCTGAGGCTACCCTGATACAGCACAAGCCCTGAGGTTCGGCATGTAAGCTCAGACCAGCCAAGAATGCGGGAGGCAAAGGCTGAAAGAAAGCCACGAAGATGGATGGCAGCAGGAGCAGAGGGTGAGTGAGCGAGTTGTGAGGAGCGCACTGCCTGAGGAAAGTCAGGATTGACTGACGCCTCAGCAGCAGGAGCAAAGCAAGTGAAGCAGCCGCAGGCAGCCACAACACTATGTGAGGCCCATACACAATCTGAAGCTGCGACAGACAGACTGAGGAGACTGCAGAGACAGAGCCCTGCTGAGGAAGCCAGGGACTGGCTAGAGGCCTCGAGCTAGGCGGGACTGTGCCAACCCCTAGCAAGGCCTCGAAGCCAAAGACTAAGCTGCTGGCCTGAGGGGTTCAGACCTGAGGTGTCCATGTATAGTCCCAGCTGACTGACACCTGGTCCAAGCTGAGCAGTTGAAGCAGGCTGGCCACTCGAGCCAGTGGGCAATGCTAGGCCTTGACCCTCAGAGGAGAAGGCCTCAAACCTAAGCTAAAATAAAACTGCCATAACTATGCCAGAGCCAGAGTGTTTGAGGTGTGACTGCAGATAGATGGCTGACAAGTTGCCCAGAAAGACCCAGGGCCTTAATATCCTTTCAAAAGGGTTAGGGTAGGGTTGATTAAGTGTTTATAGAGTATAGGTGTTTATTAAGTATTATTAAATTTAGATTAATAAAATTTCATTTACATGTATCAGTATGAGACAATTTCTCAATAATTGGCTAGTTATCTATTGATCATCAAGATCGAAACACTAATTTTATATGTTTTGAGATCACTAACAGCTTAATAGTGTTCATATTTATGAATAATTTATTCTAAAACAGATTTGTCAGGAGTTCTACAGGAAAACTCGAGTTTATGCCACTAAAACGTGTCATGTTTATCCAGGTGAAAAGAGGTTGATTAACTACAATTATAAAATGCAATACAGAAAAGAACTGAATTTAGATGCTGGGGACGCAGCTCAGTCAAACTTGAGGGAGGGTCTTCAGCAAATTTTTTTTGGGGGGGGGGGTTAAGATAGGGTTTCTCTGTGTAGCCTTGACTGTCCTGGTCTATATACCAGGCTGGCTTTGAACTCATGGAGATTCACTTGCCTCTGCCTCCCAGAGTGCTGGGATTAAAGGCTGTGCCACCACTGCCCAGCTGGCCCTCAGTAATTTCTTAAGAAACAAGGTGTAGAGAGGTGGCTTCTGTAATCCTAGCACTGAGGACCTAGATACAGGAGGATCCAGCCAATTGATGAGCCCCATGTTCAGGGAGAGACCCTGTCTTTAAAAAATAAGGTGGAAAACTGGTTGAGGAAGACACCAACAGTTTCTGGTCTCCCCATGCACGCATACACATGCACATAAAGAACAAAGTTTAAAAGAATTAGTATAAAAGGCAAGTTGTTGAAAAGCTAGAGGTAATGTAATAATCAGTAACAACCCATGGTAGTAATTTTCATGATTAAAATGAAAATTTTTCTGAATTTAAAAGAAAGTCTGGGGCTGGAGAGGTGGCTCAGAGGTTAAGAGCACTGGCTGTTCTTCCCAAGGTCCTGAGTTCAATTTCCAGAAACCACATGGTGGCTCACAGCCATCTACATTGAGATCTGCCCGGGCATATATGTAGAGCAAATACTGTATACATAATAAAAAAAATAAAAAAATAAATGTATAAAAAAAAAAAAAAAAAAGAAAGTCTGCCCGGGCGTGGTGGCGCACACCTTTGATCCCAGCACTTGGGAGGTAGAGGCAGGTGGATCTCTGTGAGTTCAAGGCCAGTCTGGTCTACAGAGTGAGTTCAGGACAGCCAGGTATACACAGAGAAACCAAAAAGAAAAAGAAAGAAAATCTGGGGAAATATAAAATATATAAGCTTAATAAGAAATAAAATATAGAGAAAAACAGGATGTAGGTGGACGTGGTGACACACAACTTACAATCTTAGATAGGTAGGAAGATGTTTAAGGCTAAGGGATATGAGACTTGAGTTTGATTCCTAAACTGAAAACTGGTGAGTGGCACACATCTGTAATACCCTTGTGCTCAGGAGGCAGAGACAGGTGACCCCTGTGGTTCACTAGCCAGCCAGTATAAACTAACTGTACAGACCAGTGAGAGACCCTGTCTCAAAGGAGTAGACCAAGCTCCTGTGGATGGCACACACACACACGCGCGCACACACACACACACACACACACACACACACACACACACCCACCCACCAACATAAGGGGGGGGGGGGGGGGGGGGGAACGGGGACCGGAGTTTACAAAGGTCAGTTCCCAGAATACGTGGTGGAAGCAGAGAATTGACACTTGAAAGTTGTCCTATTACCTCTGCATGTGTGACATGGCATGTGGACACCTACTTGTATATACAAAAGGCATGCATCTGTGCAACAATAAATAATAAATAAAATTAAATTAAAAAAAGAGAAAAATGAAAATTCAAGGCCAGCTTGGGGCAACTAAGGGAAATCTTGTCTCAAAAAATAAAAATGGGCTATGGCTGTCATGTGGGCAACCTGGGTTCTGTCCTCAGTACCTTTGGGGGAAGGAGGGCAAAATAGTTCTTAGTAAATGTGGATTGGTAAGGAACTTGTAGTGTGTTGTTTTGCTGAAGGCATGGGTGTGTTGGACACTATTGAAGACAGTTTGTGTGGCCCAGGCTAGCTGTGAACTCTGGTCATCTCGCCTCTTTCCAGGAGCTACCATGCCCCAACAACTACCCTGCACTAATCTTACAGTAGCAGACCCTAGCTAGTGGTTGAGGAAAGGAAATAAAGTGACGTATTCAACAAATACTTTCGAGTATTTCTATAGTAGTATTGGTGTTACAGTGGTAAACAAATGAGGCTTTTGACCTCTGCAACGCAGGTCTATAAGAAGACATTTTAGTTACAGACAGACATATCAACAGTAGTGCTAAGTGCTGTGAAGGAAGTCTGTAATGGAGAATGAAAATGATAAATGTGAGCACTTAGTCAGCACAGCTGATATTTCTTAAATGACCGTAAAAACATGCTTCAACCGACACTAATCAACAATTGCCATTACTTATTTGGAAACAGATTTAAAAAAAAAAAAACAAACATCGGTATTGATCTTTGTATATTGATACAAAATTAAGATTATATTTGGCCACAATGGTATTGACCCTTGTATATTAATGTAAAATTAAGATTGTATTGGGCTACATCGGTACTGATCTTTGTATATTGATACAAAATTAAGATTATATTTGGCCACATTGGTATTGATCCTTGTATATTGATACAAAATTAAGGGTAACGCTTCTTAAAGGTATTGTTTGTAGTAATACTTAAAAATGAAATGTCAAGTTTTGACCTCTCGCTACCAACCGACATAAACTGTTTAGGATAATTAAGAAACGGAAACTAATAGTCATGAAAACGTGTCATTTTGTTAGTTACTATGACAGTCTATCACAGTTATTTTCTAAGCTACTCAGAAATCAAGTCGCTAAGAGACAAGCAATATTTGCTTATCTAAATATAAGAGATAGATAGGGCATCTTCAAAAACCTCAAGAGATCTGCAGAATATGGCATTCAAAGATGTTTTCTTAACTTAAGATTTTTTGATATCGAGACATGTCAGCTCCTGACAGCACCCCCTATATTACTCCAAGTAGAAGATGAGCATCGAAGAATCTCCAGTGGGAGATGATTAAATTGGTGGTAAGCCATTCTCTTGGCAAGAAAAACCCCTTGCTTCAACTGTAGACAGACTTCTGTCCAAAAAGGACAAAACTTGGAAGCAGATAAGTTGACAGCCTAGCTCTGCCAAGACAGGGTAGGTAAGTCCTTCATAATTCCTGCTCTACAACCAATGTCTGTCAGAAAAATGGGGCCAAATGGCTGAAGATTGATGCTGTAATGTATGGAGAGAAAATGGGAACTGTCCAGGCAGCCACTGGTATGTCATTTTTTAGTTTTGGAAGCTGCGGGCCCTGCACTTCCTATATAATCAGATATATTTATCCCTCTCAGGTCTCTGAGGTGGTTGAAGAATAGACAGCTAGAGTCTCATAGTTAAATTTTGAGTTGTTTAGGAATCAAGAGGGTGTTCTGGATCTAAGAAGATATTTTTAAAATTATGAGGCAAGTTAGTATGAAAGCTGAGTTAGATATAGAACTTTAAACTCATGGAGATGGTTAGATAGTAGAATGTTAAAGTCAGGTGCCAAATACATATGGACTGGACATTGGGAATGTATGCTAAGCCATATAACTCTTATAATTGTGGCCTATTTATTTCTGTTGTTTTGTATTGTATTTATATTTATAAGAAAAAGAACCATTTTTTGAACTGAAAGTGAGAGCTGTTGGGGGGAAAAAAGAAATACCTTAAACTAAAAAAAAAAAAAAAAAGGAAGGGAAGAGGATGGGGGGGTTGAGGAAGAGGAGGGTGGAAGGGTGGGACTGGAGGGGGGAGTAGGGAAGGGATTGTGATTGAGATGTAACTTGAAGAAATAAAAAATAAATTATTAAAAAAAAAAAAAAAAAAACAAACCCAGCATTGGAAAGCTTGTGTGGGTACAGATAATCTACTGTGATTACCAGTGATATAAACTGATAACTTCCCTTTCGTAGGTACATTCACCATATATTTGAAGGTTAAAATTCAATTTAGCTGCCAGTTGTGATGGCACACGCCTTTAATCTCAGCACTTGGGAGGCAGAGGCAGGCAGATCTCTGAGTTTGAGGCCAGCCTGGTCTAAAAGTGAGTCTAGTACAGCCAGGGCTACACAGAGAAACTCTGTCTCTAAAAAAACAAAACAAATAAAAATTTCAACTTAGCAATCATATTCCTTGTAGTTTTCTAAAGATTTATTTTTAGTTTCATGTCTGTTTGTGGGTTTATATACCTGGGTGAAGGTACTCATGGAGGCCAGAGGTGTTCTATCCCCCTGGAGCTAGAGCTGCAGGTGGTTATGAGCCACCTGACATGAGTTGTGAGAACAAAACTCGGGTCCTCTTCAAGATCAATTCAAACTCTTACCACTGAGCCATCTCTCCAGTCCATATTCCTTATCGCTTATATTAGGGAAGTAAAATCAGTATGTGGTAATGACTATAGACTATTTCTTCTCACTATGTAATGTCCATGAAAAGTGTGGGTTGTCAAGCACACTTTTAGT
>CAJQZJ010032004.1:8163196-8189343 GCA_907164525.1 Lophiomys imhausi
CTATGTAATGTCCATGAAAAGTGTGGGTTGTCAAGCACACTTTTAGTGGCAGTGAAAACTGTACAAAAGGATAGTAGTGTAAGAGGAAGAAGTTTAGATATTGCAGTTAATGATGGGCTTGTAGGTAAAGCTATTTAAAGTCAAGTACTAGATGCATTTGATTTTCATCTTTAAAATGTTCCTCTTTCAGGTCTTCTTGCCTGGTTTTCTGTCCAGCAATCTTTATTACAAATATTTGAATGACCTCATCCATTCAGTTCGAGGAGATGAATTTCTTGGAGGGAATGTTTCACTGGCTGTTCACGGCTCTCTCTGCCTTTCTGAGGAGACTCACACAGGAGGTCCCGACGGCTCCACAGCTCAGGTATTAGCTTATTGTGATCTGTCAGTGGGAAGGGAGGCATATGGAGAGCCTTTCCTTCAGATGCCAGCAGCAGATCCTATTTATGTGTTCTAAGTAATAGATACAAGAAAGCAAAATCAGCTTACTTGTAAGTTCTAGTCAGACTGCCAATAGTGATTAAGCTTATATCATGCTCTTTCATTAAAGCTGTTCATTTGCTTGATAACATGGCTTTTTGTTTTAGTGACCAAGTATGTGTGTGTGCATGCACTGGAGTGTGCAGAGGCCAGAGGTCAGCCTTGGGTGTTACTCCTCAAACATTATTCACTTTGGTTTTTGAGATAGGTCCCTCACTGGCCCTAGACTTGCTATTAGGTTAGGCTGGCTGACAACAAAGCCCAGGAATCTGCCAGTCTCCACACCCCCAGATGCCACGACCTGCATGGCTTTTGGATTGACCTGTGTTGATGTGACATATACAGAAAAGCAGGGATTGGTTGGGCTGTGCACTCAGGTGGAGGTGCATTAGCAGCCCAGAAGTTCACCATACTTATTATATACAGGTGAACAAGGAGGTGGGTTTATTCTATACAGCTGAATCTCAGTAGGCGTCCTCTGTAGGGGATCAGTCTCAGGATGCAATCATCCAGGAAGAAGCAGCTCTGGTTGATACTTTCTGCATACACCTGTCAACATCCATACTTACACCAAGGGAAGGCATTGCCATTCTCATGGTTCTTAGGCACTGGGGTCCTTGATGTGGCCATACTCATGTCAGCAGTACACATCCCCCCAGGATGTTCATTCAGGCTTCATCTGGGATTATAAGAATTCCAACGTGCCCAGATTCTCTGTGTGAGTCCTGGGGTGGATCTTAGGTTTGTATGCTCGCATACCAAGCACTTTACTATCTTCTCAGCTCAGTAATCAAGCTCTGAAGAGCTCTTTTTACAACCTGAGAAATTTCAATAACTGCATTTAGGATACTTTTTATTGCTAGTGAACTCAGATTGTTTTAAGTTAGTTAAAACAGTGTGTGTATGATGTGTGTGTATGAGTGCAAAAGCCAGAGGGTAACTTGCAGTAGTCGGTTCTCTCCTTCCACCCTGGGTTTCAGGTGTGGAACGCTTATCCTCCCTCAGGTTTTCTAGGTGAGCATTTCTACCTGCTCAGCTGTCTCATTGTATGTTTTTCGTTCTACTTTTAGGTTTGTTTTGAACTATGTTACGTTATGTTATGACTTTTTTTTTTTTAGCTTTTTAAAAAAAAAAGTATTAGCATACCTTATCCGATTCTCCCTAAGATCATAGGAAATGGGATATTCCCAAGACAATAAATCAAAAGGAGACATTAAGAAGTTAACTGAGGGCAGGAGATAGTTCAGTCGCAAAATGCACTTACTGTGCAACTTGAGTTCAATTCACCTTACCCTCATAAAGGTGGAAGGAAAGAACATACTCCACAAAGTTCTCTTCTGTACTTCATATACATACTGTGGTGGCACATCCATTTAATCAGGATTCCCTACATGAGAATGGGTTGGAGGGCATTTTGCCTGAGTGAAGGCAGTATGTCAGTGGCTCTTACTGAGAAATAGGATTCCACATCTTCTTTCAACCTTGCCTATAACTCCTTTATGAGTCCCCTTCTCCATTCACAGTAGAAAGTGGGTGGGTCAAGCCTGTACAGAGAGCCACTGTAGCTGTGAGTTCCTGACAGGGTTTCTCTGTGTGACAGCCCTGGCTGTCCTAGAACTTGATTTGCATGTTGTGTGTTTTGATGTTGTGAGCTGGAGAGAGTGTTTCAGAATCGTTTCATTCCTCAGTGAAGGAAGTGGGTAAAAACAAGCATATTTGAAACAACTTTATACTAATCTCTCATTTTCCAAACTCAGGAGTGTTATTTTGAAATAACATAATATTAATTTTATAATTTCTGTTGTAGTCTAGTGCGAAAAAAGCCAGTATTAAAATTCTGAAAAACTTTGATGAAGCAATAATTGTGGATGCTGCAAGTCTGGATCCAGAATCTTTATATCAACGGACCTATGCAGGGTAAGCTCAACTCCTGTGTAGAATTTGGCATCTTTTAAATTAAAAAAAAATTTTAAATGCCCAGCATTTTCACATACCATGTAATGTAGTAGTTAAAAGGAAACCGGGGATTGTAGCCCATCTTTAATCCCAACACTCAAGAGACCAAGACAAATGTTGATCTTTGTAAATTCAAGGCCAGCTTGGTCTCCATACTGAATTACAGGCCATCGAGGGTTACATAGTGAGATCCTGTCTGAAAAACAAAACAAAGCAAAGCAAAACAAAAAAGATGGCTCCAGGGCCAGCAAGCCCTAAGAACTGAGTTCATTCAGTTCCTGAAACCGTGGTGGAAGGAGAGAATCAACTCCCAAAGCTTTCGTCTGACCTCCAGGGCGTGCTGTGGTGTGTGTATAGTTGCATTCACACACATAGCTGGCACATGCATAACAGTAAATTTACAAAAAAATTTAAAGGAGGCTCTGGAAGGCTTCTTGAGTTTTCAGTTCTGCCTACTTCTATGTGTTCTACCTAACCTATTAGTGACTCAGATTTAGCAATGCAACCTGCTAACGTGTGTAAATGAAGTAACACATGAAAAGCACTTCGTAGTGTCTCAAGTCTAGGAAGCACTCTATACACATAGTTCCCATCACCACTCGACTGCTGTGTACCGGACTGATGACATCATAGTTACATGCTGTGCTCTAGGCTCTCTGCTGTACACATTTCATCTGGTTCACATTTTACCTATTACTTTTATTCACTTATTTTGAGACAAGGTCTCACTTAACTAGCCTGGAATGCAGTGCATAGACCAGGCTCACAGAGATCTGCCTGTTTCAGCTTCCCAAATGCTGGAATTAGAGGTATGTGCCACTATGTCTGGCTATTTTAGCATTTTTAAAGTCTTGATATTAAAAACAAAAATATTCATGAAGTAAAAGATGCTTACCCTACTTGTGTGTTACAGAGCTAATACTTAGGAAACTGAGTTATTTCCTTGTATTTGAGAATGCACTTAGTTGTTCCTTTGAGCCTAGAATGGAGAGACTTACTAAAATTTACTAGACACACATACAGTGCCTTTTTTTTTCTTTTTCTTTCTTTTTTTTGGTTTTTGTTGTTTGAGCAGGGTTTCTCTATGTATCCTTGACTGTTCTGGACTTATTCTGTAGACAAGGCAGGCCTTGAACTCACAGTGATGCACCTGCCTCTGCCTCCCAGTGCTGGGATTAAAGGTGTGCACCACCATGCCTGGCCATTACAGATAATTTCGAGCTGCCATGTGGTTGCTGGGATTTGAACCCGGGTCTTTTGGAAGAGCAGCCAGTGGTCTTAACCACTGAGCCATCTCTCCAGCCCAAGTACCTTCTTTCTTGTGTTTGATGACTGCATAAACCCATGTTGATTCCTGTGAGTTGGTGTGTGTGTGTGTGTGTGTGTGTGTGTGTGTGTGTGTGTGTGTGATTACCCTAAGTGTGGCTTGATAAACACATAAACCTATTATGTAGATTAGATTACTTTCCTTGTGCTGTACTTGATCTTAGCAGTTGGTGAAATGGATTTCAGCATGCCTTAATGCTTTTGTCAGAAATCAACAGTGTCATTTGGATGAATGAGAAGTCTAGAAAAAACTTTGAGGAAAACAAAAAGTTTAATCACATTGTCTTTGAAAGTGCACATTGGCTGTGTAACTTTGTAGTAATCCTTTTCTTTCTTTCTGTGTGTGTGTGATTATGTGATGTGTATTTGTGGGCACATATCGTGATACAGATGTGCAGGTCAAGGTACCACTTTGTTGAGTTGGTTCTGTCTTTTCACCGTTATCTGACTTTGAACTCTGGTTCTTTACCCACTGGGCCATCTTGCCTGTCTAGCTTTTGAGTAATGTTTAATGATCATAGTGACCTTTTAAAAATGGTAGCCAAAGTGCTTGCTTGCAAGTGTGTGGACCTGAGTCTAACCTCCTTCACCTACCTAAAAAGCCAGGTATGATAAAGTGGGTTTGCTTTTTAGACTGGAGAGGCAGAAGGATCCCTGTGGCTCATTGGCTGTCCAGTCTAACTGAATCAATAAGCTCCAGGTTCAGTTCAGTTTTGAGGCCTGACTCAAAAAGTAAGGTGGATGGGGCCGCTGAGGTAGCTTGCTGGGTAAAGGCACTTGCTGCCAAGGCTGACCACCTGAGTTCATTCAATGGTAAAAGAAGAGGACTGACTTCTGTGAGTTGTCCTTTGATCTACATGCAGGTGCTGTGGTATATGAGCCCCCATTCCCCAACTACATAAATACATACACAAATACAAATTTAAAATAATACAGTGGAGAATTGTACTAGGTGGGTTTTGTTTTAACCACTCTATTTTATTTTACTATTCTTAAACTTCTACCTCCCTTCCCACCCCCCAACACTAAGTAGGAGAGAAAGGAGGTTAGAGGGGAAAGGGGCCCAGGTTTCTTTGAGCTCTTCCTGCTGAGTAGGGTCATCCGGTTCTTTGGGGCAATAGCAATCTCAGTCATCAGAATATCCAGCAAACCAGCAACAGCAAACACAACAAAATGAACCAGCAACAGCATGAGGGGAGCACTAGCAGGAAGAGCTTTAGCCTTCTTCGGAGCATCCCCCACCTCCCCCCTCCTTGTGTTTGCATTTTATACTCTCCAGAGTCCTCAGAATTAAACTTTCTGTAGCTGGTTAAACCATGCTGTGGTTTAACTCATCTCAGTGAGTTCGAGGCCAGCCTAGTCTACAAACGGAATCCATGATAATCAGGGCTCTGTTACACAGAGAAACTCTGTCTGGAAAAACAACAAAAAAAATTTCTCATGACATAACTGCATTTTTTAAGAAGCAAAAACTCTTACCACAGAGAATGATTGAAGAAGACACCTGAAGTCAGACTCTGATCTTCACACACACACGCACATACACATGTGTGCACACACATACACACTCATACATACACCTGAACAAATACACACATCCAAAAAGAGAAAAAGAAAATGGTGGACAAAGTCCAAATAATTTACTCTCACGGAATTGTTCATTTACTTAGAACCTCACTTAAGAAAGTCAGGGGCCAAATATGTATAAACTGGACATTGGGAAGGTATACTGGGCCATTTAACTCTCATAAATGTGGCATATTTATATCTATTGTTTTGTATAATACTTACTGTTATAAGAGAAGGAACCATCTGTTGGACTGAAAGGGGAAACTTCTGGGGGGAAGAGGGTGGAAGGGCGGGATAGGAAGGGGGAATAGGGAGGAGTTTGTGACTGAGATGTAACTTGAAGAAAAAAATAATAAAGTATTTAAAAAAAAAAAAAAAAAGAAGGTCGGTTGGTAGTTGAACATGATGGCTCATGCCTTTAATTACAGCAGATGCAGGCAGATCTCTACAACAAGTTCCAGGACAGCCTGGGCTACATAGAGACCCAGTCTCAAAAAAACCAAACAAAGAAGAACTCCCAACAGTATCAGTTACAAAATATTTCATTTAGTTTTTTGTACATAAACATATGTCTATTAAAATAATATATAAAATGGGTCAGAAAAGAGAAGTGATGATTTTTTTCATTGTCATCTTTAAAGATTTTTGTTTGTTTTTAGTTTTATTTTAGCGCATATGAAGTTTTTCCCAAGGCAAATATATTTGTGTGTGTTGTACATACATGCCATATATAAGATGAGACTCCTAGAAAGAATATCTCTAAAATAAGACCACTTTTCCAAAGTAAAATAATACATAGGTACCAGAACACATTGTTTTCTTTTTTTTTTTTTTGGTTTTTCGAGACAGGGTTTCTCTGTTTAACAGCTCTGGCTGTCCTGGACTCGCTTTGTAGACCAGGCTGGCCTACATTCTTTTCTTTTTTTTTTTTTTTGGTTTTTCGAGACAGGGTTTCTCTGAATATCTCTGGCTGTCCTGGACTCGCTTTGTAGACCAGGCTGGCCTCGAACTCACAAAGATCCGCCTGCCTCTGCCTCCCAAGTGCTGGGATTAAAGGCGTGCGCCACCACCGCCCGGCCATTCTTTTCTTTTAACTTGCAATTACAAATAGATTTTTGTTGTTTTTTTTGTTTTGTTGGTTTTTTTTTTTTTAATAAAAAAATAAAAGAGCATGCAGCAGAAGTGCACATAAGCTTGTTGTCCCTGCCATTATTCCCAAGTAGTTGCTGTCACCCCTTCCTGCTCAGGTAATCACTGTTGAGCTATTTCACATTTTCCACTGTTCTCTTTTACATAACTGATATCACACTCTGTCCTGTTTAGTGATGTCATTCATGAGTTTAGGGAAGGGGTTTGGTTGGTTGTTTTGGTTTTAGTAATGAGGATTGCCTAGGGCCTTCACCTGTGCTAGCATACACTTTACTACAGAACTAGAGTTTCATCCCAGATTTGTCATATATTTTGATCATGTAGAGCAAATCAGACTTTGTTTCTTTTGCAAAATTGTCCTGGCTAGTCTTGTGACTATTCTCTCCATGAATTTTGCAACTGTGAATCACCTATTGTTACATTTCATAAACCTTTTTGGGATTTTAAAAGGAATTCCATTAAGATTCTTTCAGTCTCCACGAAAAGAGGTTCTATTTCAAATAAACCTCATTTTGAATAACTTGAATTGTAAGAATTGTGGTTCCAGCTTTGATCTTTAGATGAGTTATTTAAATTGTTTTGAATTTTAGAAATGGTATTTGTCTTTTTATCATATTTAGGAAAATGTCCTTTGGGAGAGTCAGTGACTTGGGACAGTTCATCCGAGAATCTGAGCCTGAACCTGATGTGAAAAAATCGAAAGGTTGTATGTAGTAGTTTTTTATTCTTCATATTAAGCTTTTGCTCACATTAGATACTAACCAAAGTGAAAGATTATTTAAGGATTAAAGTGGTTATAACCACCAGGTTTTCACTCTGTGTATAGACACACCTGTGTGTGAGGGTTTTGGGTACCATACTCTACAAAATCTCCTCCTTTGAAAGAAAGTTATTGAGCTTGACTTTGCCATATAGAAAGCACAGCAATGGGAGAGATAGTGTTTTCCGCTTTATTTAAAGGTATACATTCAGTCCAAGTTGGCCCTGTGGTTTATCTTGTGATCCTTTAATTTATTAAATTTCCTCAGTTATTATGAAATATGTATGGAAAATAATAAGTTGAAATCCAGTCACTAGAAGAGTCAAGCTTGGTCAAGCCTAAGATTTAGATAAAGGTTTTTTTTTTCATTTTGTGTGTATACTTACGCTTTACACAACCACACAGGCATGAGTGGAAGCCAGAGGATTGTGTCCACACACTCTCCCATAGGAGCACTAGGATTACGTCCACACACTACCACACCTGGTTATCACATGGGTGCTGCAGATTGAACCCAGGTTCTCACAATTGCACAGCAAGGGTTTCACTGGCTGAGCCATCTCCCAGGTCCTAATGCAGTTATATTTATTGGTAAATTCTTTTTTTTTTTTTTCGGTTTTTCGAGACAGGTTTCTCTGTGTATCCTTGGCTCCCCTGAACTGACTTTGTAGACCAGGTTGGCCTTGAACTCACAGAGATCCACCTGGCTCTGCCTCCCAAGTGCTGGGATTAAAGGCATGCGCCACCACGCCCGGTTTGGTAGATTCTTATGCCAAACCATTTATTTGTTTGTTTGTTTCCAGTATTTGCTTCAAGTCTAACATTGACCTCCTTCATCTGGTGAGAAAATAGAAGAAAAATCCAGAACTCTGAAACAGCTCTTTAGAAGCATTTTAAATCACAATTTTAAAAAAGTTTTTATGAACACTATTATGGAGGCAATATAAACTCTTTTTACTAGTGATGTTTTTAATGGGAGCACACTGGGAAAGAATAAGCATGTCTAAGTGATATCTCTTAAAAACATTTGTAATGTAAGATTACACTTGAAAGCCATATTCATTTTGGCTTTCTTTACTAGGATTCATGTTCTCACAAGCTATGAAGAAGTGGGTGCAAGGAAATACTGATGAGGTAAGTCTTTAGTATATTCTAATAGAAGCCGAAGGTCTACCCTTGTCTAAGGAAGGCTCCACGTTTTCTTCCTTTGGTTTTGCTGTTAGTGCTCTCTTACCCTGGTTGTAACAGGAAAGGCTCCTCTTAACCTTTAATAATTTAATAATTGCCTGGTGTTAACAGTAAAAGTATCTTCAGAGAATTATAGCCACTGAGACATAAATCTAGGCTCAGGTGTCTTAGTCTACCAGGTCATTAGTGCAGAGACAAAAGCTAAGGTGTTTTCTTGTCAGTTTCAGTTGTGATTTTAGAATGGGAAGTTTATCTTTGGGTTAGTTAAGTACATTGAAAGGTGAGAATGAAAAAAGAAGAGTGTTCTATTTTGACCATCAATTATAGAAAGTAATTGTGATGTTGACTACTTAGTAGGTGACCCTGTAAGACAGTAAATATTTGATAGCCTGAGGTCCCCAGATTCTTTGACCTATGGGAAGGTGCTTTCTATCCAATGGTATACTGATTATGTTATCTTGATCTTCCTAATGAATGGTCATTATCAGACGAGATCGGGCACGTTCAGGGTGGTATGGCCGTAGACTGAATGGTCATTATCAACAGTTTGAATTACTTCTTTCAGGCCCAAGAAGAGCTAGCTTGGAAGATTGCGAAAATGATAGTGAGTGATGTTATGCAGCAGGCACACTGTGATCAACCATTAGAGAAATCTACAAAGGTAAGAATTACTTCTGTTCTGACATAGCCTTTTGTTGTTTGAGACACGATCTTAATGTAGCCCAGGGTAGCCTCAAAGTCTTGTGGCCAGTTCACCTGGAACTTCTGATCCTCTCACTTCCACCTTGTAACTGTTGGAATTACAGGCTGTGACATTGCAACTGGTTTGTATGGTGCTGGCTAGCAACCCTTGGCCTTTGTGAACATTAGGCAAATACTCTAACAATTGAACTGTATCTCTGCCCCTGACCTAGCTTTTGTAAAATAAACACATATGAATGCAAGTGCACACACACATTTTGAGTATTTAATAATATGAAAGGAGGAGCTGGAATTAGGACTCTGCCAGTAAGAGTGCATACTGCTGTTGCACAGGACCAGAATTTAATTCCCTGCATCCACAGCTGCCTGTAACACCTACATCTGATGCCTGTGGTCATCTCAGATAACTGCACTCACTTGCAAACACACATAAAAATAATAAATTGCTTTATACATGTATAAGCATATGTGTGTGTGTGACATTGAGATGCTTCTGTATCTCCCTCTGAAGTATTAACTTCTGTAGAAATTACTTTCTCATCATGAGGAACTGCAAGACTGATGGACTAAATGAAACATGTTTCCAGACATGGACAGTGGGATTGAAGTAATCCCTAGCTCACTGTTGAAAATTGTTCTGAAATAGAGACGACAAATCTGAACAGAGCCCAGGAGATTTGCTGAACTGAGGACCCAAAAGGAAAGTTTAGAGAGGAAAGACTTCATGCACTTGATACTTGGGAAGGTCAGACACCAATCTGCATGGGTGTGGATGAAAATGTTAGGGAACAAGCCTTGAGAAAGCCTGGGCTAGGAGTATTGATGTTCCTTCTTCCCACAGTAAAAAACACTAAGGATATAGAGCATGAGGGAGTTTATGTCTTACTACCTGAGCTAAATCAGCCCTAATAGACCTCAACAAAATTCAATAGCAGTTTTGAAAGGATCAGACTACTCTCTAACAACTGTATGCAAAAACAAAAGCTAGCCCCTTTAAAGGTAAAACAAGAGAACTGACTAAGTTGTCCGTGTATACCCAACTACACATCATGCATGCACACTCACAAAAAATAATATTGAATAGTATTTTAAAGGAATATCAAGGCAAACCATATAGTGGGCAGATACAAAAGATAGGTTCTTGAAATAAATAATATTAGAGATGAAAAATTACACTGAATGAAATCTGTTGCCATTTAGGAACCACAAGAAAAAGTTCAGTGAGAAGCAATATAAATTCCTACATGAAGACAAAAAAAAAAGACTGGATATAAAAAAAAAAGAGAAAGAAAACAGAATGCTATTGGACGGTGTGATACCATCTAACAAACATTTGAGCCACAAAGAAGTTGAGATGCAGAAAAAAATACATGAGGGAGTAATGATCAGAAAGTTTCAGATTCGATGAAAACTGTAAATCTATAGATGCATAAGCAAAATAAATGTAAAGAAGATGCTAGGACATATAACATTATTGCAATTATTGTTTTTCAGGGGGTTCGCTAGGCCCTCCTTTGGTTTTAAATATCTATTATGGGTTTCTACCCCACTTCAGACTGTTTGGCTTCTGAATTATACTTATAATAAGCTTTAAAGCACTAGAGCTGGGCAAATCTCAACCCTCTATGTAACCGAACTTTTTCAAAATTAAGTCACTTATTTATTAGTAACTATATTCACTTATAAAAAATATAAACACTTAACTATTAATCCTACAAATGCCTACAACCCCTATGACCTAACCACTAAACCTATTGATAACTATTACAACTATTTTTCATAACCTTTTAGAAGGATACAGTCTCTGGGGCAGGTCCTCAGTCGTCAGGAATACAGTCTCTGTGTAGACCTTTAATGCACTAAGCAGTCTTTTTTTCTGGAATAACTCAGATGTAGATTTGTCAGGGTAAATTGGCTATGGCGGTTTCACCTTAAATAAGGCTTGAGGCTTTCTTCTGTCTTGGAGACCTCAGCCATCTGTAGGCCAACTTATTTCCTTTGTATCAGCAACTCTGCCGCTCTGCCTCAGTCTTTAAAGCTGGCCACAGTTCCGTTCAGGCTGGTGTTCAGACAGGTCAAACCCCTCTAGGCAAAAGCTGAGCCACAGGGTTTAGGGCCTTTTGCTGTCTTGCTGAGGCTTTCTTTGCTCACCAGCTTCTTTCTGTCTCAGGGAGATCTAGCCATCAGTCCACCAGCACTTTCTCCATCAGAAGATACAAACTACTCGTTGTCTTTTTTAGCGTGAGAACTCGCTACCGTCGGACCTCTCTAGTGTGCTGCTTTCTAGCATGGAGCCTCGGCATGCTGCTCTCCCGGGCTCATCCACTTGTCCTTAAATAGTATCGCTCCTTGTTCCACCTGCTTCAATTTAATTTGAGCTCTGCCCACTTAGCAGCTGAAAACAATGCCAGGTCACAAAGTCTTTCCTTGTTTCACCTGGCTTCAACTTTGTTTTTAGTCCATAGGCTCCCCTCATTTCATGTTACTTCATCTTTGTTTTTAGTCCACAAAGCTAATTGCCCACAGCCAAGTTGATCCTCATGCCCCGAATTAAGAGACTGTATCAGAAACCTAGATATTTACTAAATCTAATTTATATTAATCTAACTCCCTACACCTCTAAGCTATCTTGCTATTTCCCAGCCTTGTACCCTAATATTGCTTGCCATATGTTCTGTTTGGGCTGCTTTTGCCAACCCTCATGGCCACATGTTCACAATCCATACATCCCCATGGAGACCTCCTTCCTCTTCCTCTCCATCTCTCTGTCTCTTACTCTCATCTTGTGGACCCCCTGAAACTCCTAGCCTGGGAACCTCAGCTCTATCTACCTCTCTCCTGCCCAGCTATAGGCTGTCAGCAACTTTTATTAACCAATCAGAGATAACTGGGGAGCATTCCTCACACCACATTAATACAGGAGAGGTGGTTCAGCATTCATGACAATGCCTATGTCCAAATGGTAACCAGATGTCAGGATACAGAAATTAGCATCTGAATATACAGTGCCCAAGACCCTCCTCCAACATAACATAAATCTGGTTTCCAGTAATAAAAATGAGTTTTTAAAATTGCTGGAGATATATTATATGCATTGAGAAGACCAGCAGTCATGTTGTCAAAACTTTACCAAACCAGAAGATCACTGATTCAGTGTTTTTTTTTTTTTGGTTTTTTTTTTTTTTTTTTTTTTGGTTTTTCGAGACAGGGTTTCTCTGTGTAGCCCTGGCTGTCCTGGACTCACTTTGTAGACCAGGCTGGCCTCGAACTCACAGAGATCCGCCTGCCTCTGCCTCCCGAGTGCTGGGATTAAAGGTGTGCGCCACTACGCCTGGCTGTTGATTCAGTGTTTTTAAAATGCCTAATAAGTAAAAGTCAAACAATGAAGGTATCTTTTGATAAGTGAAGTTAAACTAAAGGAATTTTTATAAGACAAGCAAAACTGAGAGAATTTATTCCTAGTGACCAAAAAACTGAAATCAATCTTAAGGCTTTTTTAAGCCAGCTATAGTGGTGGTAGATTCTATAATCTTAGCTCTCCTGAAGTTGAAAGATCATGAATTTAAAACCAGTTTAAAACTATATAGGGAGCTCAAAGAATGCCTGGCCACGTAATAATACTCTTATGTAAAAACAAAATAAGACAAGCAGTCCTATAAGGCTTTTTAAATTTTTATTTTAATTGAAAGAATTTTGATACTTAATAATTTTTTTAAATATTTTAATTTATTTTACATGTGTGTGTGCGTGCGTGCGTGTGTGTGTGTATGTAGAGGCCATGGTTTGACATCAGCATCTTCCTCCATCACTCTCCACCGTATCTTTTGAGACAGGGTCTCTTACTAAACCTGAGCAAGCCCGAAGGGCCCTCCTGCCTCGGCCTTCCCATCACACACCACTGTACACAGCTTACCTGGGTGCTAAGGTCTGACCTCGAGTGCTAGGGATAACAGGAATATTTTGAGCAACTTTATGCTAATAAGCTTATACCTTGTATAAAATGGAGAAATTCCTTGACAGATATAAACTGTCAAAGCTCACTCAAGAAAAAATAGAAAGCCTGAATAATGTATGTATCTGTAAAAGTGTGTAGTTAAAATCTTTCCCAGATTCAAATGAAATTTAAAGAAAAATAACACCAGTTCTTGGCAAAGTTCCACGGAGATCAGGAGAGAACAGTTTATTGCATTACTAGTAGTAAACAATCAATCAGACAATACAAACAAAGAAAACTACCAGCTGCATACACATGCATGCAAAGTCCTTGACAGAACATAAGGAAACTGATCCAGTGACAACAAAAAGATGCTAGCTAGTTCATGGACAAGTGGGAAATTAGTTCAGAAATGAAAGGTTACTTTAACATTTTATGGAACAATTAGTGAGGCCTAGAGAGAGATATAGCTGAGTTGGTAGAGTGCTTAGCATGCATGGGGCCCTGGGTTTGATCTCTAGTGCCCCTTAGACTGGGTGTGGTGCTCACTTCTGTAATCCCAGTACTTAAGAGGTAGATGCAGGTTAGGTAGTTGAAGGCTGCTGTCAGCTACTTAGTGAGTTTTGAGGCCAGTTTTAGGGTACATGAGACCCTGTCTTAAAGAAGAATGAATCAGTGTAGTTCACACCCTATTAACATGCTGAAAAGGAAGAACTGTGATTATAGGAAGCCATAACCATCTTTAGATACACAAAGGGAATTTGATAAAGTCCAACAACTGTTAGTAACAAAACCTCTTGAGAAACTAGAAACAGAGGAGGATGGACCTATACCATCAACCTGGTCCCTTACAGCATGTACAAAACTAACTAGATTTAGAATCCAAACTATAAAAACATTTTGGTTAGCTTTTTGAAATAGGCTCTCTGTATGTAGTCCAGGCTGTCCTGGAGCTTGCTATGTAGCACAGATAGGCCTTGAACTCACAGAGATCCACCTGCCTCTGCCTCCCAAGTGTAGAACTTTTCTTGAGGCAGGGGCTCATATATGGTTCAAAGCTAGACTCAGACTTACCTAGAACTGAGGACAGCCATGAAATCCTGATCCCCTGCTTCCATCTTTGAAGTCCAGGTATTGCAGACACACACCCATGCTATTTTTCAGGTGCTGGGGATTGTAGCCAGAGTGTGGTGCATGCTAGGCACCACTCTACATCCCCAAACCCCAGTTTGTATTTGTGTGTGGTGTACACACACGTGTTTAGCCATGCTTGAACATAGATACCAGAGGCAGGCCCCAGATGTCTTCTTTATTATTCTGCACCTTATTTATTGAGACAAGATTTCTCACTGAACCTGAGGCTTGTTTCTGCTAGTCTGGGCAGTAAGCTCCCAGGATTTGCCTCTCTGACTCCCAAGCTAGTTTGACAGCATGTTTCTCATGTTCAACTTTTACATGACTGCTGGGTATTTGAACTCTGATCCTCTTGATTTCAGGTTAGCTATATGGCCCCTGTGTTTCTAGGGTATTGTCCTGCCTCCACCTTCAATCTTCCCTCATGCATGATGGGATTACAGATGTTTGCTGCTACATTCTGATTTATGTTGGTTGTAGGGATCCAAACCTCCGTCCTCATACTCACATGGCAAGTTTTATCATTGAGCTGCCTTCCCAACTTGAGCCTGGAACCCATTGGGGTCCTCTGTTTCTGCCATGCCTGTTTTTTTGTGGCTGGGAATCTGAACTCAGACCTTCACATTTGCACAGTAACCACTGTTCCAGCACAGCTATCTTCCCAGTGTCAAAGTTGGATGATTTTTCTAAGACATAGTCTCTCTCTGTAGTCCAGAATTCATAGTACTCTTCCTACTTCAGCATTTGTAAGTATGAGAATTATACCCAACTGTGCTTATATTCTTGTGAAAGTTTTCAACTACTTCTGTACTTTACATTTAAACAAGAAGAAATATTGGAAAAATATATCCATAAGGGTCCTTTGTTTTATCAAGCACAAGGTAAACTGTATGTATGCCTACGAAAGGATCCTGTGATATCCTCAGCAGTTTGGATGTTTTTAATTTAATATAGGTCCAGCATCAAATCTTGCTCTGCCAGTTGTTAGCTGGCCTTCTTTTCAGCAGTGTCAAAACCAGAGTTTGTTGAAACTGAACTCACTGAGCTGGTTCAACTTAAAGCCCTGTTCACTCTTGTAAAGTGCACAACTTTTCTGAGTAAGAATGATTATTTTGGTCAAACCTAAGTAGTAAAGAGGGAGCTAAAGGTATGTAAAGGAGTACAAGGCAGTTATTTTTGTGATTCTTCATCTTGCTGATGATTAGATCTTTGAAGATAAGGAAATGTTTAGAAAGCATTTTTGAACCAAGATGTTAAAAATTCAGGTTCCTCATTTGAGCATTGTATGCTCATATTTTATTGCTATTTGGTTTTTGTTTTTAGGATAAAAAACATGCATGTGTGTGTAGGGAGAGAAGAGAAAGAGAAACTGAGTTTACTAGACCTTGTCTTTGAGGTGTTGAGGTGTCTGTACTTTCTGTCTCTCAGAATCAGCAGTGCATTGGTATGGAACAAAACATGAAAACAGAAGAACTGAGAAAGCAGAGGAGGACAAGAGGGAGTGTGTGTGCGGGTGAGCAAGTGAGTATGTGTAATGAGAGAGGGAGAGAGGAAGAAAGAGAAGTGGGCTTGCTAGGCCTCTTAAAGCAGGGCCTCCTGAATGCTGTACTGCTAAGCCTACCTTCCTGGACTTTAGATGCATTTTTTTTGTTTTGTTTTGTTTCTAAAAGACTTATTTTATTTTTAGCTTTCCCCTAATTTTTCTTTTCATTAAATGCTTTTTTAGGTGATATGTACAACCTTTTGCAAGGTCTTTCGTCCTTCAGCGATAGATCAGAGATACTGAACAAGAAAAACCTCATAAGATCTCCTTCTAGTTCTCATTCCATGACCTTGAATGTAAGCAGTCATGAGCCCACACATCAGTTGTTCTGCTTAGCCTGTTTGCCACCTCTCCTCTCTGTTTTGAATCCCTAAGTGTACATTTGTCCCTGGACTTTACTTGGGCACTACCTCATGCCATTACTGAGTTGTTAAAGGGTCTGTCTCTTCTCTGAACTAGCAGGAACCATGTCTTCTGCAGTGTGTCTCCTCCCAGTGCTGTGTAAAGGAGAGAATGACCTTGTGAACTTGGTCTGTCTTGGGAGCCTAGCAGATCAAAGAAAGTTCTTTTGTTCCTTATGAGTCTTGTGGATTATTTAAGTTATGTAGAGTTTTTGTCAACTAGAGGCAATGTTTTAGTCAATATCTGCACATTTGTCTTTACCCTCTTAAATGAGTGCACTAGGGTTGAGTCCTATAAGTAGAATTATCTTGTCAAAAAATGAGAATATTGGACTAGAGAGATGGTTCAGTGGTTAAGAACACTGGCTGCTAAAGCTTTCCAGAGGACCTGGGTTCAGTTCTCAGCGCCCACATGGCAGCTCACTACTGTCTGTAACTACAATACCAGGGGATCCAACACCCTTACACAAAACACTAATGCACATAAATAAAGCTTTTTAAAAGAGAACATTAACAGGCTGTAGAGGTAGTTCAATTGGTGAAGTACTCTGGGCTTGAGTTTGATCCTAGAACCCACACTACAAAGCCAGGTGCAGTGGTGTTTGCTTATAACCTGGTGCTTACAAATGGATTCCTAAGGTTCTCTGCTTAGGTGAGTTGCTGAGCTTCAGGCCAGTTAGAGTCTCTGTCTGAAAACACAAGATAGCTGGGCATGGTTGGGGAAGCCTTTAATTCTAGCACTTGGGAGGCAGAGGCAGCTGGATAGATGTGAGTTCGGGTCCAGGACAGCCAGGACTACACAGAGAAACTCTGCTCAAAAAAAAAAAAAAAAACTAGGTAGGCAGACAGACGGACCTGAAAGAATGGCACCCAGAGTTCACCTCTGGCTTCTACACAATGTGCACACAAATACACATGAACATGTACACTCAGAAAAGTAAATGGTTTCATTCTACTAACCATTGTCTAAACAGAAAAATAAAAGCAAGTTCTTAACTTCTGTAACTTTCTGTTAACTCGGATATCTGAGGATAATTAATACTTTCTTACCTCACAAGAAAGTACTCAGCCATGCCCTGAGCTCTGGCACCCAGGGAGCACTGTGGGCGTGCTGGGTGTTAATTTCATCTGTGCTGACAATATGTCCCTTACTACAGGAATATACCTTAACCTTTTTCTTTTGTTTTCTTCTTTTTTCCCAGCTGTGACTCAAAACCAGAGATAAGGAAATCTGATTTTGAAAAATAAGAACTTTTCCTTTGGTTGGATTCTTCAACACAGCTGATGAAAATGGAGCACTGCATTTCTTTTCACTGCTAGATCACTGTTGTTTCCAAGAAAGAATAGGAGACAGTCCAAGAGCTGTTGTTCAATGTACACATAGATGCACATGATGATAACACAGTGAGTCACAAGATACAGAGTGGTATTGGTGACATTACTAGACAGTTTTCCAGTGCCCATAACGCACTACAAGAGTTATCCACTGGAATAGATGGGGACCACATCTTTGTGAGGCAGAGAAATGTAAGTTGGTGTGTGGTCCACATGACTGGGGCAGATTCCATCCTTAGCAGTATCAGAAAGCATGAGTCAGAGGTGCTTTGTTGTTGTCCTCCACAAATTCACAGGTGAGTCGGTCCTACCTGGAGCATGCAGCTCCAGGTGGCAATGAGGCCCAGCAGCTTGTGTTGCAGGTGATGATTCCTTGTGTAGTCTTCCTTCACAGAGGGATTAATTTAGAAAGAAGCTGACAAGACCTGGGTCAAGCCTCAGTGATGTCACCCTTCTCTTAGGTGACAGAACATAATTTTCACATTTCACTCACTCCTGAGATGTTATATCCTTTTTTTTTTTTTTTTTTGGTTTTTCGAGACAGAGTTTCTCTGTTTAACAGCTCTGGCTGTCCTGGACTCGCTTTGTAGACCAGGCTGGCCTCGAACTCGCAAAGATCCGCCTGCCTCTGCCTCCCAAGTGCTGGGATTAAAGGCGTGCGCCACCACCGCCCGGCTGAGATGTTATATCCTTAAAGCTAGTCTCTCCTGCTTAATAAAGGGCAATTTTAGTTTACTTGGAGCATCAAGACCCATTCCTCTGCAGGAATGCCATGCTCCACATGCTTCATTCCCTCTTCAGAGCACACATGGAAGAATTAAGTATCACTCCAGTGTTTACCATGTGGTACTTGGAACACATTCTCAGATTTAATTTGGTTTTTTAATAAGGTGGGGAAAGAAGCACTCACTTCTGAGCGTCTCCCCAGTTCTTCACTGTGAGTGGGAAGTGTGCAGTTGCCTTTTCCCTTTCTGTCTTCAGACAGTAGGAGACTCACTTGCTGCCCCTTCAGCTTAGTTGGCAAGCACATTCCCCTGGCCACAAGGTGCCAGTGCTTCCTTGTGTGTAGAGAGGAAAGGAAGTTTTCTTAGGTGTTACTGCTTTTGCTCAAAATTTGCAAAAGAATGTGTGTGTGTGTATGTATATACATACATATAGATACATATATATACATACACACACACATATATATATATTATTATTAATCACCTCTGTCCTTGGGAAAGTCTTGAAGGAATAGAAAATTTATTTCATTGCAATTTTGATTGTATAGAGGCATACTGTTTATCAACAGAAGAAGCAAAAAGACTGTGTATAAGTTTTTGGTACTATGTACCACCTGTTATTCTGAAGTATTCATGTACTTAAACCATATTCTATTTAATTGTGTTTGATTTTAAAATATATATATATGTATATGAATTATATTTAAAATGGTGTCAACTTCCTGCTTTCAGGGCATTTATGGTTCTTCTATTGAAATTTATTGACCGTGATCCACTACTGGACATAGTAGCCTTGTGTTTGGATGTAACTATAGACACAAGGTTTTTATCAGTGTATGTGCTGTGCTGGCTCATTCTGTTCTTTTAACAAAGTATTTCTATTCATTTCACACTGCTTCAGACTTTTAAGTGAAAAGCAATGTAAAGGTCATAGAGTAAAATGTGGTTCTGAGTGACTCCTTCTGCCTCTGCATGTTTTAGAGTTAAAAATTCTGTAATACTCTCGGCTATTTAAACTAGTAGGTTTTGTTAAAATACTTTCTAGTGATTTGTGTACACTTTGTGCTTCTGAGCTCGAGATGTCAGTATCTGTAAGCTATCGCTAAAGGGAAAGAGCAAGTCTGAGGTTGATTTTGTTTTCTTCTCTGCCTGCTGTGAGATAGAGAAGCAGAAGGACCCAAAGCGATTAGACCAGTTGTGTGTTAGTACTCACTTTAAACTTGGCATAAGATTCACTTGACATTGAGCACCCACCATATTCCAGGCTCTATGCAATGTATCCGCAGATGATTCCCTTGTAGGGTTTTTAAGCTTGAGAAAGCAGATGAACTACATTCTTACCATACCATTGATGTCAGCAGATTGTTAAAAGTCAACCTACTCCTGAGAAAGTGACAGCATTCTAATTTGCCTTGTCTTCATTGTTCCTATAAGATGATGAACATGATAAACAGATGTCAGCCAAGCCCAGTGAAAAGCAATGAAACAGGAAGCAACCTTTTCTGCTTGGGTTCTAGTGTCTGTTAAGACTTTTTTGACATGTAAATTGTTTATAAATTGGAGCTTTGGACTCATTCCTTAAATTCTTTATAAGGAGGAGATCGCTCTAAACTGTAGAAAATTACAAACTTCATTGCTGTTGGTTTTAGCTTTTTGAGACAAGGTTTTACTATAGTCTAAGTTTCAGCCTCCCAAATTCAGGGATGATAGGCCCAGCCTCCACACCCAGCTTCCTTGCTGGTTTGTTTTAGTATCAGCAACTAAGCACCTGATGTAGCAACCAACTCTAAAGGCACTGTTGAGACTGTCTGACTCAGTACCCTCAGTGGCCTTGTCTCACCCTCTTTACTAGCATGTTAGTTGTTTAAGCCAGGGATGAACTAATTGAAATGCCCAAAGATGATTCTGTATATTAAGGCTTTTGCATGAAGAAGAAATATCAGTCACCACCTGCTAATATGACCTAAATGATGCTTTAGATGGGATACTTCCCCAGGCAGGAGCTGGCACTGGTGAACAAACCTGAAAGATAGGAAGCTTTGGTAAGTCCAAAAACTTCCCTGGTGTCTTCATCCAGTCCTATATGCTTGCCTTGGTCTTTGTTCATCTATACAGTCTGCCAAGAATGCATCTAGATTTTTTTTTAAACATGAATCTGAAGTGACTTGTTAGTACATGCAACAGAAATGATCTTTATTAAAGTGCTACCACAGTGCTCTAAAACATAACGACCATGTGTTTAGCCCATTGCTAACTATTGTGACATTTGGGAGCAGAATTTTTTTGTAGTAAGCCTGTCTTGGTCATCTTGTATGTACTGTCGAGATGGAATCCTAACTAACCTCCTGGAACTAAAACACTTGATCCTTTTAGTGGGAAGTTACTCAGGCCTTAGCAGTATACCAAGCCTAAAGTAGAAGGCATTTCAACTAGTGTGTGGCCATTGCACACTTGAAGAGGGAAAAGTGGCAACTTAGCCCTGTAGATGTTGAGCACATGTATGTACTAGGCCACACCTCACACCTTGGAGCCATTAAATAGTAAGAAAACTACTTGCTAAAACCCTTCAAGGCACCAGGTATGATGGCGGATGCCTTTAATCCTAGTATTCAGGAGGCAGAGGCAGGTGGATCTCTGTAAGTTCAAGGCCAGCCTGGTCTTCATAATGAGTTCCAGGACAGTCAGAGCTGTTACACAGAGAAACCCTGTCTGGGGGAAAAAAAAAAAAAAAACACCCTTCAAGGTTACTACTTGAGGGGGTCACATTAACAGTTGTCCTACTCTCTGAGTCCTTTACAAGTGGGCACTGAGGAACTGCCTCTGTGCCTGGGCAGGGGTGGAAGCGGCTCAGAGTAGGAGTAATGGTACTGTGGGCTCTGGGCAGGTGGGGAAGGCCATAAAGATCATTTAAAGTACTGGTGTGAGCAAAGGCTCCAAGGGTATCTGTTCAGGGAGGGCCTGCCTAGGTACACAAGTAGTCTTGAGATTTGTGCGTGCATCTTTGGTTCATTGCAAAATGACTTACTCTGATCCACTAAGGGTACTGTAGAACTTGAACAGGATGCATTAAGCCCCTTGCTTAAAGGTGATACAGCAACACCTGAGGAACCTGAGGCTCAGATAGGAGATCCGAAGAGATCTTGGAGTGGATTAAAGTACTATTTTCCCAAGGATGAATGAGAGGGGAGGATTCCAGCAATGACTTTTCTTCTGGTTTCAGGTTTCCAAGATCACTTCAGGCTGGTTCCTAAATGATCCCAAACTGACTTGTGCCTGATTCATAGTAAGAATCCCCCATATACAGTCTTGAAAGAGGTACTAGCCACCAGGTAAGCTGACACCTATAACCCCAGAACAAAGGAGGCTAAGACAGAAGGATAACAACTTTGAGGCCAGCTTAGACAAGATCCAGTCTCAAAACTGAAAACAGGGTGCTGGAGAGATTGCTCACTAGTAGAGTGTATACTGCTTGTCACATCACGTGGCTCACAGCCACTTACAACTCCATTTCCAGAGGGATCACCTCACACCTAGCCTTTGTGTCTACGTTCATATGCACATACCCACATACAGACATACAGATGTACACATAATTTGAATGAAAATAATTTGTAGCTGAAATAAACACCTGGCCAAGACTTGGCTCGTGGTCCGTCAGACTGATGTAGTTCCAAGTGGCAGCCACCAAAGTTCAGCAGATGTACCCAGTTTTGTTTTGTTTTTGCTTGCTTTAACAAAGAGCAGCCTTTATTCCTTTGTTCCTTCTGATTAACTGCTAGTTTGATGAGTGTTTACTCTGTAAGTACTATTTATGGTTCATCAATAAAGGAGAAAATAAGATGGACTTCCAGAAACCTTGGAGCTCGAATTCTACCAAAAGGAAAGCAGAAGTTGAAAGTTGCATCTAAAACATGCTGCCTTAGGGTGTTTTTCAGTGGTAGAATGCATGCTTAGCATACATGGGCTCTAGGTTTCACCCCAACACTAGTGAGTAAAATATGTACTAGGTTGTTTGTTGTTCTTTGTTTTTAACTTGGGTGGCCTTTTGGACCCATGATTTAACACCTCTACCACCCAGAGCCCTGTTGGGAGTCACTCCTCTGCCATACCTTCCCAATTTCACCATTCCCTGAGGACCAGCCACTGTACCATTCCATTTACTTGCTGAAGGGCTATAAGTTTGGGCACTTGATCACATGTTGAACAGGGCATAAATAGCTTATTGTCTGATCAGCAAGGCTATTTCTAGACAGAACAAAGAATAGAGAGTGTAGGATTGGCCTTGACCTCAAAGCTCTTTGTAGAACTTTGTGACATGTAATTCTTAGAGTCTAGAAGCATGAGGACTAATGGAAGTTTATCCCACACATATGATATAAAATCATGATCTTGGAAAAACCTAGCTGGGAATTGAACTACACCATGAAGTAGTGGGCTTTGTGAGTCTCCTTTATTATTATTAGTAACCAGCATAATTGACCACTTACCATATGGTAAGCTTTGTCTCTGATTCTTAGGACAATCTTACAAGGTAAGTACTTTTTTCTTATGTTAATATATGAAACTGAGCCGGGCGGTGGTGGCGCACGCCTTTAATCCCAGCACTTGGGAGGCAGAGGCAGGTGGATCTTTGTGAGTTCAAGGCCAGCCTGGTCTACAAAGCGAGTCGAGGACAGCCAGAGATATTCAGAGAAACCCTGTCTCGAAAAAAAAGAAAAAAGAAAAGAAAAAAAAAAAAAACCAAAAAAATATATGAAACTGAAGCTGGAAGGATAGTGGAATCTCTGGGATCACACAGCCAGGGACAAACCAGGTAGCCCTCTTTCCGACCACTATCATGGATGCTAGTACTCACCACTGACTAGTATAGCAGATGTCAAAGATTTAAGAAAAACTTAAACAGCTGGGCGGTGGTGGGATACTCCTTTAATCCCATCACTCGGGAGGCAGAAGCACATGGGATTGAGGACAGCCAGGACTACACAAAGAAACCCTGTCTCAAAAATAAATAAGAGACAAGCTGGGTGTGGTAGCGCACATCTGTAATCCAAGTTCTTAGGAGGTAGAAACAGAAAGATCAAGAGTTAAAAGTCATCCTCAGTTGTATAGCAAGGGCAACGTGGGCTTTAGAGCCCATCTTTAGAAAAGGAAGCTGGGTGGTGGTAGCGCACGCCTTTAATCCCAGCACTTAGGGAGGCAGAGGCAGGCAGATCTCTGTGAGTTCCAAGCCAGCCTGGTCTACAAAGCGAGTCCAGGACAGCCAGAGATATACAGAGAAACCCTGTCTCGAAAAACCAAAAAAGAAAAGGAAGGAAAAAGATTCCATCCATACCTTAAAGCAGTAGGGTTGTTTGTTTTGAGGTAGTCTCAAGCACATCAGTCTGGCTTCCAACTTCCTATATGGAAAAGGATGGCTTGGAACTCCTTAATCTCCCCCTACCTCCCAAGGTGGTACTACAGACGTGTATAAACACATTTATGCAATACTGATGACCAAACTCAGGACTTTGGGCATCTCCCAACTGAGCTGTATCCCCAACCTGAAAAGCACCATTAAATTTTAATGTGTACCTGAGTCCCCAGGAAGACTTGTTAACACACAGACTGCCTCTTATAGCTAACCTCCAGGGCTTCTGATTCAGTAGGTCTGGATGGGACCTGAGAATTTTCATTCTCTGTAGATTCTAGCTTGCTGCTGGTGGGACTACATTTCTGAGAATCACTGTCTTAACTAGGGAAATGAGTACTTTGTTCTGGTTACTGGAAGTGCCATGCTACACAGAAGTGTGATTTAATTCCTACTTTTAACTCCCTGAGGAAGGTACCTGTAGTCTTTTGTTAGTATTCAGGTGTTTATCAGAGCTGAGAACACCCTAACACCACTCACTCCTCAGTCTTTCCTTCCTGTTTCTCTCAGCCCCTTGGTTCTGACTGCCCTCTGAGGTCCTGCCCATGTTTTCTGACCTGTTCTCCTTTGCTGACCATCATTCCATAGACACTGGTGTGTCGTTCTCCCCTTTCTCCCTCATCTTCTTCAGTTCTTCATCTAATACATACATCCTTAGAGCTATTCTGGTTCCGAGCAGTTCAGCAGTTCCCTGGACAAGCTTACAGCCTTGCCTTGCAGGCTAGAAAACAAGTATTGACAGTTCAGTGTAGTGTGTTTTGAAAGAGGGAGGAGCCTGTTGGGGGTAGGTTAGGTAGATTTCTCCATCTTTTCACTCACAAATTTCTGACCAGCTTAGTCATTCTCTGGAATCTGTGTTCTGCACATTGTTCTTTTCCTCGATCCTGTTTTTCTCACAGCTCTGATGCTCTCAAACAACTCCCAAACCCCCTTACTAGACCAGCGCTCAGTGTCAGCATGGTCCATGAACACTGCTCCTGACTAATGAGGTGTCCACATTCAGGTCTTTGCTGTTTGGAAGGCTGCTTTCTCTACTATCTGGCCAGCTCCAAGTTGTTGGGGAATAGATGGGATGTCTCCCTTTCTTCTCCCCCCTCCAAAAGTTTTTGATACACCGTTCCCAGCTTTTGTCATAACTTCATTTGCTTCTCAAGAAACATCACAATTGCTGGGCATAGTGGCACACACCTTTAATCCCAGCACTGGGGAGGCAGATGCAGGTAGATCTCTGTGAGTTCGAGGCCAGCCTGGTCTACAAGCCCAAGGGGGTGGGGGGAAGGGTTGGAGGGATGGCTCGGCAGTTAAGAGCACTGGCTGCTTCTCCAGAGGTCCTGAGTTCAATTCCCAGCAACTGCATGGTGGCTCACAACCATCCTTAGTGGGATCTTATGCCCGCTTATGTCTGGTGCTCTCCTGTCATGCAGGCATACATGCAAATAGAGTGCTCATACACATAAGTAAATACATCTTTTTAAAAAGAATCACAATCCATGACTGCCCAACAATCTGTTCTTCACCTCTATCACACCCCTATAACTAACCTTGCCATTTCCTGCCACTGTTCTGCCTCTGGTGGCTCTTCATACATTTTTAACCTACACTAGCTTCAACAAGGCAAGTTTTGTGTACCTCTGTCTTTCTCATACTGGATTGAATTGGGAGGGGGTGCTGTTTTTCTGTGAAGGCGGGATAGAGAGATTGTCATTCCAGGAAAACATCCCCTCGCTACTACAAGAGTACATATGCAAACCAGCCTTTCAAAGAACTATTTAAAAAGCAATAACCAAGTGGTTCTGTGGTGAGGATTACTAACACACCCTCAGGGTAAGTGAAGGGTGAGGAGGACAGTTCTAATATGGCAGCTTGGTTCAGACTCCATTGGAAGAGTGTCAGACATGTGTCTTTACAGTGCTGTATCTCAGACAACTTAGATTCGAGGAAGGAGATCTACTTCAAGAAACGAGCTGTAGACATCATGAAGACGCTGATTCATAAGATGTTTGAAGAATTTGAAGAGAATTGTTATTTACAATGTGAGAGGGGGAAAAAGCAATATTTTGTATTGTATTATATATATTGTTATTTTAAAATAAGCATGTATGAATAAATAAATTAGAAATTATGCGTAGACATCTGGCTTTTTGATTGCTATTTCTGGAAGTTTAAATACTCAAAATTTATATTTATTTTTTAAAATTTCCCAAACTGATCAAAGATCTTTAAGTTGTAACATTCATTTTCATTATAACACTAGGTAAATAGACGGGGTGTGGCGGGGCACGCCTTTAATCCAGACCTCGGGAGGCAGAGGCAAGTGGATCTCTGTGAGTTTGAGGGCAGTCTGCTCTACATAGTGAGTTCCAGGACAGCTCAGAACTACATAGTAAGACCCTATCTTGGGGGGGAAAACACACCTAACAAAATAGTACGTAAGTTAATGAGGCAATAGCTAATAACATGAGGAAAGATGTTAGAAACTATGTTAATATTTTAGTATTCACATTTCAGAGATAGAGATAATTCTGGATTTTTTTTTTT
>CAJQZJ010032004.1:8206548-8231475 GCA_907164525.1 Lophiomys imhausi
TTAGGTATTCACTAAATCTAACTTATATTAACCTATCAGCCCCTTCACACGGTAGTAAGAAATGTATTTTTAAATTTTAAAAAGATGTGTAAAGACCATTTCTCCAAGCCAGCAAGCCCCTCAAATCAAATGTGTTAAGCGAGAGTGAGCTAGTTAGAAATAGACTAGAGAATAAAAATAAAGATTACTTCATAGCATCTCAGGAATTTTACATATTTTAAAAATGGAATGAGGCCAAGTGTGGTGGTTCACACCTTTAATCCCAGCACTGGGGAGGCAGAGGCAGGTGGATCTCTGTGAGTTCAAGGACAGCCTGGTCTACAGAGTGAGTCCAGGACAGTCAGGGCTATTACACAGAGAAACCCTGTCTTGAAAAACCACAAAAGGGGGGGGGGAATGAGACCAACTGGAAAAATATAGGTTACAATTTTGAACCAGGTGTGGTGATGCACACCTTTAATCCCAGCACTCGGGAGGCAGAAGATGTTGGATCTCTGAGTTTGAGGCCAGCCTAGTCTACAAAAAAAAGAGTTCAGGACATCCAGGGCTTGTTACACACAGAAACACTGTCTTGAAAAAAAAAAAAAAAGATTTTGTTTGCTGTGGCACAGGTGATGTCTCCAGTATTGTCATGGTCAGCAGAAGCCACTAGCCCTGATTGTCATTTACTCTGCTCAGGTAAACAGAGCTTTGCCGCCTCTGTAGCCTTGCGGGGCTGAGGGTCAGTGCTGACCTGCTCTAAGCCCTCTAGTCTGCTCAACAGTATTCATTCACCTGACAAGCATTAGGATTTTACTTTATTCTTGTTTTTTGGTGAAAGGAGACAAAGTCACTATGTAACCCAAGTTGGTACCTGTGGTGGTTTGAATAGAAATGGCCCCCATAGACTTAAATGTTTGAATGCTTGGACATAGGGAGTGCCACTATTAAGAAGTATGACCTTAGCCGGGCATGGTGGCGCATGCCTTTAATCCCAGCACTCAGGAGGCAGAGGCAGGTGGATCTCTGTGAGTTCCAGGCCAGCCTGGTCTACAAAGAGAGTCCAGGACAGCGAGGGATGTTAGAGAAACCCTGTCTCGAAAAACCAAACAAACAAACAAAAAAAAGTGTGGCCTTATTGGAGGAAGTGTGCACCACTGTGGAGGTGGGGCTTTTAGGTCTTAAATGTGCTATGCCCAGTCCAAAACACATCCAATCTCCTGATGCCTTTGGATCAAGATGCTTCTCCAGCACCACATCTGCCTGCACGCTGCCATGCTTCCCGACATGATGATAATGGACTAAACCTCTGAAACTGTAAGCCAGCCTCATGTAAATGTTGTCTCTTCACAGCAATGAAACCCTAGCTAAGTCAGCACCTCAAAGTCCTAGTTGTCCTGGTTCTGCCTCCCAGGTGCTGAAATTACAGATGTGTGCCAGCAGTCCTGACCCAGCAGTATCTAGGATAGAACAAAACTGGTAAGTCCCTCTCTAGGGAGCTTATTTTCTATTAAAGGTAACAAATCGCCGGGCAGTGGTGGCGCACGCCTTTAATCCCAGCACTTGGGAGGCAGAGGCAGGCGGATCTTTGTGAGTTCGAGGCCAGCCTGGTCTACAAATTGAGTCCAGGACAGCCAGGGCTACACAGAGAAACCCTGTCTCGAAAAACCAAAAAATAATAATAATAAATAAATAAATAAATAACTACAAATAAAGGTAACAAATCATAAACAAGAGAAGGGTGACAATAGAAGGTACACTTGGTCTTACCCAAATGCCAAAAAGGGGTAGAATGAAATAATGGATGTAAGCTAGTTTAAGTACTAAGGACGAAGCTAGGTGTGTGGTGGGAGAAGGGAAGTATAAAAGTGGGGATTTGACTTTAGAACAGGTGACCACAGCCAGCCTAGATGATAAGGTAACATCTGTATCAAGGTGAACATTAGAAGAAGTGACATTGTACTCTGTCCAAACAGGACATTTCAGGTCAAAAGAATAGTTCATACAAAGGCCTCCAGACAGGAGCCTGCTTGTAGCTCAGGGTTGGAGCCAAGTGGGCCAAGGGGAAAGTGATTGAAGACATCACAGAAAAACAGGACAGATCCTGTAGGGTCTCAGCTTTGACTTCTCCTCTAGGTCAAGTGAGAAGACTTTGTAGGGTTTTTTTGTTGTTTTAAGCAACAACATAATCTGGGTTACTTGGGGGAGTCTTTTAAAAAGCAATCTTTGGTTCCCAGCAAATCTGAACAGAAAATACATAAAATTAGAGCTGGGAGGTAAATCAGTGGTAGAACTCTTAACTAGCATATGCAGTACTCTAGGTGTAATTTCTACCTAGAAGGAAGAGTAGAGAGTATTACTGTTGCCCCTGTCCCAGGCAGTCTTATCAAGTTGTGAATCCACCACACACACACACACACACACACACACACACACACACACGTGCAGACACATACCCATACATACTCAGAATGCTACATTGGTTGTGCCCCATGAACATGCTAGCACATGTAGTCACTTGACTCCATAGTCTGGATTGTGACAAAGGCCAGTTAAGAGAATTTGGCCCTTGTAGTTTTCTGAGGTTTTTTTTTTTTGTTTGTTTGTTTTGTTTTTGTTTTTTTTTCCAAGAATAGATAACAGGGTTTTTCAAACACTTCTGGTTTACCTTTTCAACAGTTGAATGTCCACTCATGAATCAATAAATTGGCCCTCTGGAACATGTCTGTGTATCACAGTCTCTGTGTCCTGGTATGACTTGCTCTCGCCAGAGAAGACCACAGCCACCATCCTCTCCAGTGCCCCTCCTCCCCTGTGTTTGCAAGACTACCTTACAACAGGGTTCAAGTTGCTCCTCTCTCTGTTTCTCTGTCTTTGGTGCCAATGATGGAATCCAGGGCCTTGCTCAAGATAGGCAGCTGTTCTGCCATAAAACACCACTCCAGCCCCTCCCCACTCTTCACTGAGATGACCAACCCACCAGTCCTCCCCACTCTTCACTGAGAAGACCAACCCACTTGGTTTCCTTCCTTGTTGCCAGTAGGTTTTGCTACATGGGAGGCTGGCCATACCCTGTGCTTCCTTTTGGAGAAGTAGGATATCTGCAGTGTACTGTGTGACTGACCTCTGGTGAGGATGGGACCTTGTGAAGACATGTTGGTAGTTACACAACTATAAACCCTAATCAGCCACTGGTGAAGAAGAAAGAAACAAGAGAGAAATGCTTTTGGAATAAGAAAATAAGATTATGGATTGGCTTGATGGCACACACCTTTGATCCCAGCACTCAGGAGGCAGAGAGGCAGGGGGATTTTTTAAGATCAATGCCAACCTGGTCTATATAGCAAGTTCCAGGCCAGAACCAAGGCTACATAGTGAGACCCTGCCTCAGCACATGCGCGCGCGCACTCACACACACACACACACACACACACACACACACACACACACACACACGGGCAGGGAAGCACAAAGCAACAGAAAAGAAAATAGGATTACTCAATAGCCTTTCCTTGAAATAAAGCAAAGAAAGTACAAGCCTCACTCTGTGCCTGGTTGTGTGTGTTCTTGGATTTCTTTCCATTTGGGTTTTTTTTTTTTGTTTTGTTTTGTTTTGTTTTTTATTCTGATTTTTTTTTAAGACAGAGTTTCTCTGTGTAATAGTCCTGTCCTGGACTCACTTTGTAGACCATGTTAGCCTCAAACTCACAGAGATCTGCCTGCCTCTGCCTCCCAAGTGCTGGGATTAAAAGCATGCACGACCATGCCCAGCTCCATTTGGTTTTTGAGACAGTGTCTCACTCTTAGTCCATGGTGGCCTCAAGCTTGTTTTGTTTTAGTCTTCCAAGTTCTGGGGTGATAGATGTGCCCACCAGATCTTTAAAAAAAAAATTACTAGGACTTAAAGATTCTATCACCAAATGTTTCTCAGGTCAGCAGACTTCTCTCTACCACACTGTAGCCTCACCATTATCTCTTTCTACAGGTGACACAGAAACCCAGAGGGAAAAGGAAAAGCTAAGTGTCTTGAGAACTCAAAGCCAACCTGGGCTACCTCATGAGTTTGAGGCCAGCCTGGCCTATATACCGAGACCTGGTCTTGGGGTTGGCAGGACCTATATAAATACAAGTAAAGGAAATGAATAGCAAGTCTGAATGGCCATCTTATCTGCTGTCCTTGCCATTAGAAAGGCTATTCTGGGGGCTGGAGAGATGGCTCGGCAGTTAAGAGCAGTGGCTGCTCTTCCAGAGGACCTAGGTTCAATTCCCAGCATCCACATGGCAGCTCACAGCTGTCTGTATTTCCAGTTTTAAGGGATCTAACACCCTCATATAGATATACATGCAGGCAAGATACCAGTCCATGTGAAATAAGAATAAAATTTTAAAAAATGATATCCTGTGAAACTGGTGGACAAGTGACAGCCTAGACACAATGCAGTACTTGGCATGAGGAAGTGCTGTATGTGGACTTCCTCATTTGTCAACATGATGGTTTAAAAATGCGTGGATTTGCCGGGCGGTGGTGGCGCACGCCTTTAATCCCAGCACTTGGGAGGCAGAGGCAGGCGGATCTTTGTGAGTTCGAGGCCAGCCTGGTCTACAAAGCGAGTCCAGGACAGCCAGAGATATTCAGAAAAATGAATATGTCTCAAAAAATGTCTCAAAAAACCAAAAAAAAAAAATGCGTGGATTTGGGGCTGGAGAGGTGGCTTAGTGGTTAAGAGCACTAGCTGCTCTCCAGAATCTGTAACTCCAGTTCCAGGGGATCTGGCACCCTCACACAGATACGAATGCAGGTAGGACACCAAATGCAAATAAAGACAAACAAACCATGTACTTGTGGACTGATATTTCCCCCAACTTAGTAATTATTGGTGCTTCACAACAGAAATTTAGTAAAAACTGGGGCTGGTGTCTTCTCTTGACTTGGTCATGAAGTATATGATGGACCACTGTAGTTCATTCTGTCCAGGTTCCTGCCAAGGGGCCAAGAGCTTTCACCAACCACTTCTTTTATACCTTTATCTCAGATATTGACACAATAAAAAGGGCAGTTTATCTGCCTATACTGCTATGAAAATATATTTGGCTTCATTGAACCCCTCCCTGGTACCATCTTGGGGGGCTCTAGGATTCCTCAAAATCCACAAATTGAAAACCATTGTGCTAACCAAGTGTGGTAATTATATTTGAACCTTTCTGAACTCTCCGCCAAATGACTAAGAGAAAGGGAAGGTTGAGTTCTGTCAGCTTACTAATCTGTGTTTGTATGCACACACCTGTGTGTCAATGTGTTGTGTGTTGTATATATGTACGTATAAGGTGTGTTTGTGGTGCTTGTGTATATGTGGTATGTATATATGTGTATGTATATGGTATGTATGTGGTTATGTATTTGGTGTGTGTATGGTGCATGTTTGTATATATTTGGTGTGTGCATATGTGTCCATATGTATGTGTGGTATGTATATGTATATGTGCATGTATGGTGTGTGCATATATGGATATGTGTGATTGTGTGAATGTCTTTGTATGTGGTATGTGTATGTATATGTGTGGTATATGTGTGTATGTATGGTATGCATGTGTGATATTGAGGATGGAATCTAAGGCTTCACACTTTGTAGACAAGAGCTCAAGCACTCAGCTTCAGTCTAGGCCAGCCTACAGTTTTTTTGTTTTATTAATTTTTATGTGCATTGGTATTTTGCCTGCATGTCTGTGTGTGTGAGGTTGTCAGATCACCTGGAACTGGAGTTACAGATAGTTGTGAACTGCCATGTAGGTGCTAGGAATTGAACTCAGGTCCTTTGGAAGAACAGCCAGTGCTCTTAACTGCTGAGCTGTCTTTCCAGCTCTACATAGCAAGTACAGAACAGCCAGGACTACATTAGAGAGATCTTATCTCAAAAAATGCAGAAAAGAACAACAGGAGGAGGAGGAGAAAAAGCAAAAACAAACAAAAAAACCACAACAAAATAAACAATGTGAAATAATTGGCTGTCCTGGAACTCACTCTGTGGACCAGGCTGGCCTTGAACTCAGATATCCACCTGCCTTTGCCTCCTGAATGCTGGGATTAAAGGTGTGTGCCACCACAGCTTGGCAAGAAGTATTTATCTTTTGTATCAGTGTTTTGCCTGCCTGTTATTTGCATGTATGCACATGTATCATGTGTGTACCTCGTGCCTAAGTGAAAAAAGACACCAGGTCCCCAGGAACTACAGTTATAGATGATTGTGAGCCACCTTGTAGGTGCTGGGAACCAAAGTTGGGTCCGTTGCAAGAGCAAGGAGTGCTCTGAACCACTGAGCCCTTCACTTTTATTTTAAGATGAGGTTTCCCTCAATCTCTCAGGCAGATCTTCTGATCCTTCTGATATCACTAGGTTGTGCTACTAGGGCCTAAACATAGATTTTAATAGTATATGTCTTATTTTTTGAAGTTCTAACAAATCAAATTATGACTAAAAATTCTGTTTTGGAAGGGTTGGTTATATTGTTTTCTTTTGTTTTTCAAGTCAGGGTTTCTCTGTGTATCCCAGGCTGTCCTGGAACTTACTCTGTAGACCAGGCTGGCCTCAAACTCAGAAATTTGCATGCCTCTAAACACACACACACACACACACACACACACACACACACACACACACACAAAATCTGTTTCTGATAAACTTTATGATATGATTAACCTTTTCCTTCTATTCCCAGTTCTTTTAAGGTCTCATCAACAATTCTTATACCTTCAGAGACACCCGAGTTGAGTGAACTGGAACTCTGTCTTGACAGTAGGGTTTGGGGTTTCTTGAGGTAGTCATTTTTCTGTCCTAATGACCTTGGTTTAATGTAAGCGCCTCCTTATTCAAGTCTTCAGTGGAAGGTTTTCCTTCCTAGACAGACATGTTGAAAGGGGCATCACATGAGGGTTTCTGCATGGCAGAGATCTCAGGTGAGCAAACTCTCATATTGGGACCTGCAAATCCATCTCTCATTTTCTTTTTTGCCTCATTAAAATTTTTTTGTTTAGAAATTTTGATATTTCAAATAGTTTATTTGGGAAACGTGTTCATTTAAATGTATCTCAGTGATGTTTGTTTGCAAATATTCTTTATTTAAACCACTATAAAAACATTATTGCCTGTCTTGTGGAACAGATACTTTTTTGGCCTAGCAAATATGGAAATAGTAAAATAAGCCACTAATAATTGTAAGATGAAATACTCAAATTATTGTTTTACTTATGTATTCATTCATTTATTTATGTTTTGGGTTTTTGTTATTGTTTATCTGAGACAGGGACTCTATGTAGTTCTGGAACTCTCTATGTAGTTCTGTGTAGACCAGGCTGAGACCAGAGACCCACCTGCTCTGCCTCTCTTCAGTGCTAGGACTAAAGGGGAGTGCCTCATGCTTATCATAACCAACTGTGCCACCTTTTGCAGAAAGGGAACAGTCATGGGAGCAAAAATCCAAAGCCCACATCTAGAGAGTATGAGGAAGGAAGGTGCTACAGCTTGGATATAGTTAGTTCCTTCTGAAACTCAAAATAAATGTAATTTCCCTAAGAAGAAGTGGGACCAGGTACTTAAGAGGTGACTAGAGATCTGTCCTCATGAACAGACAAATCCATTTGTGGAATTACTAGGTTAATATGTTGCCCTCAGAGTGTGTCTGCTATACAAGTAGTTAGGGAGGACCCATGAGATGGCTCACCATGAGATGGCTCACCAGATAGGATAAAGGTGCTTACCATGTCACCAAGGCTGCACACCTGAGTTCCACCCCCAGGTCTCCCACATGGTAGAGGGATAAAAACAACTCTAAGTTATCGTCTGAGCTCCACATAAGTGAGCAACACACACACACACACACACACACACAAACTTTTTTACAAAGGTACTTGATCAAGGAGAACACTTGCTTGGCATGCGTGAAGCCCTAGGTTTGATCCTCAACACTTAGAGAAGAAAAAATTCAAGCTTGCTCAGGCCTCCTCAATACGCCCTTCATGACTCTGCCAGGAAGAAAATTGTCACCAGATACAGCCCCTCCACAGTAAACAAAAACTACAAACCAAAACAAACTTCCTAACTTCCTGCTGTGGTTTGGATGATTTAAATGTGTTCCTCAAAGTTCCTCAGGTTTTCTTGTGCTGGATACTTGGTCCTCAGTGAGGTAAGGGATAAGATGAACTGAGAGGCCATCACAGGCTATGCCCAAGAAAGGGATTAACGTAGCTCTCCTGGACACCAGTTCTTTCCAGACTGTTGTTTTTTTTTTTATAAAACAGTAACACTGGTCCCTTCTTACACTCTGGCTTCTTCTGTGATCTCTCCCTGTCCCATAGAACCTTGTGAAGCCTTTCTCCATGAGCCCCTTGTCAGCCACTGATGCTTTGCCATTTGGAATGTCAGCCTCCAAAATTGTGAGCTACATATATCTAACTTTTTTAGTGAAGTTCCCAACCTGAGGCATTTTGTTCTAGCAATGGAAAATGGACTTACCGAGTCTGCGGTATTGTGTTCTTAGGAATAGAAAATGGACTAAAAAAACATTGCTTTCAGGTTCCTGACCTGTCTCAAAGCTGGAGGAGTTTAGGGTTTCTACCTTGTTGTCAAGATGAATTTCAGGGGGCTGGAGAGATGGTCCAGTGGTTAAGAGCACTGACTGCTCTTCCAGAGGACCCGGGTTCAGCTGCTAGTACCTACACTGTGGCTGGCAGTCATCTATCTGTAACTCCCGTCTTAGGAGGTCTACACCCTCATCTGGCCTCTGAAGGCACCAGGTCCCGTGCAGGCAAAACACCCACACACAAGGGGATTTTTTTTTTTTTTAATTTCTCTGTGTAGAGAAATTAAATGCCTGGCTGTTCTGCATTTACTTTGTAGACCAGGCCGGCCTCAAAGTCAGAGATCTGCCTGCCTCTACCTACCAAGTGCTCAGATTAAAGGTAGAGAGAGACCCTACACCCGGCCAAAGTAAACTCTTAAAAAAAAAAAAAAAAAAAGAGAGAGAGAGATGGGTTTCAGGGACAGGCAATGAAACTGTGCCTAGGTAATTGCACAGCAGCATCCCCAAACCTGAACACACACTTCGGCATGGGGTCACACATATTGTTTACCATGGTTTTGTAATGCTTCCTTGAGCAAAAGTTGACAATCATTTGTCACCTGAACAACCATACAAAAGAAGAAAAATAACCCCCCCCCCAAAAAAAAAAACCTGAGGCAAACTGGCAGTACACTGGCATGACCACGGTTCCCCCTAGAAAGGTACACAGTACTGAGTCCAGACAATTTCCCAGAAAGGACCTTCTGAGCCTCTCACAGAAGTCTAGGGACCCGAAAAGGAGCAAACGCGGGTCTCTGTCAGACTGTCCCTTCAGTGGGCAGTCTGGCAGCTTGTCTGGATTTGAAAGGCGGGCGGCCCCTCCGACTTTTTGTCTTCTTTAGACCCTCGGTGTCCAGCACCACATCAACGATCCCCGGGCCAGAGTTCAAGATCCGTCCCTTAGAGGGCGGCTTCGGGTCAGGGCGTGGTGGCCGTGGCCTTCCCCGCCCGCCAACTGGCTGCGGTGACTGCGGCCTCGCCCCAGTGCCCGGCGCCGTGTCCCGGGGCGCGCACTCCTTTTCTCGGCGGAGGGAGCCGGACTGGGGCGCGTCGTCCTACAAGACGCGCTGACGTCGCGCCGGGCCGGTAGTCGGCGTGGATCGCCTGGCGCACGCTTCTTCGTTGGGCGCTCCGGCGGAGCAGGCGGGAGGGAGCTGCCACCGCGCCTCGGCGGGTTCTAGGGCGGCGGCCGCCACCTAGCAGCGTCGCGGGCGCACGGAGCCGAGGCAGACGCACCTGCCGAGATGGCGCGGCCCCGCCCCTGCACCGCTACCCGGCGCGCGGGGAGCTCCGGGGACGCCTAGTGACGGCTGCGGTGCCCTCGGCCGGGCAGCGCCCAGGCCGCTTGGCCAGAGCCCCGCGGCCGACGGCGGCCCGGGCCATGAGGAGGAGCGGCCGAGCCCAGGCCTCGCTGACCCCGGCTCCGCGCGGCGGCCTGCCCCGTTTCCGCTCAGGCCTCTCGGCATGAGTGTCCGTCCGGGCCCGGGGCCGTGGCTGCCCCCATACCGCCGCCCGCGGGCGCGCTTGGGGCCATTGGGCCCGCGGTGCTGATCCAGGCTCTCCGCCACACTGCCCGCCCGAGCGCTCTATGTCCCGGGGGCGCGGCCATGGAGGTGGTGGGCGACTTCGAGTACAGCAAGCGGGACCTCGTGGGACACGGGGCCTTCGCTGTGGTCTTCCGGGGGCGGCACCGCCAGGTGAGCGCTGCCCGCCCGCTGTCTGGTGCGAGGGCGAGGAGCAGACGCCCCGGGTCTGGCCGCTGGGCTGGTCGCCCCAGGCCGGCTTGCCTTTGTGCTTGCTGTCACTGTCGCAGGGTTTGTTTTGGAGGCCGGAGCCGCTAGGCTGAGCTCCACCTACCGACGGGCGCCGGGCCACTGATGTTCTTCCCTGTCAGTGTGCTAGGTAACCAGAGTCACTTGCTGCTCCGAGAAGCCATTGGCGACTAGGACCCCATGCTTTCAGGGTGCAGTGTGCTTGTCCAGGTTCCGATTGGTGGACCTTTGTCTCTTCGCCCCCGCCTCCAGCTTTCCAAAGCTTCTCCCCTTTGAGGTGGATAATTAATTGCACACGCAGCGGAAAACGGGCGTGTTTCCCGTTAGCCTGAGGCTTTCTCGAATTTAGGAGGTATCTCTTTCTTCTGGGGGTGCCCTATATTGTCTCTCCTCTTCTTGAGTTAGACGAACTCCCAAGTGGTAAAGATATTTAGACCTTAATCTAATAATACCACGTGGATGCAAGTTCAAGCCTCAAAGTTTATTTTCAAGCCGCTGTTTCGCAAGTAGGGTCATACGAGGTTTTAGAATCTAAAGAATTTGAGAAGGCACATTGGGAATGGAAATTTAAAAAAAAAAAAACTTTGGTTGGTCTGATTGTTGCCAGAGGGCCTATTAAAAGGGTAATGTCAATTTCTCATTCATTATGAAATAACTTAAAATTCAAGAAAAAATTAAAAAAGTGTAATCCAGCCAGGATAACTTTTCATTGAATTCTATCACCTCCCAACTTTATATACACATTTCTTCATAACTCCTTTGTAGTTATAAACTTTTTTCAACTGAAGCCATATGATCTTTGTATTTACTACTTTTAATGGCTGTGTTATAGGACATTTCTTTGGTGTTGTGTCGTATATGAAATTTTTCAGTTTGAGATTTCGGATCTTTATCAGGTTTCCTCAGTACTACATGTACATTGATTTGCTAAAAATACATTTACACTTAACAAGCTTTTATTGTTGTTGAGTCGTTTCTGTGTTATAATTTCCAGGCATAACACTGTTTTTCCTTTTCAGAAAACTGATTGGGAGGTAGCTATTAAAAGTATTAATAAAAAGAACTTGTCAAAATCACAAATTTTGCTTGGAAAGGAAATAAAAATCTTAAAGGTATGCTATTTTAGAATACTATTACATAATGGGTTAAGGTTACTCGAGTTAAAAGAGCATGTTATGACATCCTTTGAAGTTTGGTAGTTGAGTAAAAGTTTGGTAATTTTTATTTACTGTTCATTTTTGCATTCTTTCTTTTTGTTTTGTTGCTTTTTTTTAAATATCGAGTACTCTAAAGCTATTTTCAAAGATTGATTTATTTGTTTATTTTGAGTCAGGGTCTTGCTGTGTAACCTTGGTTGACTTGATTGACCTGACACCGTGTAGTCTAAGCTGGTCCCAAACTCAGAGCTTTGCCAGCCTCTGCCTCCGAAGTGCTAGGAAAGGTTTATTTATTTATTATTTGTTTTTTTAAAAGATTTATTTATTTTTATGTATAGAGTGTTCTGTTTGCATGTATACCTGCATTCCAGAAGAGGGCATCTGATCACATTATAGATGGTTGTGAGCCACCATGTGGTTGCTGGGAATTGAACTCATGACCTCTGGAAGAGCAGCCAGTGCTCTTAACCGCTGAGCCATCTCTCCAGCCCTTATTATTTGGTTTTAAGACAGGCTTTCTCTGTGTAGCCTTGGATGTCCTGGAACTTACTTTGTAGACCAGGCTGGCTCCTGAGTGCTGGGATCAAAGGTGTGCACCACCACCACCACCCAATTGGAAAGTATATTTTTATTTGTGTGTGGAAATGTGGACATGAGTGCAGTGGCCAGTGGAGGCTTTTAGAACCCTGGAGCTGGTTGTGGGTGCTGGGAACTGACCTTGAGTCTTCTGCAAGAGTATCAAGTGCTCTTAGCCATTCAGCCATCTCTGCCACCCCCTTTGAAGCTATTATTAAGAATAGATGTTTGTTCTTGGCTAAACAGAGCGATCCTAGGAAGACTGATTTTAACTTCTTATGATCTCTTCTACTTATTGTCCTGTCGTTTGAATGCCAGGCAGGTATAATTGGTGTTCTCTGTTGACCCCTTTTATCATATCCATTATGTCCTTAAGTGTTCTGGAAGGAACAAGAGAACTCAGTGTATTTTTTCCCTCCTTTAGAAGAAGGGGGTCTGGAGAGATGGCTCAGTGGTTAAGAGCACTGATTGCTCTTTCAAATAACTCAGGTTCAAATCCCAGCACCCACATGGCAGATCACAGCTGGCTGTGATTGCTGGGCGTGGTAGTGCACACCTTTAATCCTAACACTAGGGAGGCAGAGGCAGGTGGATCTCTGTGAGTTCCAAGTTAGCCTGGTCTATAAAGTGAGTCCAGGACCCCCAGGGATACACAGAGAAACTCTGTCTTGAAAAACAAAACAAAAGAACTGGTGGTTAAAAATATATATATATATATATTTTCCCAGCACTTGGGAGGCAGAGGCAGGCGGATCACTGTGAGTTTGAGGCCAGCCTGGTCTACAAAGCGAGTCCAGGACTGCCAGAGCTGTTACACAGAGAAACCCTGTCTCAAACAAACAAACAAAAAATTTAGGCCTCAAGTAAAGACTGATGAGACATACTTATTTTGTTCTGGAATAGTTGACTTGTTCTAAGCTGTTAGTAAATGTGTCATATGCTCTAAGTAGTATATGTGTATATGAAATGAATTTTATTTGCATAATCGTCTGTATTAAGATCATCAGACTATATAATAATATTTTAAATTCTTTATTTCCTTACCAGGAACTTCAGCATGAAAATATCGTAGCACTCTATGATGTTCAGGTACTTTTTGATTTTTTTTAACTTAAAATTTTTTTAAAGTTTATTTTATGTGAATTTAAGTAAATTTTAATGGAAATTTAAAATTTCCTTAATTTGTGTCTAAAAGACAAACAACCTGAGTTACATTAAAATGTTTTTAATTTTTAAATTGCATTTATTTGGGCTACAGAGATGGCTCAGTGGCTAGGAGCACTGACTGCTCTTCCAGAGGACCCAGGTTTGATTTCCAGTACCCACATGGCAGCTCCCATTTGTCTATAACTCCAGTCCCAAGGGATCCAGCACCTGCATCCAGCCTCTCTGGACACCAGGCATGCACCTGGTGCACAGACATTCATGCAGACAACACACCCACATACTTATGTATAAATGAATAGACACATTTCTAAAGTTGCATTTATTTATTTCGTGTGTGTATATGTGTGTAGATGAATGCGTGCTATTGACATGGTGTACATGTGAAAGTCAGAGGGCTCAGGGAATTGAACTTAGGTCTTCAGGCGTGGTGGTAAGTGCCTTTATCCTAAGAGCTATCTCACAGCTCCAAGATTTTTTTTTTTAAATAGGCTAATAGAACCATAGGCTAAAATAAATAATGTTACAGGAATGAATGTATTAACAATTGCAAATACACTGTGGGATGGTATTGCTTTAGGGTTACTTGTGGTTTATATCAAATCTAGCATTTCTTTAGTAAATGTAGACTGTTGTGGTCTACTTAAAAATGAGGTAAAAACTCCTTTTTTTAAATGAAAGCAACATTTGTAAATCATAGAGGTAGAAGGAAATAAAATTAGTAAAAACAAGGATGTTGTACATGGTAACCATGTTGTGTGTGTGTGTGTGTGTGTGTGTGTGTGTGTGTGTGTGTGTGTGTGTGTTCAGCATGGGATATGCTGGAACTGTTTTATTTAGATAGGAAATCTAGATTCTAAGGTCATTTTTTTCTTTGCTTTTTTGAGGCAGAGTCTAAAGTCATCTAAGGCAAACTTTGTAGTTAGAATCATTCTTGGAGTCTTTTCAAGAGATCCACTTTGAAGGGAAGTACAGTTTTCTGATTAAGGAGTTGGTTTACAGTTAGAGGTATGATCCGTTTTTAAAAGTCCTGGTTTACATGCTAGAATCCATTGTGGAGAGCACACTAAAACCTTTCGAGGGAACAGAATAGCATGTTCTTAAAATTCTCCAGGGAGATATATATATATATATCAAACCAGTATATATAGTTTGTCTTTCTTTTTACTGTTTTGCTTCATCTGGACAATTGAATTCCAGTAAAGTAAATGGATGGTTAGGCGGTTCTATTTTATTTCCAGTTAAAAACTTTTCTGTCTGTTTTTGAATTATGGAGATGCATTTGTTTTGCAAACCTTTTGGGTGCTTGACATATGCCAGTCGTTATTCCGAGTCTAGAATAAAATGATGAATAAAGATGACCTTGCTATGCTTAATTGTAGTGGGATGACACAGAATGGACACATGCTTATCTAGTCATATCCCATCACAAGATATTTAACTAAACCCATGTTATAATGACAGTAATATATCCCTTTTGAAGCCGGGCGGTGGTGGCGCACGCCTTTAATCCCAGCACTTGGGAGGCAGAGGCAGGCGGATCTTTGCGAGTTTGAGGCCAGCCTGGTCTACAAAGCGAGTCCAGGACAGCCAGAGCTGTTAAACAGAGAAACCCTGTCTCGAAAAACAAACAAACAAAAAAATATATCCCTTTTGAAAATATCTTTGACTTTAGGATTTGGAATGTCCAGCTCAAATACCTTGAACAGTGTTACAGATTTTGATTATAGAGTATGATTGCTCTCCCCAAAAAAATCTGCAATGTATTTACACTGAAATGCACAGAAAATATATCATTTGACTAGATATAATTCATCCCTTCACTTGTGAATTCAAAGCAATATAGAAAGAATGAACGCCGGGCGGTGGTGGCGCACGCCTTTAATCCCAGCACTTGGGAGGCAGAGGCAGGTGGATCTCTGTGAGTTCGAGGCCAGCCTGGTCTACAAAAGCGAGTCCAGGACAGCCCGAGCTGTTATACAGACAAACCCTGTCTCGAAACCCCCCCCCCCAAAAAAAAAAAAGAAAGAATGAGCAAAACAGATTCTCAAGTCAAAACTAAATTCATGACACCATCCCTAGCTGAAACATCCATTTTCCTCGGCGCTCTTTGTGTAGCTTGTACCCTGTGGATGGAGGACACTGGGTGATGCAGGTCAGTTCCTAGTACAAAAATTGTTAAATGATATTGACTCCTCATTTACCATTCTTAGAAGGGTTACAAAACCCTGCAATCACAGAGTAAATTTTGCTTTCAAAGTAGTTTTATTTAGATGTCTTTTCTCTCAGAATGAAAAACATATCTTAGTTTTTGATTGTGGAATGGGCTTCATTAGAAGAATGTAAACAAAATCCAAGTTATCAATTTTTGAATTCAAGGTGGCTGTGTGAAAATATTTTATTATCCATTTTGTATTCCTAGAACTAAGGGATAAAATAACATAAGTATACCTTTTTTTTTTTGACTGCCAAGTAAACAGTTTTGACCTAATAGTTTAGATTTGCTTCTTTGATTCTGTTTGTTCATAAAGGGGAACAGTATGTCTAGAGACAAGTATAATACTTTATGTAAACATGAATGATACTTTTACTGACTATCAGTTTTGGAGAGCAGTGTAAAGTTTACATATATGCTGTTTCTGTTTTAAAAAAATTTTTTTGTGTTTTTCAAGACAGGGTTTCTCTGTGTAACAGCTCTGGCTGTCCTGGACTCGCTTTATAGACCAGGCTGGCCTCAAACTCACAATGATCCACCTGCCTCTGCCTCCCAAGTGCTGGGATTAAAGGTGTACACCACCACACCCGGCTTAAAATATTTTTTTATATTTTTATTTATTTTGTATGTGGGGGATGAGGTGTTGTGGGAAAGCTATGGTAGCTCAAGGGTGACTTTCAGGAGTTGGTTCACTTCCTCTACCGTGTGGGTCTCAGGTACTGAACTCAAGTTGTCAGGCTTGGGAACAGGCACCTTTACCCACTGAGCATCTCATTGGCCTGTATATGGTTTAATAACTTAGAAATTTTCCTTTCTTCATTCATTTCCTTACATTACATCCTTTCCTTATTCCTTGTGCTGATATTTAAACACAGTGGGCTTACTATGCTAAGTATATGATCTACCCCTGGTCCTAAACTGAGAACTTTTGACATTGTTGTAGTTTAGACGACACTTAGGAAGCACACATTTCCCCTATAATTATGTTAAAACCATCAAATATTGTCAATGACAAATTAGATGAAAAATGATAGTTCTTTTTTTTTTTTTTTTGGTTTTTAGAGACAGGGTTTCTCTGTGTAGCCCTGGCTGTCCTGGACTCACTTTGTAGACCAGGCTGGCCTTGAACTCGCAAAGATCCACCTGCCTCTGCCTCCCAAGTGCTGGGATTAAAGGCGTGCACCACCACTGCCCGGCTAAAATGATAGTTCTTATATGTAAACATTGTTTGGTGTATTTCTTTTGGAACTTTATAAACAACACATGTTAATCCTTAGTTTTTATACTTTTAACTGTGAGAAGTTAACAGTTTTTGTACAGAAATACAATGTGTGTTTGTCAAGTGTTATGGTAGTTCTCTTCCCCCCCATGTCTCTCTCTTTCTCCCTCACTCTCTCTCTCCAACCCCATCTCAAGGTCTCTGACCAAGTCCTCATGAGAAAGGCAAGGCTAGTTCCCTAGGTAGCAAGCCCTGCCTGTTGTTGCTTTCTCCCTGTGTTTAGGATTACAGTTATATGCTGTGTGGTTCGGGGCCTAGAAATCAGGATCTGGTACTTGGAAGGCATTTTGCCAACTGAACCATTCCCCAGCTTACTTCATAGTTTCACTATGAAGCTCTGGTTAGCCTGGAACTCACTGTGTATATGAAGCTGGCCTTGAAGTCACAAAGATTCACCTGCCTCCCTCCCTCTCCCTGCTGCTGAGACAAAAGGCATACTATGTATGGTTAGGTTTCCTATCTTTCTTGAAGCGGTATTAGTTGTTTAAAATATTTATTATGTTGGATTTGGAAAGGTTATATCAGTTAATTGAGCAGTAGAACACACACTTGAAAAATCTCATTAGGAGAAAACTCCTGAAAAAATGATTTGGTAGATGGGTGGGAAGACTAGGCTAGTTGTTGAGAGAACAGCATGTAAGCATCCTAAGGAGTTTCCTTGTGAAGGCCACAGAAAGGAATGATTGAACTTGAGGATCAAGGGGAAAGTTTTCATGATCAGAGAACAGGGATGGAATCTGATGGTGAGTGCCGGGATTAAAGGTGTGCAACACCACGCCCCATCATTACAGGCAGCTGTGAACTGCCATATGGTGCTAGGATTTGAACCCCGGTCCTTTGGAAGAACAGTCAGTGCTCTTAACCGCTGAGCCATCTCTCCAGCCCCATTGTCTTTATTCTTTAAAAAATGTATTTAGATAGTTACTTTATGTACATGAATGGTTTGCATGTGCATGTATGTTTGTGCACCACATGCATGCCTGGTGATTTGTGGAGGTCAGAAGAGGGTGTCAGATACTCTGGAACTGTAGCTAGGGATTCTGTGAGCCTCCAAAGGATGTTGGGAGTTGAATTTCAGTCCTCTGCAAGAACAAGTGAAATTCAGTTTAACCGATGAGCTATCTCTCCAGCCACTGGTCTTTATTCTAAGGACAGTTCATAAGCAGGAGAGTAAAATTATGTCTTTGTTTTAAACATAAATCTTGAGTGATCCGAGCCTGCTATAGGTAGAGCTTCCTTACCCTCATAAATGATCAATTTTTGATAATTTTTAACATAGCAAGAAAATGCATTATTTAATAGATGGTGTAGGCAAAACTGAAAAAAAATGAAGTTAAAAATTCCATTTACATTCTTTTTCCAAAAAAAATTGCTAGGTGAATTAAAGGCATCAGAAAGTACATACAGCCAGGCATGGTGACGCATGCCTTTAATTCCAGCACTTGGGAGGCAGAGGCAGGTGGATCTCTTTGAGTTCAAGGCCAGCCTGGTCTACAGAGTGAGTTACAGGACAGTCAAGGATACACAGAGAAACCCTGTCTCGAAAAAAACCTAAAAAAAAAAAAAGTACATACGAATAGCATACATGAGTCTCAGATGTTGAAAACATGAAGCCATGTACTGCCACTGCAGGCATCTGCTTTTGAGAAGCAGAGTGTGATAAGCATGGGGGAAATCAGGGCAGTACTTGTTGGTAAGGGATGAGTTTTATGGGGATGGGAATGTTACATGTCTTGATCTGAAGGGTACACGTTTGTCATAATTAATTGAATTATATGGTTAAATAAGAACTATGTTAATGTATTTAAAGTATATGTCAATTAAATGCAAAAGGGGTGGTAGGCATTCATAGTTTGAAAAAAGTACTTAGAACACAAAGTAAATTTCTTTTTAAAATTTTTTTAAATATTTATTTATTACTTCAGGTTACATCTTCATCACAATGCACTCTTTCCATCCCTCCCAGTCCTGCCCTCCCACCCTCTACCCCCTATCCCTTCTATCCCACTCCTCTGCACAAAGTAAATTTCTATTACTAAGCTCCTAGATTATGTTTGATTGTTATAGTAGCCAGGAATAATTTAGAAGCCCTGGATATAAGAAAACCTAGATTAAAGTGTTGTATTTACAGCAAACTCATTTAGGATCTTGTCCATGTTAACACTATTATATTGCCCTTGTCCCTATAATGGGCATGACTGTACCCTATAGAATACTCCAAGGTTGTCCAGTGCCAGGTATGCCCAAGGGAAATAGTGTTGAGGATTATAGGAACAGAATTTTTTTTTCTTCTTACCTGTGAGATAGCCCATAGAAGTTGCCTGAAAATTGGAGAATGAATTAAGAAATGTAGCAGAGCCAGATGTGGTGATACACATCTTTAATCCCAATGCCAGAGGCTGAGACAGGTGGATATCTAGGATTTTGAGACAAGCCTGTTTTACGTAGTGAGATCCAGGACAGCCATAGCTATGTAAAGAGACCCTATCTTAAGACAAGCAAATGTAACAGTGGAACTGGAAAATTGGGTTTTAGGAACTACAGATTTTTCTTTTAATCTTTCCTTGTTAGTAAATTGGTTTCTGTTGCCTTTGTATCCTACTGTTGTTTTCTCCTGAGTCATATAAATTCTGAGAATTTATATGAGAATCTCTGAGAAAAACAGAGAGCCACTTGGTCCTACTGTTCAGCTTGTAAAGAACTCACTTTTTAAAAAAATTAAGTAATGCCGGGCAGTGGTGGCGCACGCCTTTAATCCCAGCACTTGGGAGGCAGAGGCAGGCGGATCTTTGCGAGTTCGAGGCCAGCCTGGTCTACAAATTGAGTCCAGGACAGCCAGGGCTACACAGAGAAACCCTGTCTCAAAAAACCAAAAAAAATAAAAATAAAAAAAATAAAAAAATTAAGTAATAAACTCTTAGTGTAAAAACAGTTCAAACTGCAACAATATATGAAGCAAAAATGAGATACTTTTTCTTGCATGATTTACTTCTAGAAGAAACCTCTGGTGTATCTTATATAACTTTTTCTTTTTTGTGTTTATTTTACTTTATATGTATGTTTGCTTGCATTGAGTGTATGTGCACCACATGGGTGCCTGGTGGTAGTGAAGGTCAGAAGAGGATGTTGGATCCCCTGGAACTGGAGTTACAGATGTTTGTAAATCTCCATGTGTGTTCAGGGAACCAAACCTAGATCCTCTGCAAGAGCAACAAGTGCTCTTTATCACCGAGCTGTCTCTTCAACCCAGCTTTCTCCTTTTTTAGTACATGAATGCTTGTATACATACACTCAGTATTGTTTGAAAATACTTCATTTTTTCCCTTGAGGTGCTGGAGATCCAGCCAAGGACTTTGCATGCACTAGGAAGAAATACATCTCTAGGCTAGCTTTCTTCCTCTTCTCCTTTTCCTTCTCCTCCTTTTCCTCCTTCCTTTTTTTCCTCCTCCTCCTTCTATTGGGTCTGTGTTGAAGCTATCTTTACAAATCAGGATTACTTCATTAATTGTATATTATTTTTACATTTTTCCCCACCAAAAACTTCCCTTAGAGGTTAAAAGAAATGGACAAGGCTTCTTGTGGTTTCTTGTCCACATTGAACTAATAAATAAGCCTTGGGAAAGTGTTCTCTAAATGCCTGATTGGTAGGGTGAGTACAGACCCTCTAGTCGAAACTGCCAGTGAATTGCTTCATACACTGCCAGCAGATGTTTGGATTCCCTTGCTTCATATTCTTGCTAACATTTGCCAATTTTAGTTATTCTGGTGATTATATTCAATTAGGGTTTTTTTGTTTTGTTGGTTTTTCGAGACAGGGTTTCTCTGTGTATCCCTGGCTGTCGTGGACTCGCTTGGTAGACCAGGCTGACCTTGAACTCACAGAGATTCACGTGCCTCTGCCTCCTGAGTGCTGGAATTAGTTAGGATTTTTAAATTGTTTTTGTGTTTTGTTTTTTTTTTTTTGAGACAGGGCTTACATAGTCCAGACTGGCCTCAGACTCACTATGTAGCTCAGGATGAACCTAAACTTCTGATTTTTCTACCTCTTAAGTACTAGGGTTATAGTGGTACCCAAGTTTGCCTAATTTCTAATTATGGTTTTAATTAGTATTTTCCCTTTGTCCTCTGGTTTAAACATTTAAATATCTTTTTGAAATTTCCATGAAAGTTTCTTGTTTGTTTATCCATTGGGTTGTCTTTTTATTGTTTATTAGAAGTCTTTAAACATTTTTGTTTGCATTACTTTTAGTGTGCATGTGTGTGTCTGTGTGTCCATCCATACATATGGAGAGGCCAGAGGACCAAACCAGAGATGTCCTTCTCAGGAATGTTGTCCACACCCTTTGAGACAGAGTTTCTATTGGTGCTCACAAATTGGGCTAGACTCATTTGCAAGTGAGTTTGAATAGCGAGCTCCTTTAGCCTCAGAGCCATTTTGCTGACCCCAGCATTTATTTCCTCTACACTCGATCTTTCTTGCTTGCTGAGTGTTGGCTGTTCTCCACATCCTTCCTCATTTGTCAAGAGACTGCTGCTGTTTAGCCAGGCATATGTTAAGCATTCCATGTTGGGTTCCTGTTGTTTAGTCTCATTCCTTAGCAAAGAATAAATGGTATCATCATTCTTGAGAAAAGCTGTAGACCTTAGGATAAAAGAATTGGGCATGATGTGTTTCCATTCCTTTTTTTTTTTTTTTTTTTTTGAATCATGGTTTCCCTGTATAGTCAGTCTTGTATTCTTGGCTGTCCTAGAACTCAGAAATCCACCTGCCTCTACTGGGATTAAAGGTGTCCTCCACCACCAGGTTTCCATTCTTTTTGTCTAGTTTTCTTGAGAAATAAGTAAAGCAAATTATCCGAAGTCACTGACTTTGTTGTAGATATACTTCACATTCAGGCCTAGCATTGCAGTTCCTTGGTGATGGCGGCAGAGCAGCTCTGTGGCAGCCCCTGTGATACTCATTGCTGGGATTGAAGGATATGTCTGGGAAGGGACTGCTTGACTTCCTGACCTGAAGCACCAGCTTTTATTTCTGATATGGGTGAACTGAAACTGAAATTTAGTAATGAGTTACTATAAAAGTAAATGACAAAGGGCCTATAAGTGGACATCTAAATTGAGAGAAGGGGCTTATTTTATTCTGTGGTGCTGGAGATTGGACAGGGAGCGTATGTATGCATACTAGGCAATTATTTTGTGACTGATGTACACCTCCATGTCAGTCGTATTAAGTTCAGCAGTCAAAATTATTTTGTAGAATTGCCTTAAGATTTTTTAGATTCTTACAGATAATTTCTCTAGCTCTCTGTTGTAGACATAATGTGATAGTGTAAAGTCATTTTCTGACTAGAACCAGTCACTCCTTTCTGTGATGCCTTCTTTTGGTTTCCATGGACAGCCTTCTCTGATTTTGGATCTTGGTGAGGTTATTTGCTGCCTGTGAAGTGTTGATTTCAAGTCATTTTAGCAATGGCTTATGTTAAGTCATAAGGCCAGTTTAAAATTAGCATGGCAATTTTTTTTTTTTTGGTTTTTTGAGACAGGGTTTCTCTGAATATCTCTGGCTGTCCTGGACTCGCTTTGTAGACCAGGCTGGCCTCGAACTCACAAAGATCCGCCTGCCTCTGCCTCCCAAGTGCTGGGATTAAAGGCGTGCGCCACCACCGCCTGGCTGGCAATTTTTAATATAATAAAAAATGCCATATATTTAGTATCAGAATTATTAACCCAGCAGACTTGAAGCTGTACACAGTTTAATTTCCTTAAATCTTTAAATATACCTCTGTGTAATACGGCATCTTCATTTTGCCAGCAGTTTACTGATAATGTGATTGTCCGAAATAAACAAAAAACCCAAAACTACTCATCTAGTTATGTATTTCAGAAGTCAGAGTTGGTTAGAGTTGCTAGGAAGAGTAAAAGCCATTTTGCTGACCAACTCAAAACTTTGAGTGGGACACTTCCATGAGGACCAAATACAGCCACCTTTTTCACAAATGGTGAATGTATCACGCTTTTTGTTGGTGGTTGGAGACATGGCTTTGTTATGTTGATGAAGCATTGAACTTATGGTGGTGTTCTATGTACCACTGCACCTGTTTAACCTGTGTGTTTTGTTTTTTAAGATTTATTTATTTTTAAAAATTATGCAATGTTCTGTATTGAGGTATGTATGCCTACATGCCAGAAGCGGGCACCATATCATTATAGAGAGTTGTGAGCCACCATGTGGTTGCAGGACCCCTGGAAGAGAGCAACTAGTGCTCCTAACCTCATGTCCTCAACGTGTTTTTATTCTGCTGTTTTTCATCATCTGTAACCCAAAGCTGATCTATCCTTTAATACTCTCTAAACAGAATTGAACTTCTTGATGACAACTTTAGTGTCATCAAAATTTAATTTGGCAGCCAGGCATGGTGGCACACACCTTTAATCCCAGCACTTGGGAGGCAGAGAGGGGCAGATCTGTGAGTTCAAGGCCAGCCTGGTCTACAGAGTGAGTTCCAGGACAGCCAGTGCTGTTACACAGAGAGACCCTGTCTTGAAAAAAAACCTAAAAAACAATTTAATTTGGCTGTGCAGAACAGATGCTTAAGACGTGTTGAGAAGTTTAGAGCTGGAAGTCTAGCATAGAGGTGCTTGCCTCAGGTGTCCCCAGCCCTGGGTTCCATCCTCAGCAGTGCAGTGGAATAAAAACAAAACATTCCTAAGAATTCTAATTTCACTCTCTGATGAATTTTGTGAGTTTATTTTATTAGTTTAATAATGAATAACTGTATTTTTTTAATTATTTTTTTATTTCTTCAAGTTACATCTCAATGGCAATCCCCTCCCTACCCCCCTCCAGTCCCACCTGAAAAAAAAATAAGGCTAATTAAATTGTTTAACCAGTATTTAGGTTATATTTCATTGATTCGGCAGCTGTTAATTCTTTAACCAGACATTATAAATGAATACACAGAGACACCACGTGGATTTTAACAAGCCTTGGCCTGAATTGTGCAATCCTAGCCCATCTAAGCTAGCTCTTAATTCTATTACCCAAATATGACCCCATATATACATACGTCCTCTTGGACTGCCATTCTCCACGATATGCTGATGTTCCTGGCCATGTGGAATGAGGTTCCTTTTTCTAACCCATGGTGTGTTCCTCCTTCTTCCTGCTGCTCCTGGCTGGAATGCCTTCTTCCTGCTGCTGGCTGGAATCTTTTAATTCTCTCTCTAAAGCGCAGGTTTTCTGTCCTAATCCCAGGAAGTCCCACCTTTCTCTGTCTTTGCCCAATCTCAGGCCTCGGCATTTTATTTAACCAATCAGATTTAATGTAAGTAACAGACAGCAAGCAGAACCAATTAACAACTCACTATTTTTAAACTTAGTGTTCAGTTTTTTTTTTTTTAATGATATTTACACTTATTTTCTAGGAATTGCCCAACTCTGTCTTTCTGGTGATGGAGGTAGGTATTCTACCAGTATTGACAGTAAGTATTAATAAACTTGATTGAATGATTTAGATTCTACTTCATAAAGAATATAAAATTTAAGTGTTTTGAGCCGGAAGTGGTAGCACACATCTTTAATCCCAACACTCGAGAGGCAGAGGCAGGTGGATTTCTGTGAGTTTGAGACCAGCCTGGTCTACAGAGTGAGTCTAGACCAGCCAAGGCTGTTGTACAGAGATACCCTGTCTTGGAAAAAAAAATTAAGTGTTTTAATTGGATAACTAAAATATTTTTAAATTAGATTATATTTTAAAAGTGACTTTTAAATTAAAATAACAGAATTAAATTTATTTTGAACCAGTGCTCTTATTTTAATTACTTTTTCTTTTTTAAAGTTAAATTACATTTTTTTATTATTTATTTCTGTTGTTTTGTATTGTATTTATAGTTATAAGAAAAAGAACCAGCCGGGCGTGGTGGCGCACGCCTTTAATCCCAGCACTTGGGAGGCAGAGGCAGGCGGATCTCTGTGAGTTCGAGGCCAGCCTGGTCTACAAAGCAAGTCCAGGACAGCCAGGGCTGTTACACAGAGAAACCCTGTCTCGAAAAACCAAAAAAAAAAAAAAAAGAAAAAGAACCATTTTTTGGACTGAAAGGGAGAGCTGTTGGGGGGAAAAAAGAAATACCTTAAACTGAAAAAAAAAAAAGAAGGGAAGAGGATGGGGGGGGT
>CAJQZJ010032004.1:8242137-8255761 GCA_907164525.1 Lophiomys imhausi
TGTGTGTGTGTGTGTGTGTGTGTGTGTGTGTGTGTGTGTGTGTGTGTACATACAGGTTAAGATAAATTACATTTACATTTTGAGTGTATTTTATTTTTCTTCTTTCTTTTTTTTAAGATTGGCTCTTGCTGGGTAGCTCAGACTCTCAGGTTGACCTCAATTCACCTTCCTGAATACCAAAATTACAAACATGGATCACCATGACTGACTTTTGTTTGTTTATTCTATATTTTAGATGTTCATCTGTGTAGCTACACAGAGTCTTATAAAATTAGATGTTCTATTTTGTTTAATCATATTCCTGTTTTCATTTTTTGCTTAACAGCTGTGGCTGTCCTAGACTCACTTTGTAGACCAGGTTGGCCTAGAACTCACAGAGATCCGCCTGCCTCTGCCTCCCAAGTGCTGGGATTAAAGGCGTGCTCCACCACCGCCCTCCCGGCTGTTGGCTCACTCTTATTTGCCTTACTAGTTTTGTAGTCCATGGCATGTATATTCCCATTCCTCATATTTGAGTTGCTTTCCTTTTTAATACTGGCTTTTAGAAATTGTACTCCTGTCAGTTGTATTTAACTAAGCTTTCCCCTTTTCTAGATAGACTAGAGGTTTTTATCTTTAGAGAATTTTATAGCAGCAGTTAATACAAGTTGTGTTAAAACGCAGGCTCTCAGCTCTGGGAGACACTTGTGAGTAACAGTATCTCAGTATATGCAGAAATCTGTTCATGTTGCTGGTAATTATCAAAAGTTAGTGTAGGGCCTTTCTTTTCCTCACTTGAAGGTATGAAGCTTTATCAGGTCTTGTTATAGATTTAAAATTGTGAAAGTGTATATATATTTTCACATATCAGAATAAAAGCAAAAGCAATGTAGTTAAATACATGTAAACTCACCACTTACGATGTCTTCTATTTCAGTATTCCCAGAGAAACATCACCTTATTTGGCTAATCTCCTTTTGGGTTTGCTTCAGAGAAATCAAAAGGATAGAATGGACTTTGGTAAGTAATAGTGTCAAGCTTTGCATATTTTCTAATTTTATATTTTGCTGAAAAGATTATATAGATTGCATAGCGATATCAGAGAAAAATAAAAGTCCATTTTGCTTTTGTTTGTCTTTTGTTTGTTTTTGTTTTGTTTTTTGAGACAAGGTCTCCCCTTATAGCCTTGACTGTCTTGGAACTCCTTCTGTAGACTAGGCGAACTCATAGAGATCCTCCTGCCTCAACCTTCCAAGTGCTGGGGTTTTAAAGGCCTGTGCCACCACCACCCTGATTGTTTGTCTTTTTTTCTTTCAGTATTTTAATGAACATTTATCAAGAACTTACTATGTTCCAGTAATGTATGATAGAACAGTAAAGAAACTCTGGCCGGGGGTGGTGGCGCACGCCTTTAATCCCAGCACTCGGGAGGCAGAGGCAGGTGGATCTTTCTGAGTTCGAGGCCAACCTGGTCTACAAAGCAAGTCCAGCACAGCCAGAGATACACAGAGAAACTTTGTCTCAAAAAAAGAAATTATCATTTTATGTGGATGAGTGCTTTGCCAGCACAGAGGGTATTATATTCTCTAGAACTGGAGTTTCGGACAGTTGTAAGCTAAGTGGGTACTAGGGATTCCGGCCCCCTGGAAGAAAAGACAGCGCTCTTAACCACTGAGCCATCTCTCCAGCCCCATGCTCTCTCCTTACAAGAAACCCTGTCTCGAAAAACCAAAAAAAAAAAAAAAAGAAACTCTGTGTACCCATGTAGTAGGTAGTCTAGAGGAGGAAAGAAAGATAATAAATTATAAACTATAATTGTATGTTGTATTAGAAGGTGCCAGGTACTGTGCAAAAAAACAGAAAGAAGGAAGAGATAAGGAGTGGGGAAGTGAAATTGTAAGTGAAGTACTTCAGTATCATATAAACAGAGCATCATCAGTCAGCCTGAAGAGTGTGCTGTGGCTGGCTGTGGGAAGAGAGTTTCAGGCAGAGGGAAAAATCACTGGGGAGGCTTTGAGCAGGGTACATGAACGGAAAGCTTGAGATCCAGTGAAGAGGCTACTTGAAGACAGAATGTGATGGAAATCATTAGAAGGTTTTGAGCAGGGGAAATTGATCTGATGTTTTTAGAAAGTATCAGTCTGGCTATTTGTTTAGAGCAGACTATGTGTGACAGGAAAGTCAAAAGCTGGGGGTTAGTTCACTTGAGAGCAGAGTGCAGCTTAAGTAGCAGTAAAGAATGTATGACACAGTTGGGATTCTGGACCTTTCTAGAGGAGAGGCTTCAGTAAAGAATGTATGACACAGTTGGGATTCTGGACCTTTCTAGAGGAGAGGCTTCAGTAAAGAATGTATGACACAGTTGGGATTCTGGACCTTTCTAGAGGAGAGGCTTCAGTAAAGAGTATATGACGTAGCTGGGATTCTGGACCTTTCTGGAGGAAAGGCTTCAGTAAAGAGTGTATGACGTAGCTGGGATTCTGGACCTTTCTGGAGGAGAGGCTTCAGTGTTAACTGATGGTTTGATAACAGACAGACTTAAAGATGACTTTTGCCTGAGCAACTGAAAGGGTAGCCTGTCAGTAACAGAATAGGAAAGCTAGAGACAGAGGGGACCATGGAGACCAGAAGAGGAGCTGATTAGACATGTTACATTTCCAATAACCCCTGTGCAGATATCACAGAGCACTTGAATTTTGGGAGAGAGCTAGGTTGAGGATAAAAATCTAGATGTCAGCCAATGGATGATAAGTATTTTCTAATTGTCACTTAAATTTATTTATTAATTTCTTAAAATTTATTATTTTCTTAATGGTTGCTATAGGGATTTTGATGGTATCTTTTCGTAGTCTAATTCATATAAATGGTAGTAGAATTCTACTAGATACAGAAAATTTGTTGGTCTGGAGAGATGGCTCAGAGGTTAAGAGCACTGGCTGTTCTTCCAAAAGTCCTACGTTCAATTTCCAGCAACCACATGGTGGCTCACAACCATCTATAATCAGATCTTTCTGGCCTGCAGGCATACATGCAGACAGAACACTATATACATAATAAATAAAGACTTGTTTTAAAAAAGAAAAGAAAAAATTTATATTCTGTTGTAATTCCATTTCATCCTCTGTAATGGGCTGTAATTGTCACACAGCATATCTATGTTATTTAAGAACAACACAGTGTATTAACTATTGTGTTACGTAGTCCTTTATCTTCTATAGAAGGGATGAAAGAAGAAAAATACCTATATAGAGAGTCTAAATATTAACATATGTATTTACCATTTCTGATATTCATATTGATTGAAAAACTATTCCATATGGTTTTTTTGCTCTATTTCTATTTCTCTCTGCCTCTTTTGTGGTCTCATTGGTTAATTTATCTAGTACTTTATCAGTACCTTTTAGTTGTGAGTCTTAACCTTTGATGGCTGAGACATTTCTCCAGCTCTAATAAGTGTCTTCTCTAAAGGTTGTGTTCTCATGTTTCATTACAGAAGCATTTTTCAGCCATCCTTTTCTTGAGCAGGTTCCAGTTAAAAAATGTAAGTTCCCATTTAAAATAATTTTTTTTTTTTTTTAGGTTTTTTGAGACAGGGTTTCTCTGTATAACAGCTCTAGCTGTCCTGGACCTTCTTTGTAGACCAGGCTGGCCTCGAACTCACAAAGATCTGCCTGCCTCTGCCTCCCAAGTGCTGGGATTAAAGGCGTGCGCCACCACCGCCCAGCTAAAATAATTTTTTATGATTTGTTTATTTTTATTTTATGTACATTGATGTTTTGCCTGCATGTATGTCTCCGTGAGGGTGTCAGATCTCCTAGAACTAGAGTTACAGACAGTTGTGTGTTTCCATATGGTTGCTGAAAATTGAACCCAGGTCTTCTGGAAGAGCAGACAGTGCTCTTAACTGATGAACCATCTCTCCAGCCCCCATAAATTAATTTTCGTTTTTGTTTTTCAAGACAGGGTTTCTCTGTGTAGCTTTGACTGTCCTGGAACTCACTCTGTAGACCAGGCTGGTCTGGAACTCAGAGATCCATCTGCCTCTGCCTCCCCAGTGCTGAGAATAAAGGCATATCCTACCACCTGGCTCTTTTTTTCTTTCTTAAATATTTTGTTACATTTTTTGTTCCATTATGGAAGCACTAAAGAATAGGTAAATGCAATTTTTTTTTTTTTTGTTAAAACGAGGTGGGTTTTTTTTTTTTTTTTGACAGCTGGTACAATAGACAGATCTTACAATCCACTATAGAGAGATACAGTTCTTTGTTTTTCTTCCCCAGCTTGCCCAGTCCCAGTGCCTGTGTATGCTGGCCCTGTCCCTGGAAGCTCCTGTAGCAGCTCACCATCTTGTCGCTTTGCCTCTCCACCAGTAAGTTTGGTTTTATTAAAAATGATTTCAGAGTTAGGGCCTTTCCTCTTTTAGTGGGTGTGTTTACTATGCAGCTGAGGTCTCAGAGAAAGGACATTGGAGTTGGATCCAGTAGTCTTGCCTTTTTCCCTTTGTTTTCTTAGCTGTGTAATTTCAGTAAGAAATGACATGTCTCTTGACCCTTTTCTTTTGAATCGATCATCACTACCACCTTCCTGTGCCATATGGGAATTTAGTGATACATGCAAACAGAGAATGCTCATTAGAGATAGATAAATGATACCTAATTACTGTGCACTTTAAATATCCAGATTCCACAGGATTTGAAGAGTTGGGGAGTAGCCTTGGACCTGAGTGTTACTGGCTTCACTGTGATTACTAGCCCTGCCACTCAAACCACTTTAGTTTCCTGAAGTTCTTCAGCTAATTCCTTCCTAGCTGCATCCTCTCCAGTTTAAGTACTGCTTCCTGCCCTTGAGGACTTCGGATTCTCTGTCCATTTCTTCTTCCCGCCCTATTCTCTCCTTTATCTAGTTCCTTTCTATAGGTTAGGCTGACCCTTCCTCCAAGTCTATTACAGCCTTATGGCCTTGAGACATTTTACACCTGAAGGCACCCTGGGGGCTCTTAGATCAGTGTTGTATTTTACATAGTATCCGAGTAGACATGAGGTTTTTGACTTCTGGCAGAAAGATAGGGGAGCCATAAAAGAATGCAACTATGTTATTAGCCAGTTGAGGCAACTTAAAAGTTTTTAAGAGGAAGCTTGAAAGCTCCTGTATCCCATATTGATATGGTAATGGGATAAGTACCTTAATCTCTCTGAGCTTGTTTCTTCATATGTAAAGTGAACGCAGCTTACCTCCTTTGGGGACAACTGAGTACAAACCCTTACTATTTATCTAACACTCAATAAATTTACTAGCAGTGACAACAGTTATCATTTTCATGAGAAACCCAATAGCCACAGCTGATATAGATGAGGAACAAAGCCTGTTGCAAAAAAAAAAAAAGTTTTAGTTTTAAAACCATCTAGATAGTTTAAAACCATCAAGATGGTTCAGTGGTCAGAATGTTGGCTAGGAAAACATTAGGACCTCAGTTCATATCTCCCACATCCAAGTGAAGTCTGGGCATGATGGCACATGGACCTATAACACAGAACAGTGCAGCTTTAGAAACAGTTAGATCCCAAAGGGCTCATGAACAGCCAGACTACCAAAACAGTGAGTTCTGGGTTTAGAGAGAACCTTTTTCAAAAAATAAGGTGATGAATGAATAATTCAGGAAGGAATACAAAATCAACCTTTAGCCTCCAAATGCACACACACAGACAAGGGCACCTGTGTGCCCACATGAGCACACATGCACATACTCCAAAAATAAAATAGAAAAAAAGGAAGGGCTAGAGAGTTGGCTTAGTGGATATGAGCACTGGTTGCTCTTGAATTCCCAGGGTTCACTTCCCAGCACCCACATAGTCATTCACAAACACCTATAATTCAAGTTCTGCGGGATTTTGCATCTTCTGTCCTCCACGGGCGTCAGACAGACAGACAAATGCCATACACCTGAAATTTAAAAATGAACAGTAAAATTTTTAAAGTTAAAGAAAAAAAACCCTTTTCTTACACAACCTTGCACATATAAACCACATGGAAAAAGTGACATTCATAAGATTTATGTCACGTTTCTGTGGATTTGAAAATGTAAGCAGAGAGAAAGAATACATGTTCCTCTATTTGTCTGGACTACTTGGTGTGGAAGAACCAACACTAGACATATTATTTATTTTTCTTGCTGTTGTGATAAAATGCCCAGAAGAAAAAGCTTAAGGAAGGAGGGGTTTATTTTTGCTCATAGTTTAAAGGGAATACAGTTCATCCTGATGGGAAAGATACAGTGACAGCAGAAAATAACGTGTTCACAGTTGCACAGCCTAGTAAGCAGAGATGGCCTGGGCAAGCTGTGACCTGTAGGAACACTCCTGTGGCCTCCATTGTCATCTAGGCCCCATCTCCAAAAAGTTCCACAACCTCCCAAATAGTGCAGTCAGCAAGTGTCCAAGTGTTAGAACACTAGCCAGTGGGGGACATTTGACATTCAAGCCATGACATTCCATCATAGGCTCATGGTCATCTCTTCATGCAAAATGCACTCCACACAATAAAAGTCTCTGTAGTCTTAACATTTAAACACTGTTCTAAAGTCCAAAGTCATTTAAGACTCAAGGCAGTCTTACCTGTGAACCCCTGTAAAATGAAAGAAAAATGTTTGATGCTTCCAACATAAAAAGGCCAGGGTAAACATTCTCTTTCAGAAAGGAGAAATATGAAGATACCAAGGAAATAGGAGGCAAAGAGAGGCTGAAATTGTGAGGACAAATGTCAAACCTACAGCTCCATCTCTTCATTTAGGCTTTGTGGTGGTATCATCTGGGTTCCATCAGAGCTTCACCTGAAAAGCTCCATTCACAGCCACTAAGCTCCATGCAGGGACTCTGACTTTTCTGTCCGTTGCCTGGGCCTCAGCAGCTTTCCTAAACCTTTCAAGAAACTTCCATTACCTCCTGACTCTTGAATGCTCATGCCTGAAAAACCAGTTCCATGTGGATAATGCCAACTTCAGTGTAGCCTGGTCCCCTTAGACCAGAGCTATAGTGGCCTGTGAGCATCTGACTAGTTGAACCTGAGAAAATATTTTCCTAGAAGGCTCTACTGGAATGGGATGTCCAGGAGGCTCTCTTATTCAGTTGTCCCTTTAATGAAGTTTTTCAAAACAGTTTTGCATTGTTGCACCATGTAACTTTTCACAGATGGGATCTTGCCCCCAAGTTGCCTTTCTAGAAAACAGGGCTGGCTGCAGGCCAGTGTTGAGCACTTGGCATGCATGAAGACCTCGGTTCTATCCCTACCCTTGCAAAAATAAAATTAAAAATAAAGATGTATAAAGATGTGGTAAAACAAACAAAAAACCCAAAAAGTTGGGCCTAGTGGTGCATGCAGGGCACTTGGGAGGCAGAGGCAGGCATATTTCTGTGAGTTTGAGGCCAGCCTGGTCTACATCATGAGTTCCAGGACAGAGCTACATAGTGAGACCCTGTCTAGAAGGGAAAAAAAGATGTAGTAAACAGAGATATTTGAGATGAAAAGAAATGACACATGTTCATGAAAGAGCCAGAATATATAGAGAGAGTAAACATGTCAGGACCTAATCTGTGCCACTTGGAGGTGGGAAAATGGAACATAGCAGGCTGGCCTGAGGCAAGAGAAGCAGCACTTTGAACAAGAAAGGAGGGAACGGTGGTTGTGGACAAAGGTGCTATTGAATAGCAGGGAAAGAAATTAGTTACTGGCAAGAAATTACAGAGTAAGGTATTTGGATCACATCTCAGTTTCACTATCAGTTTCATATTGGGGAAGTTACCTGTTTCAGCTTTTACTTTTTTAGTTTATCTAGTTGTGAAATGGAATACAGAATGCAGCTAGAATTAGAGCTGAGCTGAGTAATTCATGCTTGTACTTCATCTTCCCTTCACTTTATTACTTTCATGGTAATAAAAGTAATATTTTACTTTTACCCTTTTGAATAGGGTGGCAAGGGAGTTTTTCATTAAGTATGAAAGACAGACAAAAGAAGATTTAGGACTAGGGAGATTTGCCACAGGTTCCAGTAAGAAACCTTGTTTCAAAACAAGGTGAGAAGCCGGGCGGTGGTGGCGCACGCCTTTAATCCCAGCACTTGGGAGGCAGAGGCAGGCGGATCTTTGCGAGTTCGAGGCCAGCCTGGTCTACAAAGCGAGTCCAGGACAGCCAGAGCTGTTAAACAGAGAAACTCTGTCTCGAAAAACCAAAAAAAAAAAACAAGGTGAGAGAGCTAGAGAGGTGGTTCAGAGTTAAGAGCACTTGTTGCTCTTCCAGAGGACCTGAATTAGATTGCCAGCACCCATGCCTGGCAGCTCACAACTACCTGTAACTCTAATTCCAGAGGATCTGACACACTCTTCTGGCCTCTGCAGGTACCCACATGCACACAGTATGTACATATAAACACACATACACATAAATAAAAATTTAAAGAGTAAGATTAGGGCCTTTAATCTCAGCACTTGGGAGGTAGAGGCAGAGGCTGGTGGATCTCTGTAAGTTTGAGGCGTGGTCTATATAGTTAGTTCCAGGACAGCTGATGATGGTGTAGCTTTTTTTGTCTTTTTTCACTACTTTGTGGGTTCTTCATGGGTTCTTCTCCTGTCTCCTAACAATATCTTCTCTGCTCATCTCACCTTCTCCTGACTCAACTGTCTTCTCTTTTCACTCGGCTTAATCTCTTTTCTGTATCAACTGGTTCCTCTTCTCTAACCTTACTTTATTTCCTTTCTTCCTGTACCTTACTCAATCTCTCTCAGCCTCTGCTGGCTTTTTATATCCTCTCCTGTTCCCAGAAATCCAAGAGGCAACCGACACTAAAGGTCATAGGGTCAAACAGTTCTAACGGCTAAGAATTCCCAAAGGGTCAGTTGACTAGCAACTGGAGATCCTTTAAGGGGCCAGGCATACAAGATAAATCACACTATGTTTCCTCCATTTGTTTTAGCTACTAATTATGCAGTTTTGAAGCTGCCCTGGGTGCTCCCTGTAGCCATGCTACTGTTGTGATTTTTGCTTATCCATTCTATCCAATGTCTTTTCCAGGGTTCTCAGGTGTTTGATGTGATCTTTCTGTTGATCAAATGCTTAGGAGCATATCCACAACTGAGATAAGAACCTCACAGCAATGCTTCTTCTTCCTGTAACTTGGGTACCGCTTCCTGAACCTTTTATATTCCTGGACTGTCTTATCTTCTAGCATCTTGTATTCTGGAGTTCCTTGCTGAAGTCTCTTAATCTCTGCCCCCAACTCTGTGAACCTTTTGCTTGCAGCCCTACTTGGACATGCAGGATGTGGTGTTCAGCATAGTCTGTCTTAGGCCTGTTGTTGCTCTGGATTGTGGATAGTTCTGTATGGCAGGAGACCAAAGTCCTGCTCATAGGGCCTGTCAGTCATTAGGTACTGAGCATTCCTTGTCCAGAATTTTCCTCCTGGTGGGGAAAGGCAGTGGCTGGTCAGGCTCTCTTCCTTGCTCATTTTGGATCAGTGGCCAAGGTTTTCAGAAGACCTCCCCTGCTCAACTCTGAGGTTTCTTAGTTTTGATGGTATCTACAGCTTTTTGTTCCTGTGGCAATATAAACAAATCTGAGTCCCCAACGCAAAAATGTTCACTAACTTCCATTCTGATGTTTACACATCCCTATAGTATATAGGCTGATTTAATTCCACAGTTTTTTCTATGGCTCAGTCTCTCAGCTGCTATTGTTTCTTTCTCATTAATGTTAAGAAAGATCAGAGTTTCTCTAGTCCTAACTTTTCTCATTTGGTTACTTCCAGCTTCTCCATAAATTTTGTCATATCTTTTTCAACAACCTCAACAGCTTCCAATGGCTCAGAGAGGAAAGTTCTGTCATTAGCAAAGCCAGAACGCTTCCCCATCTGCATCACTGGACTTCCTCTTTACAAATGCAGCTTTTCATTTAGTATGCTTTAAGCTTACTTTCATGTTGCAACACTTGCTTAGTTTGGCTCTCTTCTAAATTGTCTCTTACCTTTAGAAGACAAGTATACTCCTTCTGTAACTCTTGATAGTTAACTTCAAATTTCTTCTCAGTAAACAAAAATGTATTCCTTTGCTTTTCAGTCTTTTCATTTAAATGAATACATTGCTGTTTTAGGTTCTTTTCCTTTGTAAGTATCTCCAATTCTTTTTGCCACCTATAGTCTGCTAGAATCTATGGCAATTAGTCTTCTTGATCCACAGGAGTGTAAATTTTCAACATGTCCTCAAGGAGTTTCTGCTCATCTTGAAGAATGTTATTCTTGGGTTCAAATCCCAGCACCCACATGGCAGTTCACAGCTGTCTGTAATTGCCAGTCATTGTGGCGCACGCCCTTAATCCAAGCACTCAGGAGGCAGAGGCAGGCGGATCTCTGCAAGTTCAAGGCCAACCTGGTCTACAAAGTGAGTCCAGGACACCCAGGGCTACACAGAGAAACCCTGTCTCAAAAAAAGAAGAAGAAGAGGAGGAGGAGGAGGAGGAAAATGCTATTCTCATTTTTCTTGAAAGTCATCCTCTCCAGTAGATCAGTTTTAAGTTGTAACTCCTGAACTTTCCTGTTCAAGTGTACCTTTTCTTCTTGTCTGAGGATTTCAATTTCTTTTTGAAGTTCACTGATTTTAAGAGTCATTTCTTTTGATTTTGAATTAACAAGGTGTTTCTGTAAATCTCTTAGCTTTGAAATTTCCAGAATTAATTCTGCTGAATTACCAAGTTATCTGTCTCACAGCACATGGTCTCCATCTTCTTACTTATTCCATTTTGTAAGCTGCTGTTTGTAGGGACTGCCCAAATTATCTTTAAGTTTTTCAATATTTATTCAGTGCTCAACTTCTAAATCTTGTTTTAGTTTGGAAAGTTCCTCCTCATGACTGAAGAGGAGCCATGTTCTCAGCCTTTCCAACTCGCTTCTTGGCATTCCACTATTCTGTCTAGCATAGAATTTTTTTCTTTTTCTAGCACTTCAGGTTTTATCTTGTAATTTGTAACTACTGCTTCGTGCTTTAACTGAAGTTCCTTTCTGGATTCAGAGGCAACAGCAATCTCAGCTTTCAAGTCTTCCACTGTGCTCAGGAACTTTTGTGTATCACTCAGTTTTCTGAACAATAGCTTGTTAAGCTATTGTCTGTCTAGATTTCTAAACCTGGTCTCTTTTTTCTCCCAAAACTACTCCAAGCTCTTCCTTGAGTTTCTCCTTTTGAGAATTAGTATCTTGTAATCTTATTCTCAGTTCATTTAGTGCAACATTGATTAACTTTAATTGGTTTCCAGCTGGCTATCTTTAAGATTTCTCTTCCAGAGCCTTCAGTTGTCCCCATTAACTGTTTAACTTCTTCAGAACACTTTTGTTCATTTTGATGAGAGTTGGACAGTTCTAGTTTCATGCTTTTGATCTCTTGGACCTTTTCTGCAACTTGTTCTTGTAATTCTCATAATTTTCAGCAGTTGTTACTTTATTCTTTAGCTCAACAGTTTTCTTCTTCTCTTCTATTATACTTGTATTTACTGCTTCAATGGTTGCCTCCTTTTCCTGTATTTCTTTTTATTTAAGTTTTCTATTTTAGTTTATTTAGTTTCTATTTCTATTTAAGTTTTGCCATTTCATACACTTCAATTTTTTCTTGCAAAAAAATGCATTTTGAAGTCCTTTTTCTGATAATCTTGGTCTTGTTTATCCAGCAGTTGCAGATGAGTAATGATTTGCATCTGGCCTGTAGTAAGTCTGCAGCTGTGCTACTGTGAGTTGCTGCTTCCCAGTGTCATTAGCCTGTCAGTGCTGGAATTGAATCTAGAATTTAGGACTTTGCTCTGTCAACTCTAAAAAGTCTCTCACTGTCTAGCATCCCTTTCTCTTCTTGCTTGCTGCAAGTTAGCAATTCCTTCTCTTTGTTTAATGGTAGCTTCAAATTCCTGTAACTGTTGCAGTCCTGTGCCCTCATTTCTTTTAATTCTTTGGTCAGTTCTTCTATAGTATACTGTTTCTCAGCCAACTTATTTTCCATCATCTCAAAACAAGTCTGATTGGATTGAGTTCCTTGTTCAGAATAAGAATCATCAATGCCAAATTCTTACTCTCTTAAGAAATTTGTAGGCTTTCCTGTTTTGGTCACAGCCATTTACTTCTGAACTATAGTTATCTGCTGTGGTAAAAATGTCACTTTCAGGTTCAACAGAGACCTGACCATGCTTCATTATTTCACCACTGCGAAGAGCTCTCATTCTGTTGGAATCAGGATTCCTGGCTGATTCTACCAACTGAGAACTATTTATGGGCATCTCATTACTCAGTTTATCAATTTTTAAGCTGTATTCATCTTGTTTACAGCTTGAAGTATTTTTCTTCTGCTTCTTGAGATTTTGCTCATATTGAGCCTTTCTTTGTCGAAACCAAGCAAACTTGGTCTTGCCAGTTTCCAGATTCCTTTCTTTCTCCTCATCCTCCACAGTGTATGTAGGACAGGCGATGGAAAAGAAATATCTGTCACACAGGGGTGGATTAGAACTCCATGGCCACTCAGGACATGCTAGGCACTCACCAGCAACTCATGCCAAGCCACACAGGGCTCCCACCATCACCCCTGCCATAGCCACCTCCATCTTCATCTCCATGTAAACACAGGGCTGGCCGTAAGTTGGAGACCAATCTTGTTTGTATAGTTAGTTCCAGAACAGCCAATGAATAGCTCTTGGGGAACAACATCAGAGGCTGATCTTTGATCTCTTGATACATGTGCACTTGTGCACACACCTTCACACGTGCCCAAATGTGCACACACATACAAACAGATGTGGTAAAGTGCTTTTGAGACTTACTTCATTTCAAGTGATATTTAAAGTCTCAGCAGAAGTGAATTGAGAATTTAAGGGTTGGAGTTTAAAGAGCATGATGTAGGGTTTTTTGGGGGGTTTTGTTTGTTTTTTCCTTTTCTGAAATACCAAGATTAAATAGAATTGTAGAGATTTAACACAAGTTATAAAATTGATTGTTTCAGAGCCATCATATAATAAAGACATTTCAGTAGAGTTAGCACCAGTCTTTGAGCTTGGCAAATGCCAAAAAATAAATAGCAGCTTAAGCCTAAATTATTGTTTGAATGTAATTGTATACTTATCTTCATTTCTTGTCCTGTCTCCCACAGACAAACCACCTCCTCCTTTTAACAAAACAAACAAAAGGAACACACCCATACTTGTAAGGTTATCTAAATCTTTCTGTGAGTGTAAACTTATAGTCTAACAGACATTATCCATATTGATATGTCTGTTCTTTTACATAATATGGTCTTTTGCTTTTCTGTGTATAGTGTTTTCTTCAGTATGTCTAGAACTTTTTTTGCACAGTATGGGATTAAACTCACTAGACATTTTATGTTTAGTCATTAAGTAAACAGTTACTTAGTTTGCTTTATAAGGCCATGATCTTGAACTGGGGAGGATGCAGTGATAGAAACTCACTTCAAAGTTTCAGGCAAGTTAGATGTGTGATAAATGCTACACTTTTAAGAGTCATTTTTGAAACATGTTAGAAGTCTTTCCACAAACATTTTAAAGTTTTTTAAAATAAAGACTTTCCAAAGAGGGTGTGTGTGTGTGTGTGTGTGTGTGTGTGTGTGTGTGTGTGTGTGTG
>CAJQZJ010032004.1:8255771-8298930 GCA_907164525.1 Lophiomys imhausi
TGTGTGTGTGTGTGTGTGTGTGTGTGTGTGTGTGTGTGTGTGTGTGTATGTGTGTGTGGGTATGAAATCTTAGATGGAAGTTTATTCCTACTTATATAAAATAAATACTCTTTAGGCTATTCTGACTTGCATTTGATTATTAGGACAGTTTTAATTTTATGTTGTTAATTTTAGTCCCTTCCAGATATGCAGCATATTCAGGAAGAAAACTTATCCTCCCCACCATTGGGTCCTCCCAACTTTCTACAGGTGTCCAAAGATTCTGCCAGTAATAGTAGCAAGAACTCTTCTTGTGACACGGATGACTTTGTTTTGGTTCCACACAACATCTCGTCAGACCACTCATGTGAGAATCTTTTCTACTTGTACACATTATATTTTTTAATTTGCTAAATTTAAATCTCTATATTTATTGCAACTTGTTGTGTAGGGCACCTTTACAAATGGGCATTTATTTAGTTGTTTTGAATTCTCAGAATTATATACTTTTCTAAAATATGCTTAGTGATTTTCTATAAAATAGTATTTTGTAATTCGGAAGGTAATGAAAATATTTAAAGAAATAATCTTAAATTATATTTACATCCAAACAGAAAGAAATAGAGAAACCAGCAGAATGAGCGAGTATCTTTAAAGAGATGATGTAAAGGAAGAACCCATTTGAGAAAAACAAAAATCTAAGAGTCAGAGGAGCCTTTTTTTTTTTTTGGTCTGAGTGACAGGATTCTCCCCATGCTGACGTCAGACTTGCAATCTCCCTGCATCAGCCTCTTGAATCCTGGGATTATTATAGGTGTGTACCACCATACTTAGCTGTAGGGAGGAAGTTCAGGAAGTTTGAAAAAGAACTCAGGTTAAGTAAACTTGGCCAGGGCTATATAGAGTGGTGAAGATACCAGAAAATCCATAGAAAAGAGAGTTAGGTAGAACTGCTGACAAGGGAACCAACTGAAGGGACTGATAGATTAATATAAGTTAGATTTAGTGAATATATAGGTTTCTGATACAGTCTTTTAATTCGGGGCATGAAGATCAACACTGCTGTGAGCAATTAGCTTATCAGCTTATGGATGAAGTCAGGTGAAATGAGGGGAGTCTCTTTGGACTGAAAAACAAGGTTGAAGCCAGGTGAAAGAAGGAAAGACTTTATGACCTGGCATTGCTTTCAACTGCTAAGTGGGCAGAGCCCAACTTAAGCTGAAGCAGGTGGAACAAGGAGTGATCCTATTTAAGGACAAGTGGATGACGCCAGAGGGGCGCGTGCGTGCTAAGGGCCCCCGATATGAGAGAGCTCCGAGAGTCCTGCTGGAGAAAGTTCTGGTAGACCAATGGCCAGATCTCCCTGAGGCAGAAGGAAGCTGGTGAGCAAATTGCTCACAGCAGTGTTGATCTTCATGCCCCGAATTAAAAGACTGTATCAGAAACCTATATATTCACTAAATCTAACTTATATTAATCTATCAGTCCCTTCAACCAACCATGATGTGTTTGTGAAGGATTAGGTCAGGGGACTAGAGCTTTGGCACTGCCTCTGCAGGAGGTCTGTATTAGGTCTTCTTAGCTGCCTGTCACCCACTCAGTTACTAGGTTTCTGTCTACCAGGCGCTGTACTTGCTCTTGCATTCATAAGGTCATATTTCCCATTCTGAACAAGCAGAAGGAAAAGGAAAACATGGGCCATAGCAAGTGTGTGTTAGGATCAGTGCTGAAAAACTAGGAAGTTTAATATCATCCTGTAATACAGGGATGATATTCAAATTTATTCTTATTTTTGGGTTTTGGTTTTGGGTTTTTTGTTTGTTTATTTGTTTGTTTTGTTTTTTGAGACAGGGTTTCTGGCTGTCTGGGATTTGCTTTGTAGACCAGGCTGGCCTCAAACCCACAGACATATGCCTGCCTCTACCTCCTGATTAAATGTGTGCTTCATGCCGGACGTGGTGGCGCACGCCTTTAATGCCAGTGCTTGGGAGGCAGAGGCAGGTGGATCTCTGAGTTCAAGGCCAGTCTGGTCTACAAAGTGAGTTCAGGACAGCCAGGTATACACAAAGAAACCCTGTCTCAAAAAAAAAAAAAAAAAAAAAAAGTGTGCTTCACCATGCCCGGCTGGGTTTATTTCTTTATTAGAAATAATTAAAACTTTTAAAGTTATGAAGTATTTCAAACAAAGTGTTACAGCAGAAACTAAAGTCACCCACCATGACATGCTACTTCTGTATGTGTCAGTGTTTTGCTGTATTTATTTTAAACTACTTTTCTTTCTTACTTATCTATCTATCTATCTATCTATTTATTTATTTTTGAGACAGGGTTTCTTTGTATATCAGCCCTGGCTGTCCTGGACTCTCTTTGTAGACCAGCCTGGCTTCAAACTCACAGAGATCCACCTGCCTCTGCCTCCCAAGTGCTGGGATTAAAGGCATGCGCCACCAAGCTGGCTGTTAAACTGCTTTTCTAAAGATAGGAAAATACAAGTACATATAAAGTCTCTTAGCTCTTCTCGGTTTTCTAGATATATATTCTTCCTGTAAATATTTTAATCCTCCAGACTGTACCTAGATCCATGTAAACATGATATTTTGTCTTTTCTCTATTGAAGTAAATGTTAAATAGTGTTTACCTTTATAGTTTTTTTTGTTACTTTTTTGTGCACTAGGATGCATGTCTAGTCATAGGGAATAGTTCCTTTTTGTTGTTTGATTTTTAAAGATTTATTTGTTTGTTTGTTTGTTTGTTTTGTATACAGTGTTCTGCCTGCAAACCAGAAGAGGGCACCAGATCTCATTATAGATGGTTGTGAGCCACCTTGTGGTTGCTGGGAATTGAACTCAGGACCTCTGGAAGAGCAGCCAGTGCTCTTAACCTCTGAGCCATCTCTCCAGCCCCTATTGTTTGGTTTTTAGAGACAGGGTTTCTCTGTGTAGCCCTGGCTGTCCTGGAACTCCCTCTGTAGTCCAGGCTAGCCTCAAACTCAGAGATCCACCTGCCTCTGCCTCCCAAGTGCTAGGATTAAAGGTGTGTGACCCCCCCCCACCTGGCTATAGCTAGTTCATTTTAATGCTTCAGTTTTACAGTACAACTAAAATTGCCCATTTCCCTACAGGTTTATACTAGATTATTTCTGCATATTTCAGTATTTAAAATGTGTTGTAAGAGTCTGTGTGCATGTGCCAGAATTTCTTCAAATATGAGTGCAGATTTTGTCTCTGTGAGGTGTCCATGTCAAAAAGCTGTGACTGATCTATGTTGTGCTGCCTAGTGCCATAATGATATTTTCTTTTCAAAATTTTACTTTTTTCATATTTAACTTCGGCTGCAATTAATTTGTAGATTAAATAAATGAAAGGATCTGATTATTGTTATTTATTTAGTGTGTCTGCCTGCAAGCCTGGAGATCAAAATAATAAACATTTTCATCTTCCTCCTTCTATCTTATGGGACCCCAGGATCAGACTCCTGTCATGAGTTTTAGCAGCAAGGCCAGTTTAAAAATCTTAGTCAGCAGGAGCTGGGTGTGGTGTCACACAGCTTGATCCCTCTCAAAGACTTTAAATTTTCTGTTATTTTAAAAAAAGATTTAGCCGGGCGGTGGTGGCACACGCCTTTAATCCCAGCACTTGGGAGGCAGAGGCAGGCGGATCTTTGTGAGTTCGAGGCCAGCCTGGTCTACAAAGCGAGTCCAGGACAGCCAGAGATATTCAGAGAAACCCTGTCTCGAAAAAACCAAAAAAATAAAAAATAAATAAAAATAAAAAAATAAAATAAAAAAAGATTTGTGATTTTTCAATTCATGTGTATGAATGCTCTGTCTGCATGTATGCATATGCATATGTATGAATGCTCTGTCTGCATGTATGCATATGTATGAATGCTCTGTCTGCATGTATTTATATGTACCACTTGTGTGCCTGGCACCCACAGAAGCAAGAAAGGGGATTAGATCACCTGGAACTGGAGTTTGGGATAGTTGTGAGCTATGCCACCTGAGTCCTCTGCAAGTGTGACCAGTGCTCTTAACCGCTGAGCCATTTCTCCAGTCCCATAAATCCTCTTAATCATGAGTATACAACAGAACAAAGTATTACACAGTGAAATAAGAACTCATATAATTAAAAATCTGACAAATAAAGAACTCAGCAGAAAAATGCTAAATATTATAGAAGGTCACTGGTTTACACTAGCCTGTGGACTAGGGCTTGATGAACTGAAATTTCACAGCATCAGTCTGAAACTGGTCTTTCATGAAATCAGAAATACTATAATTACAGAAAGATAACAGCTAATTTTTTTAAATTTTTCTTTTTGGTTTTTCAAGACAGAATTTCTCTGTGTAACATCCCTGGCTGTCCTGGACTCACTCTGTAGAGCAGGCTGGCCTCGAACTCACCTGCCTTTGCCTTCCGAGTGCTAGAATTAAAGGTGTGTGTGCACCACCACACCCAGCTACAGCTAAATTTCTTAAGCAATCCAGTTTCAATTGATATCATAAATTAAGCTCCCTTTACTTTAATCTTTCCACAGAAGGAGGATTATAGGAAGTAACCCAATGCTAAGGAATTAGTTATTATTTTCTATGCTCTGCTGCCCTATCCAAACCTTTCAAGGAACCTGACTTTTAAGCAGTTAACTGGCTCCTTGTTTTGTTTTTCCTTCTTCAGCCCTTTCTGACTGTAAAACCAACCTCACTACTCAATCTTTGGAACACTTAACTCTGCTTCATAGAGCAAAGCATTGGCTAATTCTACAGTAAAAAATAAAACCAATTAAGATTTTATTTTTGTTTTATTCTTTGAGACAAGGTTTCTCTATGTAGCTCTAGCTATCCTGGAACTTTGCTGTGTAGACCAGCCTGGCCTCTGCCTGCCTCTGTCTCCCAAGTGCTGGGGGTAAAAGCATATGCCATCATGTGCAGTTTGAAACCTGTGTTTTAGCCAGGTATAGTGACACACATCTTTGATCCCAGTGCTTTGGAGGCATAGGAAGGCATATCTCTGAGTTCAAGGCCAGCCTGGTCTAGAGCTATATAGTAAGACCCTGTCTCAAAAAAGAAAAGAAAAAAAAAGAAAGAAAGGAAGGAAAGATAAAAATAAAAACCTACAAAAAGGAAGGAAGGAAGCTGTCTTACTTCAGTGTCTATATTGGGTGGTGTAGATGGTTGTGGCATTTCATTGGACTATTTTCTTTACTCTGACATAGTTTTATTTGTAAAATATATATATATATATATATATATATACATATATATAATACTAATAGTATTTTAGTGTATCATAAATGCCTGTAGTTTCAAAAGTTAATATAAAATTTTACTTAATAACTTTATTTTGACAATCATTTCAGCTGTAGTACGCTTTAATTCTTTGGGGCATTCTGTAGTACAGAGACTAGTTTAACCCTGTCTCCAGTATAAATATTCAGTCTTCAGTTTTAGCTGTAGATGGGCATTGCTACTTACAGTAAATTGGAGAGGACTGCTTCAACTGCTTTTTCCTCTGTGCATTTTAAAATGAATTCTGTTGTTATATTTAAGGTATAAAATATGTTATATACTAGGTATGCCTAGTAAAATAGTTACCATAGTGAAACATTATCTTCTCACAGTGACATTTTTTTCTCCATAACATAAACTGATCATTTATCATAATTTCTAAGTGTACTATGCTATTATTTACTGTGTTCTAACTTTAATTATTTTTTGTTTTTTTTCCCCCAAGATGGGGTTTCTCTTTATGTCTGTCTGTCCTGGAGCTAGTTCTGTAGACCAGCCCAGCTTCAAACTCAGAAATCTGTCTGCTTCTGCTTTCCAAATGCTGGATAAAGGCTTGCATCATCATTCACTGGTTTAAAGATTTTTCGGTTTTGGTTGGGTGTTTTTTTTTTTTTGAGATAGGATTTCTCTGTGTAATAGAACACTGGATGTCCTGGACTATCTTTATAGACCAAGCTGGCCATGAACTCACAGAGATCTGCCTGCCTCTGCCTCCCGAGTGCTGGGATTAAAGGCGTGTGCCACCACCTCCCGGCCCAAGTCTTTTTTTAAAGCAGACTTTCAGATAACCTCTCTTTTTAGCCCTACTTTGAGAGGTATAGGTATCTGATATTGCTGGTTATTTGAATCCTTTTAGGGTTCTGAGATGTAAAGTGATTTATTTCTGAGCTAACCTAGTCTATCCCATCAGCTTTCTGACTTTCTTTTCTTCCCTTCTTCCCTCCCTTCTCTTGCTTTGTTTCTTTCTTGTTCTTTTTTTCCTTTTTGAGGAAGATTATAAAGAGGGTTGTCCTACCTTCCCAAGTGTGTGTACAGCATATGATGCTAAGACCAGCCCTAGCTTGTACATTTCTATGTTAGTAATATTTTTCTTTTTTTTTTTCCTGTGTAAGCACAGGTTCTTTTTTGTCCCCTTCTCTTTGTGGAGTTTCAAAATACTAGTGTGGGATCACAGTACAATGTAAATAGGATTTAAATATAACTACTAAAAACTACTAGAGATCTTCTTTTTAGAGTTTTTTGTCTTTAGCGATATATAAATTACTGAGGCCTAAAATCACTTGACATAACTTCCCACTCTGTGATTAAGTTACCAAGTTGATATGTAGCTAAGTTCTTTGTTTCATACTACTTTTGGTTTCTAGGGTTAAATTCTTATTTCTTTCAATTTAATTTTGTTTTATAATTACATAGAGTTTCAAATCAAAACTTAAAAAACAAAGTACTTTTTAAAAAGATTTTATTTTAAATTATTTGTATATGTGGATGGGAGAAGGTTGTTCACATGCATGCAGTGCCTGAGGAAGCCTGACCAAGTATTAGATCCCTTGGAGCTGGTGCAACAGGCCATTGTGAGCCACCTGATGTATGTGTGGGAACCAAGCTTGGGTCCTCTGGAAGAGTAGTAGATGTTCTTAATCACTGAGCTGTCTCTGCAGCCTCAAGTGTACATTCCTGCCTCTTCTTCCAATTTCTTTATTTCCACACTGGGTCTATTGGTGCTTTTAAAGTGGACTTCTTTTCTTGCTCTGCTACTCTTTGTCCATTGCCTTCATTTAGTTTCCCTTGTCCTTCCTTATCACTATCTGACATTATTATATTAGATTCTTTCACTTTTAAGATACATGTTCGTGAGAGCTGGACCTGAGATGTGCCCAGCAGCAGTTTCCTCTCAGGATCCTTCATAGGAGTTTTTGTCATGCTTCTTTTCTTTGTGAGAATAGGTTATCAGCATGGTTTATTTAAAATATATTATTGGTCAACTGTTATTCAACATCACATAGAATGACATAGTGACGTAGTGAGTCACTCAGTAACAGACCCCTGAGTTCTGAACTGTGTGGAATTTCTATATACAAAAGATGGAAGAGAGGGCTGGGCGTGATGGCACAACCTTTAATACCAGCACTCGGGAGGCAGAGGCAGGTGGATCTCTGTGGGTTCAAGGCCAGCCTGATCTACAGACTGAGTCCAGGACAGCTGGAGCTGTTACACAGAGAAACCCTGTCTCGGGAAAAAAAAAAAAAAAAAAAAAAAAACAGAAGAGAGGGTAAAGATGGCCTGTGGTATCTGTATTCAACAATAGGATGAGCACTCTCAGTGTTCTGTTGAGCTGTACTTTGTTTTATAACCAGTTCTGGTATAATGTAATGTATTTATTCCGTGCAAGCCTGTGTGGTAAAAGTCATTAAGCCATTGAGAGAATCTGTCTCAAAAAGCCAAAACTGTAAAAGCAAGCTCAAAATGGGGTAATACACCTGAAGTCCCAGATACAGCTGGGAGGAAAGACAGGTCATGATTTGGGAAGGAAGGGTCCTTGAGTCTGTGACTTTCAAGTCTGGGCAACATAGTGAGACATATCTCAACAACAAACAAGAACCACACACACAACCTACAAAGTTATCAAACACATATGCACACACACACACACAATTACACAAGACTAGGAAAGGAAAAGGAAATCACAGAGCACATGGGAAAAATGATATTGGAAACATAGTACTCAACACATCTCCTCAGTGATCTACGAAAAGGAACTTGATAAAAATAATAGCATGTTTGTTTTTTGTTTTTTTTTTTTTACTTCCTACAAACACTCAGAAAAGAGGGTCTTTCCCAGGCCTGCAGTTCAGATTCAGCTAAGAGAAATTAATATTTATGACTTGAGTGGTGGATTTGTCTAAAGCCAGAAAGGAGAAAGATGAGACCAGAAAGCCGGGCATGGTGGCACTCTCCTTTAATCTCAGCACTCAGGAGGCAGAGACAGGTGATGTCTGTAAATTGAGGCTAACTTGGTCTACAGAGTGAGATCCTATTTACAAACAAAGTTGTAGGTTTACTTACTGGCGGAATGGGTGGGTCAGATGTTGCAGCCTGTGTTTCTAGCTAGGTGCCATTTTCTGTATTCTCTTGTTTCCCATGGTAGAAGCTGAAGCATAAAAATTAGACGGGCATCTTTAACCACTTGGGAGGCAGAGGCTAGCCTGATATTTATGAGCTTGAGGCTAGCCTGGTCTAAATAGAGAGTTCCAGGACAGTCAGCTATAGAGAGACCTTATCTCAAGGAATTCAAACAAAAACTCCCTCTCCAACCACTCCCAAAATGAGGTATAAATTCTTGTTCAGATTATTTCTAAATCATCATGTACGAAGAGGCTTCCTTTCTTTATTATTGGGTTTTGGTTTTTTGTTTTTTTAAGATAGGATTTCTCTGTGTGTAACAACCCTAGCTGTCCTGGACTTATTAATTTGTAGACCAGGCTGGCCTCAAACTCACACTGATCCACCTGCCTCTGCATCCTGAGTGCTGTGATTAAAGGTGTGCGCTACCACGTCCAGCTGAGATTTGCATTCTTTAAAACACGTGATATAATGGGATTGATTGCTTATTTCTCCTTAGACGATATGCCGACGGGGACTGCTGCCAGACGTGCTTCAAATGAATTCTTCATGTGTGGATGGTATGTTTATATATTTTCCCAGAGGAGTGTTCATATTGGGGCTGGGGTGTGTCCAGTGGGTAGGATGCTTTCCTAGCATCACAAAGCCATAGGTTCCACTGCAGGACATGTGAGCACTGTGGCACACCACTGGAGTCTCAGCACATGGAGGGTGGAGGCAGGATGATCAGAAGCTCATATTTTAATTTTTAAAAGATTTTTGATATTTTGTTATTTTTGTTAAACTTTATTAAACTTTTGTTCCTGATTTAATTTTTGTTTCAAGATTTACACATGTATAAATTCATGTGTATAACATGCATACATATTATTTTGGGGGAATTGGCTTTTGGCTTGTTGTTCATTTGCTTTGAATACCTAGCACCTCCAGCATTCTACATAAGCACTCCTACTTAACTGTGTGCCAAGCCCATTACAATTGTGTTTTTCATTTTGAGATAGCATTTTGATAAGTTACCTAGGTTGACTTTGAACTCATGGAAGCCCAAGCTGACTTTGAACTTGTACTTCACCTGTCTTAGTCTCTTGAGCAGGCTTGCACTACCAAGAAAAGCTTACAGTTTCTTTTTAAAAAGAAAAATAATAATAATTCTTTTATGTATTTATGTAGAAATTTGCAGTGCTAGAGATGAAATCTAGGGCCTGTACAGTTCTATACCACTGAGCTGTATTCCCATTTGATTTTTTTTGTTTTCATTTTAAGCCAGTTTCTAAGTTACCCAGGCTAGCCTTGAACTTAGCCCCAGCAGACCTTTAACTGGAAATCTTGCTACAGCTTCCTAAGTAGCTAGGAATCTAGGCCTGTGTCACTAAACACATTAAGAAAAATTTTAATTACGATAACAAGTGCATAAAATTTATCCTCTTAACTGCTGTGAAGCTTACAGTGCATTAGGCCAAATATAATCAGGTTGTGTACCTGATTAACCTTAGCACTCAGTAGAGTGACATAGTACAGCCCGATTTCCCCCACTTCCTGGAAGTAGATATTTATTGAAATATTGTGTGCCTGTTGACATTGGTTTCAGAAATTTTGTGTTTTTGTCAACTAGATTGTACATAACAATTAAAATTCAATTTATAAATCTGTACAGTAATGCAAAATTGTATTAGTAATGCAAGGATTTTTATTTACTTAGGTCTTTATTTTTATTTTTTATTTTTTTGGTTTTTCGAGACAGGGTTTCTCTGTGTAGCCCTAGCTGTCCTGGACTCACTGTGTAGACCAGGCTGGCCTCGAACTCACAAAGATCCGCCTGCCTCTGCCTCCCAAGTGCTGGGATTAAAGGCGTGCGCCACCACCGCCCGGCTTACTTAGGTCTTTATAGAATCTCCCTCTCACTCTTTTGTTTTTTTTTCTGAGACAGGGTTTCTCTGTGTAACTCTGACTGTCCTGGACTTGCTCTATAGACCTTGGCTGTCCTGGAACTCACTCTGTAGATCAGAGTGGTCTCAAACTCAGAGATCCGCCTGCCTCTGTCTCCCAAGTGCTAGAGTAACGGCATGTGCTACCATCACCCAGCTATAAAAAGCTTTCTTAATACAATAATCTTTTTTTTTCAAGACAGGGTTTCTTTGTGTAGCCCTGGCTATCCTAGAACTCACTCTGTAGACCAGCCTTGAACTCACAGAAATCCACCTGCCTCTGCCTCCCAAGTGCTGGGATTAAAGGTATGTATCACTAAGCCAAGCCTAATACAATAATCTTAAACTATTAAAAGTCTAGTAAATGGTGGGGGAGGTTTACATAAGAGGCAAAAAAAAAAAAAAAACCCAAGAAACAAAAACCAGAGATGAAACACTGAAGCAGCTCCTTTCTGGGCCCTCAGAACTTGAGAGACTGCCAGTCATGGGGGGCTGGGCAGTTGAACCCTTGTGGACTCATCTTTCCTGTGGTGTATGCACTGTTGAGCCTGTATTACACAATAGTTCGTGTCCTCCAGAGCCATCTTCACTTTAGTAACTTCCCTTTTTTGTGTGCCAGAGACCTTGGCTGGCGACATTTAGCTTTGTATTCTGTCATCTAGGCAGGTTGTATCCCTGCACCCCCCAAAAACCTCCCCCAGGTCATACTTTATGGCATGACTAATGTCCTAAGTGGATGCCATCTCATCTTACGTTTGGAGTATGGGAAGTAACCATAGCCCTGAGATCTGTACAGGCGGAAGACCAGCCTTCATACTTTGCACAGCTCCTGATATCGACCACTCTGCTGCATGCAGTTCAGATTTTGAAGAGTTTTGCTGTGGCTTCAGAGTTTCCAGATGACAACAGTGAGCAGCAGACAGTTGGCTGCTGTGATTGACTCACCTGTTGACCTCTAGCATTATTTTTGGGTAATGAGGTCTTCTCACAATTACTGAGAGCAGCACCACCTTCCCAATGCATTTGTACAAACAGGCTTTATATTATTATTTTTAACATTTATTTACCCGTGTGTGTATATGCAGATGTCATAGTATACACATGGAGGTCCAGGGACAACTTGAAAGAGTGAGTTCTCTTTTTTCACCATGTGGGTTACAGGGATCCAACTCAGGCTGTCAGATTTAGTAGCCAGCAGGGCTATACAGTAAGATACTTATCTTTAAAAAAAATTTATTTTGGAGAACAGGAAGCTTCCTGAAGTGCTATGTTCCTGTCTAGGTGATTGATAGTCTCACCTGAATTAATCTTATCTATCTACACCTATCTTTCTAGAGATAGGGTCTCTCTACATAGCTCTGGCTGTCCTAGAATTCACTAGGTTGGTCAGGCTGTCATCAGAGTCACAGAGATCCTGCTGCCTCTGCCTTTGGAGTGCTGGGATTAAAGGCACCTGGTCAGGATTAATTCTTTTGTTTGTATTTTTGGTTGGTTTTATTTGTTTATTTTTGTTTTTTGAGACAGATTTTCTCTGTGTAGTCCTGGCTGTCCTGGACTCACTTTTTTTTTTTTTTTTGGTTTTTCGAGACAGGGTTTCTCTGAATATCTCTGGCTGTCCTGGACTCGCTTTGTAGACCAGGCTGGCCTCGAACTCACAAAGATCCGCCTGCCTCTGCCTCCCAAGTGCTGGGATTAAAGGCGTGCGCCACCACCGCCCGGCCTGGACTCACTTTGTAGACCAGGCTGGCCTTGACCTCACAGAGATCCACCTGCCTCTACCTCAGGATTAATTCTTAATGGAAAGGATAATTTTATGTCTTTTTCTGTACCAGAAATCTTCCCGCTAGATAGTAATTTTATGAACTCTTTGGCAGTGTAAATGTCTGTCTACTCCATTCTTTAGGCCAGCAGGTAGAGTCCTGCAATTACAGTTCCTGGTTTTACCTGTTACTGATTATGAGGAAGAGGTTTGTTGTTGTTTAAATGAGAATGGCCCCTATAGGCACACATGTTTGAATGTTTGGTTTCTAGTTGGTGGACTCTTTTTTGTTTGTGTTTTGTTTTTTCGAGACAGTGATTCTCTGTGTAACCTTGGCTGTCCTGGAACTCAGAGTTCCACCTGCCTCTGCCTCCCAAGCGCTGGGGATAAAGGCGTGCGCCACATGTCCAGCTTTGGTATGGTTTTAGTCCTCAGCATGTATTTGACCTGCCAGGACAGTTGTTAACAGATGTGAGTTTGGGTTACATGTTTTGGTTTTTTTTTTTTTTTTTTTTTTTTTTTTGGTTTTTTCGAGACAGGGTTTCTCTGTGTGGCCCTAGCTGTCCTGGACTCACTTTGTAGACCAGGCTGGCCTCGAACTCGCAAAGATCCACCTGCCTCTGCCTCCCAAGTGCTGGGATTAAAGGCGTGCGCCACCACCGCCCGGCTGGTTTTTTTAACAGGATTATTTCTTACTAATATTTAAAAGTGATCGTTTGGCTTTCTAGAATTTCTCTAAACATCAGTAAAAGATCAAGTGAAAAAAATTAGTCTGGGGCTGGAGAGATGGCTCAGAGGTTAAGAATGTTGTCTGTTCTTCAAGAGGTCCTGAGTTCAATTCCCAGCAACCACATGGTGGTTCATAGCCATCTATATTGAGGTCTGGTGCCCTCTTCTGGCCTGCATGCATGCAGGCAGAACACTGTATACATAATAAATAAATAAAAGTATTTTTTTTTAAATTAGTCTGACCAGTCTTTCTTTCTTAAATTATGGTGGCAGGCAGTGTCAACCTACTGTGTCACCTCACAGCGAAACAGCCCCAATTCCAGTTCCTACTCAAGTAAGGAATTATCAGCGCATAGAGCAGAATCTTACATCCACTGCCAGCTCTGGCACAAATCCACATGGTTCTCCAAGGTAAGCCAGTGTCTTCATTCTTTTTGTTTGTCTAATAGGTTTATGTTGTTGTTACTGATACTCAAAGGTTGTGTTTAACATCACACACATGTATTTGCCTAAAATAGAATTACTGAGGAAGAACTTGGGCTGAAGATGTAGCTCAGTTATTAATGCTTGCCTATCAGGCACAAAGCCCTTCATTCAATCCCAATACTGTATAAACTAGGCAAGATGGCACATTCTTGTAATCCTAGTCTTTGGGAGGTAGAAGCCAAGAGGATCAGATATTCAAAGTTATCCTTAACTACATAGATTATTCAAGGCTATCCTAAACTACATGAGCTCTTTTCTCAAAACAACAAAACCATTTGTTGTAGCACAAACCTTTCATTCCTCACAAAAAGAGATAAGGCTAGCCTGTTTTGCATAGCAAGCTCCAGGCCAGCCAAGGCCAAACAGTGAGACACTGTCTCAAAATAAAACCGGGGTGGGTTGTAAGGAAGAACTTGTTTGATAAATAATATTTTGGGTGTGGTGGCTCATGATAGTAATCCAATCACTTGCAAACTGAAGCATGAAGACTGACAATCTAGGCAACTCTGGACTACATAGCAGAGAAAGGAAGGGAAGAAAGCTTTCAATTTCAGCATATTTTTTATGTGTTGTGTACTTGTTCTATATCTGAAACCCCCCAAAGGTGAGATAGTAAAGACTAACTCCATGAACACAAATAGAAAGATGTTCAGCGGTGACAGACTTCACTAAATTTTTTGAAAACAAAAATGATGGAAGCCTACTTCCTTAGAGCAGAAGAGTGTGTTTAATCAGGATTCTGGCAGAATGGGAATCACTGTATCCATAGAGACCAGATCTCAGAGAATTCAGGGAGCATGGAAAGAGGAAATAGCACTTGAATTCGGGCAACTTGTTCTTAATGTATCTATACATTGTCATACACATATTCTTCACCCACAGTCTTTGCATATGACATAGCTTATTGTTATGATACCAGAAGGTAGTAAACAAGCCAGGTGTCCAGCAGTGTTTCCATACTAATTTATTATAGTTCATCTATAAAACAGAAAGCTGTACAAACTGGGCAGTGGTGGTACACGCCTTTAATTCCAGGGTGACAGAGGCAGACGGATCTCTGTGAGTTCAAGGCTGGCCTGGTTTACAGAGTGAATCCAGGACAGCCAAGGCTACACAGAGAAACCCTGTCTAAGAAACAAAAAAGAAAAGTATGCAACTTCTATTCCAAATGAGTAAGGAAGCTAAGTCTGACACAGAGAAGTTTCCAAAGTATAATATAAAATGAAAAAAATCGTGATTTTTGGATCCCTTCATAGATCCCATAGGTCAAAACTTCTTTCATAATAAGACTAGGACATGGTTTTCTTTTCTCATTGTGTTGATGTATTCATTGATGGTGAAGAAAGGAAAAAAAAACCCTGCTTGTATCTTTTTTTTCCTTTATTTTTTATTTCCTGCTTGTATCTTAACATGAATCAAGGTGATGACTTGCAAGTATACTGTTAGTCTTTGTGATCTTTACTACCACATACAAAGTAGCAAAATCTACTCTTTGAAAATTACAACCCTGGGGGAGATATGCTACCCTATATGGGAATGAAGCACATTTGTAGTATATTACTCCCTGTAGGAAAAGCATTGTGTGATTGGGTTGCCAGCTAAACTAGTCTCCTTTTCACTGAGCACTCTTTATTTTAAAGAATGACAAACTATGGTATGGGAGTAGAGCAGCCATTTTGTCAGAAATGAACTAAGTTTTTCTACTTGGAAGATAACAATCAGGTTAAATACCAATAATGAGTTTTCAAACAAAACCAGACCTCTGGAAAACATACTCACCATTGTAATGCTGACAGATATTGTTAGCTTTTCCTCCCATGTTTGTGTCTGATTTATGACATTTTTTAGATTTATGTGTATGAATATTTTGCCTGCATGGTATGTTTGTACACCACTTACATGCCTAGTTGCCACTGGAGGTCAGAAGAGAGTAAAGGTGTTGATCCCCTAGAACTGAAGTTACTTTACAGATGATTGTGAACTACCTACCATGTGGGTGCTTGGACTCAAACCCCTGTCCTCTGCAAAAGCAAAAACTGCTCTTAACCACTGAGTCATCTCTCCGACCCCACAAGGGTGACCTTTTGATATAAATGTGGCCCTTTGATACTGGATTATCTGCATAATTCAGTGAATCAGTACTGTCCAAATTGTGTTAAGAATGCTGCACAAATTAAAGATTTATTCAAAGTCTTGATACTTTTTTTTTTTTTTTTTGGTTTTTCGAGACAAGGTTTCTCTGTGTAGCCCTGGCTGTCCTGGACTTACTTTATAGACCAGGCTGGCCTCGAACTCACAAAGATCCACCTGCCTCTGCCTCCCAAGTGCTGGGATTAAAGGCGTGCGCCACCACCGCCCGGCAAAAGTCTTGATACTTTTAAGATGAATGTTAATGTAAGAGATTACAGTAGTTTTGCATTGTATCTAACTCTGTTCGTTTGTTTTTCCAGACAGGGTTTCTCTGTGTAGTAGTCTTGGCTGTCCTGGACTTTCTTTGTAGATCATACTGGTCTTGAACTCGCAGAGATCCACCTGCTTCTGCCTCCCGAGTGCTGGGATTAAAGGCGTGTGCCACCACGCCTGGTTCCTATCTAACTCTTTAGAAACCACTACTTGCTTAGTATCAAAAAGAGCATTATAGTTATCTAAAAAGGCTACCAAAATAATTTTGCTTTTCTAGGAAATACCTGTGTAAACTTGAATTTTTTTAATATAATTCACCCAAAATAACATAGTATACAGAGGCAGGCAGATCACTGTGAGTTCAAGACCAGCCTGGTCTACAAAGCGAGCCCAGGACAACCAGAGCTGTTACACAGAGAAACCCTGTCTCGAAAAAAACAAAACAAAACAAAAAAAATAATAACATAGTATATAACAATTTGATTGTAGAAGTAATTACAAAAATTCAAATATCTTCTATTAAGCAAGGTATTAGAAATTTTAGAAGTGTAAAATACTATGCTTCCCTATTATTTACTTTCTTGAAAAATATATTTACCTTTTGGTTTTGGTTTTGGTTTTGGTTTTTCGAGACAGGGTTTCTCTGTGTAGCCCTGGCTGTCCTGGACTCACTCTGTAGACCAGGCTGGCACTGAACTCACAGAGGTCTGCCCACCTCTGCCTCCTGAGTGCTGGGATTAAAGGTGTGCACCACCACACCCGGCATATTTACCTTTTGTAATTTTAGGTTAAATGTAATATGTTATTTTTTTAATTTAAAGGACTTGCTTACATATATCAAATAAGAGATATAAGTTAATAAAAACCATCTGGAAGCTAAGTAGTTTTTCATAGGATAAAAGAAACTAGACCTAAGTCCAGACTGACAAGATCAGTCTGTGTCACTCAGAGGTTAAAAGCTGGGGGCTGGCCATGGTGGCGCATGCCTTTAATCCCAGCACTCTGAAGGCAGAGGTGGGCAGATCTCTGTGAGTTCAATACCAGCCTGGTCTACAGAGTGAGTCCAGGACAGCCATGGATACACAGAGAAACCCTGTCTTGAAAAACAAAAAAACAAACAAACAAACAAACAAACAAAAACCCTGATAGTGATGTTGTTATGCATTCAAGGCACTAGTGAGCTCTAAAAGGATACACCAAAAACTAAGAATGGTGATAACCTTCATAATAAGATTGGAGAAACATGAAGAATTAGGTAGAAGAAGAAAAGAGGTAAAACTATAATTATTCTCTTCCTCCTCCTCTTTTCCTTTTTCTTTTTTTCTGAGACCAGATCTTATTGTGTAGTCCTGAAAATCACTATGTATACTGGAACTCATCCACCTGCCTCCACCTCCTAAATTCTAGAATTAAAGGGATATGCCGGGTGTGGTGGCACACACCTTTAATCCCAGCACTCTGGAGGCAGAGGCAGATGGATCTCTGTGAGTTCAAGGCCAGCCTGGTCTACAAAGTGAGTTCAGGACAGCTAAGGATACACAGAGAAACCCTGTCTCAAAAAAAAAAAAAAAAAAAGCATATGCCACCACACCTAGGTCATTTTTTCATTTTTGTTTCCTGTAACCATTATGCGTTATATGTTTAAAAACTCTCTTCTTCGTGGAACACTGTCAGGAGTTATCAGAAAAAGATGCCAGAAATAAAGTTCTGTTCCAGGTCCTGTCAGATAGGAAGTAATTTTCTTTTTTCTTTTCAGATCTGCAGTGGTACGAAGGTCTAACACCAGCCCCATAGGCTTCCTCCGGATCGGGTCCTGCTCCCCTGTGCCAGCAGACACAGTACAGACAGGGCGAAGACTCTCAACCGGCTCTTCCAGGCCTTACTCACCATCCCCTTTGGGTGAGGAGAATTGATTGCAGTCATTTTTAACATGTTTTTTCCTGGAACAAATCTCATGAGCACATACTCAAGGAATACTGGGTCATGATGATAGTGCTTTTAAGCTGATTGTAGGACATGCTGTATCTTACTCCAACTTCACTTAAAAATCTCTGTATTGGAACCTGAGGGATGGCTCAACAAGTGCTTGGCAGGCGACCATGAGGCCTGGAGGTCAAATTCCCCAGAACCCACAAAAATGCTGGATGGGTTTGGTGACCTACCTATAATTCCAGTCTTGGAAGACAAAGGAAATTCCCCCTACTTCCCCCTAGCAAGCTGTGCCTCAAAGAGTAAGGAGGAGTAATCAAGAGAGACACACAATACAAGAGAGAAAAGGGGGGGAAAAAGTCCAATCTGTATGATGACTGTTGGAAATATAATGTATCTTTTACCTCAGAAGTATGCTAATCCTCAGGTTAGCTTAAGCCCTGGTTAAAATACATAAAATGTTTTCTCCTTAACAGATGAGTAAAGATTGGTTAACATACAGCAGCTCTGGGTCCCATTCACCAGAAGCTTTCTGGTTCAGAGTAGGAATATGTCAGCAGCTGTTACAGATCTTCCTACTTGGTTGTTGTTTAAGAAAGCAAACAAAATACTGGAAAACATAGCAAACAGAAAAATAAACCACATTTTAAGTGAAATACAATTCTCAAGTTAGAACATATGTAAGGGAGGCCAAAGCACCCAGGTCTGTACTGTCTCCTAAAAGTACTGGGACAGTATGGAGACCTCATCCGTAGTCAGAACTCAATGATACTTTGTTTTTAAAGTTTAGAGACTGAGAAGATGGCTCAGTGGGGAAAGGGCTTACTGAGTAAGCATAGAGATCTAAATTCAAATCCCTAACACCTGTGTAAAAGCATCATGTATCTGTAACCCTAGCACTGGGGGAAGGCAGATCAAGTGGTAACTAGAGGCTAGTTGGCCAGCCAATGAGCCCCAGGTTAAGTAGGAGACTCTGTCTCAAAAGCAAGAGTAATAGAAGATACCCAACACCCACATTTATACACCACATAAAATAGCAAAGTTTAAAGAGCCTTATCACTCATTCTGTTTTTAGCTAATAAAAAATATTCTTCGCCGGGCGGTGGTGGCGCACGCCTTTAATCCCAGCACTTGGGAGGCAGAGGCAGGCGGATCTTTGTGAGTTCGAGGCCAGCCTGGTCTACAAAGTGAGTCCAGGACAGCCAAGGATACACAGAGAAACCCTGTCTCGAAAAACCAAAAAAAAAAAAATATTCTTCAAACCAAATTTTGGCCTCCCTCCACTCTTACAGGAGCCACTGGAGCACACTGTGGTCGCAAAGACAAGATATAAACCTTATTCTTAAAGCTGAAAGGACCCAGTGCATCACTGCTTGGACAGAGCCCTTTCCTATTGTAGACATGTCTTATCTCTGTAAACACCCTGACATTTCCTTGCTCGTGTCACTTTGTGTTCACAAGGGGTGTGGATGTAAAGAAGGTATTGTATATGCAGGAGATTACTTGGGGAACCACTGGTAAAGGCCAAGGGGAGGGTCAAGAGGAAATAGGGAAGGCTGTAGACCAAGGTATGGCTGACACCTTGGAGAGGAAGGAAAAATTAGGGAAGAGTCTCAGATTATAGTGAAGTCTAAAAGGTCTTATCTAGACTACAAGAATAGACCCAAGCACTGAGTTGTCAGACGAATTCCTTGACCTGTTGAACAGACCTGGAGTTGTCATTGGTTGGTAGCAGCCCTCAGGAACCTGATCTCTGCACAGATATGAAATATAAGGACTCCAGCTGGTCTGTCAGTCAACTGGATCCTACAAGCCCACATTTATCCAAACTCTGGTACTTGTGTTTTATATACCTCCCTGTTGGGGGCATTCATTTATTTTATAGTTATATAATACCTTTTAAATCTCAGCCTTCCTGGAATCTAGAACATTGATTAGGTATATCAAATCTCTGCTAATTAGAATTATGTAAACTATTATAGACTGAGCAATTTGTGTTGTGTGTTGCCCATTTCTGTCCTTTATTAATTTTATTATTTTTTTGTTTTGGTTTTGGTTTTGTTTTTTTTTTAGGTTTTTCAAGAGAGGCTTTCTCTGTGTATCCCTGGCTGTCCTGGACTCACTTTGTAGACTAGGCTGGCCTTGACTCACAGAGATCTGCCTTCCTCTGCCTCCCAAGTGCTGGGATGCACCACCACACCTGGCTCCTTTATTAATTTTAAATAAAATTTTTTCTTTGTTCCATTTCTAGTTGGTACCATTCCTGAACAGCTTAGTCAGTGCTACTGTGGGTATCCTCAGGGCCATGAAGCTAGGAGTAGACACTCTTCAGGTATGAAAATATATTTTATTATTTATTTATTTATTTAGGGGGGTTTTGAGACAGGGTTTCTCTGTGTAGCCCTGGCTATCCTGGAACTCGCTCTGTAGACCAAGCTGGCCTTGAACTCACAAAGATCCTTCTGTCTCTACCTTCTGAGTGCTGGTATTAAAGGTGTGTAGGCTTAGGTGTGTACCACCACAACTGGCTAGAAAATATGTTTTAGTATGAGTGGATTTGAGTTATGTTTTTCCAGTCTTATCAAAAGAACAGAATTGATATGAAATGTTCCATTTCTTTCTTTTTTTTCTTTTTTTTTTTTTTTTTTTGGTTTTTCGAGACAGGGTTTCTCTGTATAGCCCTGGCTGTCCTGGACTCACTTTGTAGACCAGGCTGGCCTTGAACTCACAGAGATCCACCTGCCTCTGCCTCCCGAGTACTGGGATTAAAGGTGTGCGCAACCACGCCCAGCTTAAATTTCTTTAAAGTAACATTTAAGTAACTTTTACTGATCATGACATTTATCATAAATTTTACTTTTCTATTAGGTTTATTTTTCTAAAAAGTAGAATAATGTTCTTAATAATAAATGTCAGGCTTGGAATGAAATCAAGCAGGAATGATCAGTAGCAAAGTTCCAGTTGTTTGTTTGAAAACAGGGTTTCTAATCATATTAGAAATTTTAAATTAGAATATTATATTAAAAATATTAGAAAAATTCTGTAATAAAAACAATTTTAAAAAACGTGGCTGGGCATGTGGTGCACACCTTTAATGCCAGCACTCAGAAGGCAGATCTCTGAGTTTGAGGCCAACCTGGTCTACAAAGTGAGTTCAGGACAACCAGGGCTGTTACACAGAAAAACCCTGTCTTAAAAAAACAAACAAACAAAAAACAGGCTTTTTCTATTTATTCCAGGCTGTCTTGGAACTCTCACTATGTAGATTAGGCAGGCCTCAAACTCACAGAGAGCCTTCTGTCTCTATCTCCTGAGTGCTGGGATTGAAGGCATGTGCTACCATGCTCGGCCTTCAATTTTTATTTTTTTATGTTGTAATTGTTGGAGGTTTTGGAGATTTTTGTTATTTAGTTGGTTTTTTATTTGCTTAAGACAGGGTCTTGTTAGCCCCAGGCTGGCTTTGAACTCAAAATCTTCCTACTTTAGCCTCCTGACTATGGGATTACAAGTATGCACCACCAAACCTGGCTTCAGTGTCTCTTTAGAAGTTAATACTTTGGACACTAGGAACACTTGCATGTTCTTAATGTTACTAGTAATAGTTTGATTTGCAAGAAACTTAAGAGAATGTCTTGGTGGGACTTAGATGTTAGTGACCTTTGCTTGGCAACAACATGGTTTTTGTGGAAAAGGGATGCATAGTCTCCCCTGCTTAGGTGCAGGCTTGCCTGCATACTTGCCTGCTGCTGAGTGTCTCCAACAAGGGGGAAGGCAAAAACCAACACTGAGGTTGTTCTCTGACCTGCGCATGAACTCCACAACACACTGACCTGTATACACACACACAGAGGCACACAAACTGCCTTTTTCATTTCCTGTGTTTATCTCTGCACTTCTATGTGGGTTTTAATGTCGCCTTCATTTTGTTGGTAGGTTCTCCAGTGCCACAGACCCAGTCCCCACAATCACTCTTACTGGGTGCCAGACTGCAGAGTACACCCACCCTCACTGACATCTATCAGAACAAGCAGAAGCTCAGAAAGCAACACTCTGACCCCGTGTGTCCATCCCATGCTGGAGCTGGGTATGGTTACTCAGCTCAGCCTAGTCGGCCTGGCAGCCTTGGAACCTCTCCCACCAAGCACATGGGGTCCTCTCCTCGGAATTCTGACTGGTTCTTTAAAACTCCTTTACCAACAATCATTGGCTCTCCTACTAAGGTTTGTTTCTTAAGCCCTTTTATACATATGAACTGGTACTTTATGAAAGAATTCATCATGAGAATAGTTACAATCTTAGTGAACAATTACTATTCAGAAAAGGAAGTTGAGCCTTAAAAGAGCTTAAAGGAAAGCCAGGCCTGGTGGCCCACTCCTTAATGCCAGACTTGGGAGGCAGAAGCAAGTGTATCTCTGTTGAGTTTGAGGCCAGCCTGGTCTACAAAGCAAGCGCAGGACAGCCAGAGCTATTACATAGAGAAACCAAAAAAAAAAAAAAAAAGGCTTAAAGGAACAGCCCAACAGCACACAAATCATAAATAAAAAGATGGCATTTGAATCCACATCTAAGCCCCAACTGTATACTCATGACTAATGTACCATATATACTGTCAGTTTTGAACATTGTGTACATCTTATTAACCAGATTGTATATGTTTCTTTAGTCTACAGCTCCTTTCAAAATCCCTAAAACACAAGCATCTTCTAACCTGTTAGCCTTGGTTACTCATCATGGGTCTGCTGAAAGCCAGTCCAAAGATGGAAATGACCCTCGTGAATGTTCCCATTGTCTCTTAGTACAAGGAAGTGAGAAGCTTCGATCTGAGCATCAGAGCAAGGCAGTGTTTGGCAGGTAAAATATTATTCCTTCCTTAGCCTCTAACATGAAAATTAGTCCCAAAATCAGTGAATTCTCTTGTAAAAGTAATGAGACACATTGATTTAGTATGTGGTTTATGCCATGTAATTAATAATAAGTACCATATACATTCAGAATTTCTAAAAAATACACATTTCCTATAACTGTTCATAGAGCTCTTCCTGAGTTTATCAAGACAGGGTGTCTCTATGTATCCCTGGCTGTCCTGGACTCACTCTGTAGACCAGGCTGGCCCTGAACTCACAGAGATCCGCCTGCTTCTGCCTCCCGAGTGCTGGGATTAAAGGTGTGGGTCACTACACCCAGAAATTATAGACAGCTGTGAACTGCTGTGTGGATGCTGGAATTTGAACCTGGGTCCATTGGAAGAGCAGCCAGTGCTCTTAACTGCTGTGCCATCTCTCCAGCCCTCCTGAGTTTCTTAAATAAACTAATTCTTTTATTTTGATTAGAGAAGTTTATTTTTAGCAGAGGCAACTGGATCTTTGTGAGTTTGAGGCCAACCTGATCTACAGAGTGAGTTCCAGGACAGCCAAGGCTAGAGAAACCCTGTCTCGGGGGAGAGAGAGAGGGGAGAGAGAGAGAGAGAGAGAGAGAGAGAGAGAGAGAGAGAAGTTTATAAACTGAATTAGTTTTCATCTGTTTCTGAAAAAAGTGCTTTCCTTTTATTCATACCACTGTTTTTTTTTAGGTCTGTCAGTACTGGGAAGTTATCAGACCAACAAGTAAAGGTACCTTTAGATGGACACCAGGGCAGCACGGATAGTTTAAATACAGAACGACCAATGGATATAGGTAAGAAAAGTTTCTTAATATATCAACAGGTATTTTGCTAGCATATGCATAGTTTATTACTTTACAATAAAGTGTCACAAGCTTGGTGGCTTAAAACAACACAAATATATTTTTAGACAGGTGTAGTGTCATTCCTGTTCATCCCATCTTTCTTCTCAGTACCCATCAAAACAAATCTTACTCAGTATTCTGATGAGCAATACTCTATGATTAGGATTGCGATCAAAATGTTTTTGTCAGTAGGACCATCCGGCCACAGTTAGCCTACATACAGTACTCCCAAGCATTTCTGTTATAGCAGCTGAATCCCAGAAATGCCCAGTTACTGAGGCCCCTGAGCCTTTCAAAGTTGCTCCAGAGCTTATATCTGTTGACCACTTGTTTCTAGTTATTTGAACTGTTTATCAAAAACAACAAACAAAGCAAACAAACAAAACACACACAGAGATTCCATGCCTTCACCCAGGCTTGTTACAATGAAATTTTTTGCAACTATTTTAATCTTCTTATTTTCTCTGTTTGTTTGTTTGTTTGTTTGTTTGTTTGTTTGTTTGTTTGTTTTGAGACAGTGTCTCTCTGCATAGCTCTGGATGTTCCTGGAGCTCATTGTGTAGATGAGGCTAGCCAGAACTCACAGAAATCCACTCTCATAGAATTGCTACCTGTATTGTCATTTCCCTTTTAACCTAGGAATGTCTGTGGCACTAGAGCATATCCTGTGTACATGCATATAGTAGGATATTGAATTTGTTTGAGAAAAAAATATCACTATGCAACCCTGCCTGGCATGAAACTTACCAGATAGGCCAGGCTGACCTCTAACTTGTGGTTTCGCCTGCCTCTTCCTCTAGAGTTCTGGGTTTGCATGTGTGTCAGCACAGCCTGCTTTGTTCCTTCTTATTTTTTTTTTTTTTTTGGTTTGTTTGTTTGTTTTTTGTGACAGGGTTTCTCTTTGTAGCCCTGGCTGTCCTGGAACTCACTTTGTAGACCAGGTTGGCCTAGAACTCACAGAGATCCACCTGCCTCTGCCTCTTGAGTGCTGGGATTAAAGGAATGTACCACTATGCCCGGCCAACTGTTTAGTTTTTAATAATTCCCTAGGGGTTACCATATATTATGTATATCGCAGTTAAGTTCAAATTTACACTAACTTGATTCTAGTTAGTAAGATTCAGAAAGTCACCCCTCTCCTCTTGAGTACTAAGCCCGTTTCCTTTCTTATGCTGTTATTGTTAGTTTGTATATACAAAAAGATGTGATTTTTTTTTTTAGATTTTATTTTTGATGTATATGAGTGCTTACATGTTGTATGTTTGTCACACTTTTCTGGTGCCTACAGAGGCCTGAAGAGTGTATTAGATCTCTAGGACTGGACTTATGGATGGTTAGTTCACATCACCCTCTTAGGGAATCACAGCTACCTCCAATTTCAGCTTCAAGGTAGTATCTTCTGGTCTTCTTGGGGGCACTTGTGATACGTGTACACACAGATATACATATAATTAAAGATAATAAAACATATTTAAACCTGAATTTTTAAAAGGTAATTTACATTTGTAGCTAATTACATTATTTTCTGATTTACCATTTCTAGTTATCTTTAGTTGCTTCTGTGGATTTGAGTTTCCATCTGACGTCACCTTCTTATGCAAATACAGCTTAGTTTCCATCTGTATTCTGTGTTACTACCAAACATATTTGTTTATGTTGCAGGCCCAACAACAGAATTTTATGTTACTCTTTTTTTTTAATTGATTGATTTTCTTTTACATATATGAATGTTTTGCCTTCATGTATGTATGTGCACTGTGTTTGTGCATGTTGCACATGGATTACAAGTGTTGGGAACCAAACCTGGGTTCTCTGCAGAGTGACATGCTGAGTCATCTCTCCAGCTCAATGCCTGTTATTCTTACCTGGTCACTTTTCAAATCATCTGAGAAAGAAGGATGCAGTTGTGTGGTTAGTAATTATATATTTACCTCATCTAATGCTCTTTCGTGTTCCCCTCCACTTACGTGGATTACCTTTTGGGACCAGTTACTTTTGACTTTAAGAACTTTCCTTGGTATTTCTTGTCAGAATACCAAGTCTGCTAGTTTCAAATTCTCTTAAGTTTTTGGTTGTTTAAGAGTGTCTTTATTTATTTATTTATTTGTTTGTTTATTTATTTATTTTTTGGTTTTTCGAGACAGGGTTTCTCTGAATTATCTCTGGCTGTCCTGGACTCGCTTTGTAGACCAGGCTGGCCTCGAACTCACAAAGATCCGCCTGCCTCTGCCTCCCAAGTGCTGGGATTAAAGGCGTGCGCCACCACCGCCCGGCTTGAGTGTCTTTATTTTTTTCTTCTTTTAAAAAAAAAAATTTTGTGTGTATGTTCCTGTTTGTGTGAGAGTGAAGCATGCATGCAATGCTGTGCGTGTGGTGTATGTTCATGTTTGTGTGGGAGTGAGGTATACATGTAATGCTGTATGTGTGGAGGCCAGAGGATACCCTCAGTGCCTCTCTCCGCCTTCGCCATGTTTGAAACAGGGGCTCTTGTCCAGTTCTGTCTATGCTAGGCTGACTGGCTCTGAGTTTCCAGATGTGCTGCTGACTCCACCTCACACTGTAGGAGCACAGGGATAGCAGACATGCTCAGCCTCTTGAGTTCTAAGGATCCACACTCGAGAGTGCAGTGCACACTTTACCTGCTGAGCCATCTCTCTAGAAGTTGTCAGTACGGCCTCAGTCAGAGATTTGCTTGGGTTTTTTTGTTGTTGTTTTTTATTCAGATGTGGTTATAGCCCCAGCTCGTGGATTCGTTTCTGAAGAGTTTTCTAGATGAAGATTTTTAGTTGGCAGCTTTCTCTTCCAGCGCTTTACAGGATCCCACTGCTCTGTGGCTCCCACCATTTCTCATTACAAGTTAACCAGAACTTTTTTTTTTTTTTTTTTTTTTTTGGTTTTTCGAGACAGGGTTTCTCTGTGTAGCCCTGGCTGTCCTGGACTCACTTTGTAGACCAGGCTGGCCTCGAACTCGCAAATATCCGCCTGCCTCTGCCTCCCGAGTGCTGGGATTAAAGGCGTGCGTGCGCCACTACGCCCGGCTAACCAGAACTTTTATTTGGGTTCATTTTGATATGACAGGCTATTTTGCTTTCTGCTTTCAAGATTTTTCTCTTTGTGTTTTCACTGGTACTATGTTTACTGGTAGTTCACTTTGCCTCTTGCTATATAAGGATTGGTAGGGTGTGTGTGTGTGTGTGTGTGTGTGTGTGTGTGTGTGTGTGTGTGTGTCTGAGAATTAAACCTATGTATGGAAGGCAAGTGTTGTACTACCAAACTGTATTTCCAGCCCCTTAGGTTAACTTTTTAAATGAAATTTAGGTAGTTTTTTGGCCAATATTCATTGGTTATATTTTCAGTTTCTTTCTCTTCCCTCTTTTTTGTTCCATTTACTTGTCTCCTTTTTCCCTGTGGCTTTGTTCATCATACAATTAGCCTTTGAATAATGTATATTTGAACTGTGTGGGTCCACTTGGATTTTGACAGGAGACTTATAATGATTTGAAAAAATTCACATACTCTTGTTAGTTTTAAAATAGCAAAAAGTATAAGAAAAAAGTTTTTCTTTTTTGTTGTTTGTTTCTTTGATTGGTTTTGGTTTTTTGGTTTTTTTCTTTTGAGACAGAGTTTCTCTGTGTAGCCCTGACTGTCCTGGAACTTGATCTGTAGTTGAGGCTGGCCTCAAACTATAGACATCCGCCTGCCTCTGCTCTCTCAAGTGCTGAGAATAAAGGTTTGTGCCGCCGGGCTGGAGAGATGGCTCAGAGGTTAAGAGCACTGGCTGCTCTTCCAGAGGTCCTGAGTTCAATTCCCAGCAACCACATGGTGGCTCATAACCATCTATAATGAGTTATTGTGCCCTCTTCTGGCCTGAAGGCATACATGCAGACAGAATACTGTATACATAATTAATAAATAAAATATTTAAATTAAAAAAAAAGGTGCGTGCCGCCACCACCCAGCATAAGAATTGGGTTTTTCATGAATACGTATTTATATATAGGTAAGAATTTTATAATTTATTACCACAAACTGTGTATGCCTATTGTCAAAAAGTTATCAAAACTTAAATACTAAAAAAAAAAAAAAGTGTACATGGAGTGGAGCCACTCAGGTAGTATATATGGTGCCACTGCAGGGGCCTCAGAGCTGTCTCTTGTTGCTATTGTGTTGAGCCTCACTGCCACAGTTATCTGCTGAAAATACCTTGTTACTCTAGTTAACAGTTTTTTCCCCCAATAAATTGTGTATTATGGTGCTAAGGACATCTCTTCAGTAAATGGAGCTGGCCCCCTCTTTCTCTATGTAAAAAGTCAACTCAAAATGGATCAAAGATCTAAATTTAAATCCCTTTAAGGCATTGTATAGGCAAAGAATTTTTTGGATAGGACCCCAAAACAGGTCAGAAATTGTGTCAAACTAAGAAGCTTCTACATAGCAAAAGAAACTTATGATTTGAATCTGAAACATCCTCTATAGATTCATATGTTGAATACTTGATAACCAGATGGTCATTCTATTTGGGAGGAGGTTCTGGAAACTTTAGGAGGTGGGCATGCCTGCAGGATATGAATCACTGGATAGAGGTTCTTGAGGGATGTATTATGCCTTGCTCCTTCCTGTCTTTCTCTTCCCTTCTGGTCCTTGGTGATATGAACAGCTCCTATCACATGGCCCACTCACCATGAAGTGATATGCTTTGCTAAAGCAACTTCTAAGTGGTTATTATAGAACTGTCATAGGGACTGAGCTATTATAGCTCAGAGGTATGGTCCTTCCCCAGAACTGTCAACAATCCCATTACTGGATCAATATCCAGAGGAGATGAAAGTTAGGATGCCAAAGGTACATCTGCACTCAGTCATTTAGTGTAGCACTATCCACAGTAACCAAGTCATGTAATCAACTGAGAGGTCTTAACAAGGAATGCATGTGTTAAGAAAATGTGGTGTTGCTGGGCAGTGGTGGCGCACGCCTTTAATCCCAGTACTTGGGAGGCAGAGGCAGAAGGATCTTTGCGAGTTCGAGGCCAGCCTGGTCTACAAAGTGAGTCCAGGACAGCCAGGGCTACACAGAGAAACCCTGTCTCGAAAAACCAAAAAACAAAAAAAACAAAAAAAAAAAGAAAATGTGTTGATGTACAGTGGAGTATTATTTATAAAATAACAGGATAAAACCCTGTTGTTTATGGCAACATGAGTAGAATCAGAGGACATTATGACCAGTGACATCAGTCGGGCACAAATAGGTAAATATGCTGGACGTGGTGGCGCAAGCCTTTAATCCCAGCACTTGAGAGGCAGAGGCGGGTGGATCTCTGTGAGTTCAAGGCCAGCCTGGTCGACAAAGTGAGTCCAGGACAGCCAGGGCTGTTACACAGAGAAACCCTGTCTCGAAAACAAACAAAACAAAAATCACATTGGGAAATACCACATTTTTTCAAGGTTGAACAAAGAGAGAATAGACTAGGGATCCTTAGAGGATAGAGAGGAAGGTAGAGATTTTGTACTAAAATACAATTGGTCCTAAAAAATAGTATAAAATAGTCTAATGTCCTATAGTTAGCCTAACCAGAGAAAAGAATTAGAAGATTCTCAATATAGAAATGATATTTGAAGAGAGAAATGCTTGTTATCTGATTTGATCATGATACAAAGTACACAAACAAGTAAACAGATAGAAACATTACAGTTTGCCTGAAAGTATAATAGTGATAATAAATAATCTATTTTCTGGGTGAGGCGCCCCACAACCATAGTGTCAGTGCTTGTTAGTCAGAAGCAGGAAAGTTGTGAGCTCAAAGCCAGCTTGGACTATATAATAAGAAACTGAGTCACTAAATAGGGCTGGGGAAGTGACTGAAAGTGACTTACTGCTCAGGAGGGAGGGCCAAAGTTTGGATTCCCTGTACCCACATGAAAGCCAGTAATTCCAGTGATCCACAGGCAAAGACAGAGAGCTCCCTGGGTCAAGCTGTCTAGCTAAACTAACTGAATCTATAGTGAGAGTTCCTGCCTCAGTAAATCAGAAGGAAAGCAATTGAGGAAGACACCTGACATCCACCTTTGACCCCCACACACATTTGAACACATGTAAACATACATCACATGAAAAAATACGACTTGTACATATTTTACCTTCTATGATATGTTTTATTTGCCTATAACAAAATATGTGTTAGTTTTGGGGCATAGTGACACATGTCTTTAATCCCAGGACTTGCAGTACTCAGGAGGCAGAGGGAGGCTAATCTCTAGGCCAGCCTGGTCTATATGGTGAGATTCCAGGATAGCCAGGGCTATGCGGAGAGACTCTGTCTAAAAATTTTTTTAAATATGTTCATTGGCTTAAGTAATTGGCAAGATTGGGTAAATTTTGAGAGTAAAAACCTATCCTGTTCTTTTCATTGCATGATTTATTGCTTTATCTCTTAAGTTTCTAGATTGTTTAGTTCTGCTAAATGTATCCACAGTTGTGTCTCTGTATTGAATTTTATTTCTTCTGTTGTACAGTTGTTCCCCTGTACTTGCCAGAGACTATTTCAAGACCTACAACAGATGACTGAAACCATGGATACTGAAAAACCATACATCATATATATATATATATATATATATATATATATATGATGGGTGTTTTCTTTCCCTATACATACATGATAAAGTTTAGTTTATAAATTAAGTCTAGTATGAGATTAACAATGTCAACTAATAAAGCCAAACGAAAATAGCAATCTACTATAGTAGAAGCTGTATGAATGTGGTATCCCTTGTACTCTTAAACTATTTTGCTGTCAGGTACTTACTTTCTTCTGTTGGTGTGAGGTGGTACTTAAAGAAAGTACTTGAGTTGGGCATGGTGGCACATACCTTTAATCCTAGCACTTAGGAGGTAGAGACAGGCAGAGCTCTGTGAATTTGAGATCAGCCTGGTCTACACGATGAGTTTCAGGCCAGCCAAGGCTACTTGATCATCTTCACTCTCATCGTTTGGTGTTATTATTAAGTAATATTAGGGTTTCTTGAATAGAAGCACTCTAATATTGTAACCCTTTGATAAGAATTAGAGCTAGCCGGGCGGTGGTGGCGCACGCCTTTAATCCCAGCACTTGGGAGGCAGAGGCAGGCGAATCTTTGTGAGTTCGAGGCCAGCCTGGTCTACAAAGTGAGTCCAGGACAGCCAGGGCTGTTACACAGAGAAACCCTGTCTCGAAAAACCAAAAAAAAAAAAAAAAAGAATTAGAGCTAGTAAGTGAATAACGAGCAAGTAGCATATGGAGTAAGGATGTGCTAGAGAAAATGATGCCCTGTGTTTCAGGCAGGACACACGATTCTGACGTGCACTCAGAATGGATGGCAATTAACCTTCAGAATTACTTACTTTCCATTTCTTGCTTTCAAACCCAATGAGTGAAGTCTAGACATAGTGTTTTTATTTTTTACCAAAATGATCTGAACAAATGTGTCTTTATATACCCTCTAAGGAATTTCCAGATATTTTATTAAGTGGTTATATAAAAAAATACTTATTCTATCCAGTATAGTTTCACTGAGGAACAGGTCTGTGAAGGAAGGAGCTCTTCATGTGAATAGTCTAGAAATCACTTTTCTCAGTCACTCGGTATTTGGACAATTTTTTGAAAACAGCTTATCTGAAAAACTACTATTATGTTTAGGGTTTTTTTTACAAATAAATTTTAAATTGTAAATATAGTTCTACATGAATATGGCTATAATTTAAATGCAAGTTATTAGTTGTGAAACATTTATTTCTTAAGGATAATTAGCCAGCTATAAATTTTGATAATTTGTATTCTTTTTTCTCTTGAACATGAACTTTGCTAACATTACATAGTTTTCTTCTTTAACCATGAAGTCTCAGTTTGAGGAAATGAAAATTGTTGATAATAGAGAAAACTTCAAGCCTTTTGAAAAATATGGCATCATTGAGTCTTAAAATATTCTAATAAAGATCCTTAAATACTTTTGTTTTCTGAAACATTGTTGGCATTGATCTTATATTTTGCCAAGGATGACCTTAAAATCCTGATCCTCTTGTCTCCACTTCTCAGCTGCTCAGATTATAGGAGTGCACCACGATGTCTCATTCTTTTGTTTGTTTTGTTTTGTTTTTCAAGACAGGGTTTCTCTGTGTAGCCCTGGCTGTCCTGGACTCAGTCTGTAGACCAGGCTGGCCTTGAACTCACAGAGATCTGCCTACCTCTGCCTTTAAAGGTGTGCACCACCATGGGCCCATGCCCCATTCTTTTTTTTTAATATTTATTTGTTTGTTTGTTTGTTTGTTATGTATACAGTATTTGCTCTACATACATGCCCGGGCAGATCTCAATGTAGATGGCTGCGAGCCACCATGTGGTTGCTGGGAATTGAACTCAGGACCTTGGGAAGAACATCCAGTGCTCCTAACCTCTGAGCCACCTCTCCAGCCCCCATGCCCCATTCTTAAATACTTTTTATACATGATACAGTAAAAAGCCTTGAAGACATTACATTGGAATATTTGCCTCATCTTCTAAATGTTGTATAATGATGTGAAGTTCATCATTTTTACTTACTATTCACTTACTCCCTAGAATATTTATGAGCTCTTTATATTTGTAGTAATCTCTTGTATATATAACTTATGTGCTGAGTCAGCATCCAGGTTTTATAATCCTCCTTCCTTATTAGAACACTCTTGTAGTAATAATCAAACCTTCTGGGCTAGTCTCTGTAATAAATGCATTGTTTTCTTCCAGATTAAACATAGTTCCACTTTTTTTTTGTTTGTTTTTCAAGACAGGGTTTCTCTGTGTTTCCTTGGCTATCCTGGACTCACTTTGCAGACCAGGCTAGCCTTGAACTCACAGAGATCTGCCTGCCTCCCGAGTGCTGGGATTAAAGGCGTGTGCCACCACGCCTGGCCATTTCAGACAGCAGTGAACTGCCATGTGGGTGCTGGGATTTGAACCCAGGTCCTTTGGAAGAGCAGCCACTGCTCTTAACTGCTGAGCCATCTCTCCAGCCCCCATAGTTCCACTTTTACTTGAGGAACAGAATTAGGAGGTCGTGTGTTGTGTCAGATGATGCACATTCCAGTGAAATCTAAAGTTACTAGACATTCTGTGCCCTATGGATCAAGACGGAAAGCTTCTCTTTAGGAAGCTGTATGCTCCCTGTCTTTTTAGTTACTTTCTTAGAAATAGTTAACCTTGGAGCTTAAGATATGGAATAAGGAAAGACAACATAAAACAGTATTTGGCATTGAACAGGGTTAATTTCTTAGGCATCTTCACTCAAAGGTGTCATCTTTACCAAAGTTAATGGGAGACTAAGATGTTGTTCAGCTTTTTTTTTTTTTTCCTTCAGACAGTGTTTCTCAATAGGTACCTCTGGCTTGACTGGAACTTATATGCAGACTAGGTTGTAATGTTAGAAGTTGAACCCACCAAAGTTAATATAGCATTGACTCTATCCTGGTCTTTCCAATTTAGTGATTTGTAGGGGCTGGAGAGATGACTCAATAGTTAAGAGTGCTTGTTGCTCTTCCAGAGGACTCAGGTTCAGTTTCCAGCATCTACATGGGGGCTCAAAGATGTTCATAACTCTAGGCACAGGGGATCCATAGCCACCAGGAACATGTGCAGTGCACATACATAAATTTGAGCAAAACATTCCTACACTTAAGAAACTTCAAAAAAAGTAATTTATGCTCATATGAAGGCAAGCAAAGCTAGAAGGCTTGTTTACTTTTCCCCCTCAGTTATAAGGTGTCTTCTTTCATGCTTATGGTTTGTATTATAAATATTTGGCTTTATTATTTGGCCCTATAAAAGTAATAAATTTTAGATGTCTGACTATGAAAAGACTCTGAACTAAACTTGCTGTTTCTGCATGCTTTAATGGATGGGGAACTTTTCATCCACTCTTCCTTTAATCCAAGCTCCACATATCAGTCCCAGCCTGACCTGCTTCCTTCCTTACAGATATGGGGGTCTAGTCTGAAGGCATAGATATGCTTTGTTTAAACTTTATGTTTTTCTAAGCTTTATTGTTTACCTTTGTATTTTTTTTTTTTGGTTTTTCGAGACAGGGTTTCTCTGAATATCTCTGGCTGTCCTGGACGCGCTTTGTAGACCAGGCTGGCCTCGAACTCGCAAAGATCCGCCTGCCTCTGCCTCCCAAGTGCTGGGATTAAAGGCGTGCGCCACCACCGCCCGGCTTACCTTTGTATTTTTATTTCTAGTTCTTAGTGTCTAATTTTTCTAATTATGTAGTTCAGATATTTTATAGCCATCTAAAAGTTGGGATACTAGGCTTTGGTATGAAGGTTCACAGAGGTAGATATAGGACTCTAAAATTTTTTTATTACAGAACTTTTTTTCTGAGACAGTGTCTCACTAGGTAGCCCTGTCTGACCTGGAATTCACTATGTAGATCAAGCTGGCCTCAAACTCCTAGACATCTGCTTGCCTCTGTCTCCCAAGTCCTGACCTGTCAGTCATGCTGTGGTGGCGCACACCTTTAATCCCAACCCTCAGGAGGCAGAGGAAGGTGGATCTCTGAGTTCCAGGACAGCCAGGGCTACACAGAGAAACCCTGTCTTGAAAAACCAAATAAATAAGAAATTAGAAGCTGTGACCCACCACACCCAAGTCTTTTTAATTACATTTAAATGTTGTGTGTGTGTGTGTGTGTGTGTGTGTGTGTGTGTGTGTGTGTGTGTGTGGCCATGCCCCTGTCACTATGTGCATGTGGAAGTCAGAGCAAGACTTGCTGGAGGCAGTTCCCCTCCACCCTGAGGGTCTCAGGAGTCAAACTCAGCTCATCAGCTTTGGTGGCAAGCACTTTCACATGCTGGCCCATTTCTCTGACCCTCTAAAAGAAAATATTCTTACTGGAAATGTTAGATTGAATAGTCTAATTTTAGAATGAATATTAGAATTTTAGAAATTAATGTTAAATGGGGCTGGAGAGGTGGTTGAAACAGTTAAGAGTGTTTACTGTTGTTGCAGAGGACCCAGGTTTGCCTAGGCAGCTCACATGTAACTCCAACTCCAGGGGGATCTAACACTTCTAGCCTTGGTGAACACCTGTAGCCACATGTGTGTACTCTCCATTACACACACATACACATAATTACAAATTATAGAAATCAATGTTGAAAATTAATAAAAGTGTAAGTATCCTTATGGTCCACTTCCATATGGGAGTACTGTGAATCTAATCCAATATCTGGCCAACTTTTTGTTGTAGCTCCTACAGGAGCCTGTGGTGTTGTGCTGACATTGCCAGCAGGAACAGCAGCAAGTACCAGGGCTGTCCTCTTCACTGTGGGGTCTCCTCCACATAGTGCCACAGCCCCTACTTGTACTCATAGGGTCCTTCGGACAAGAACCACCTCAGGTAAGGAACATTTATTTGTTCTAGTGTATTACATGACTAGTTCTGATTCTGGTGTAGTGGTGAAGTTAAGTAAATGGCTTCACTTCTCTAGGCTTCCTTTTCTGTCCTAGTAAAGTGACTGTAGCTGTTCACCTTCCTTAGAGACTTGGATGTTAGAAGTAAATGAGGAGGAAACATGTTGGGAAGGACTTTATAAAGTTAAAGTGTGATGTGCCATGTGTATACTTCCACATGTCTGTGTGCAGTGTAACATAGTAACATGTGATTTCCACGTGAAGAGATAGATATGCATGTCTAGTCTGTGCACTACTTCTACTTCTTCACTCCTAGACTGAAGCCTTATTTTAGTATATCTAATAAATTATTTGAAAATACATTTTTTTCCAGGTATGGTGGCGCACATTTTTAATCCCAGCACTTGGGAGACGGAAGCAGACAGATCTCTGTGAGTTCAAAGCCAGCCCGGTCTACAAAGGAAAGTCTAGGACAGTCAGGACTAGTATACCAAGAAAAAAGCCAAAGGAAAAAAAAAGGAAATTATTTTTTTTTATTCATTTATCGTGGTGCTGGAAATTGAACCCAAGGCTCTCCTACATTGCTATACAAGTGCTAAACCACTGAACTGCATTCCCAGTTCCCCCAGCCCTTCCTTTGAGACAGGATCTCATGTGGATAACCTTGAACTCCTAATTCTCCTGCATCTACCTTCCAAGTGTTGGGAATGCAAGTATACGCCTTGGCACCCTAATGCTTTCCACGTTAAAAATCATTTTATATGTATGGTTATTTTTCCTGCATGTATGTATATGCAGCTTATGCCTAGCTGGTATCTAAGAAGGTAGAAGAGGGTATCAAATCCTCTGGACCTGGAATTGCAGACAATTAGAAGCTGCCATGTGGGTGCTGGAAATTGAACCTAGTTCCCCTGGGAGCAGTGGATGCTCTTTAACCACTGAGCAATCTCTCCAGCCCCACCCCCTAGGATTTTTTGCAGAAAAAATTAAATTGTTTAACAGTATTTATATTATTGTTAATTGATTCAGAGGTTGTTAATTCTTAACCTGCCATTATAAATGAGCATACAGACACCATATGGATTTTTACCAAGCCTTGGCTTGAATTGAGCAATCTTGGCCCATCTAAGCTAGCTCTTAATCCTATTTCTGTATAAAGCCATGTATAATATACATACATCCCCTGGAGTGCTATTCTCCATGCTATGCTGATGTTCCAGGCCATGTGGAATGATCTTTAATCTAACCCATGGCGTGTGTCTTCCTTCTTCCTGTTCCTGGCTTCCATTTTGGAAGCTTCTTCTTCCCATCAACCTCTCTGCTTCAGAAGCCCACACACTTTAGTCCCACCTATCTCTGTCTTTGCCCAATCTCAGGCCTCAGCATTTATTAAACCAATCAGAGACAATGTAAGTAACAGACAGCAAGCAGGACCAATTAACATTTAGAATGCTTAACATCACCCCATCAATTTATTTGTTTTTTCCAGACAAGGTGTGCCAAGCCCTAGCTGTCCTGGAACTTACTCTATAGACCAGGCTGTCCTCAAAATCTCAGAGACCTGCCTGCCTCTGCCTCCCAAGTGCTGGGATTAAAAGTGTGACCCACGGCCAGTTCCCCCAGGCATTTTTTAAAAGACAGAGTCTCACCATGTAATCTTCACTAGCCTGGCTTCCTTCATTGCCCACACCACTCCCAAACACACACACCTTTTCTTAACTTTTTGGAGATTTAGGGGTTTTTTTTTTGGGGGGGGGGAGACAAGATCTGATTATGTAGACCAGTTTTGTATTGAACTCACCCAGATCCACCTGCCTTTGCCTCCCAATTGCTGAGATTAAAGACAGTTACTATCAGGGTCCAGTTATATCAGCTTTTTTTTTTATATAAAGCCCAGGGTTGATGTGGTTTAGTAGGCGTACCTAATGTTTCTTGAGAAAGTCATGGCTATTTTCAGGAAGAACTGTAATATAATAGTAGGTGGAGTGGGCTGGTTATGGTGGCACACCTTTAATCCTTGGGAGGCAGAGGCAGGTGGATCTCTGTGAGTTTGAAGCTACCCTGGTCTACAGAGAGAATCCAGGACAGCCAGGGCTACACAGAGAAACCCTGTCTCAAAAAAAAAAAAAGTAGGTGTAATGGTGCATACCTTAAATCCCAGCACTTGAGAAGCAGAGGCAGGCAAGGCTCTTGAACTCTAAGCCAGCCTGATCTACAGTGAGATATCCAACACAGTAAGGGCTACTTAAAAAGATCCTTTCTCCGAAAAGGACAAAAAAATGTTTATAATGTTTGCACTTTGAAAATTCCATTACCACTTTGGAGCACTTATCACATAGAAAAATCACTTAAAAATGGTTTTAGTCAAATTTGTAATACAAAAAATCAGCAGTTTAAATAATTCCAGTTATATATTATATATGTAAAATTAGTGAACTACTGTACATCAGTTGCATTTTATACTTATCAAGTATATGGAGCATTAGGGAAAAATAGTGTATAAATTGTATGTTATATAAATTTGTTTAAAATGGACTGTGGAAAAACTGGAAATGATGATTCTGTTTTATTTATATATGTTTATGTGTATATGTATATAAAGAGACATGTTCTTATATTCATATAAAATGAGAATGGGACTTTAAGTATTTCTTTGTCACTTTAATAGGTCATATTCAGTAAATGAGAGAAGTTAGTGTGAAGTCCCATTCTGACCGGCTGTGCACATGTACCACATGCATTGTTTCTTTGCAGTGGGGTCCAGCAGCTCAGGAGGCTCCCTGTGCTCTGCGAGTGGCCGAGTGTGTGTGGGCTCCCCGCCCGGCCCAGGGCTGGGCTCTTCCCCACCAGGAGCAGAGGCAGCTCCCAGCCTAAGATATGTGCCTTATGGTGCTTCACCACCCAGCCTAGAGGGTCTCATCACCTTTGAAGCCCCTGAACTACCAGAGGAGACACTGATGGAGGTAGGGAGGAAACTACAGGGATGTGTGTGAATATTTTGTTGATCTGATGTGAGTATTCTAGAGATGATGAAAGAGCAAACTATATCAAGTATTTCTAAAATTTCAAATTCCCATTTTTGTTTTGTTTGTTTGTTTGTTTGAGACAAGGTCTTACTATATAAGCCTGGATGTCCTGAAACTAGGTAGACTAAGACTGGTCTTGAATTCACCAGCGCTGGAAGCACAGTTGTCCACCACGTATGCCCAACTTTATTTGTAGGATTTACAAAAATTTTCCCTAGAGACATAATTTTTTTGTTGTTTTTTTTTTTTGGTTTTTCGAGACAGGGTTTCTCTGAATATCTCTGGCTGTCCTGGACTCGCTTTGTAGACCAGGCTGGCCTCGAACTCACAAAGATCCGCCTGCCTCTGCCTCCCAAGTGCTGGGATTAAAGGCGTGCGCCACCACCGCCCAGCTTTTTGTTGTTGTTTTTCAAGACAGTTTTTTTGTGTAAACCTGACTGTCCTGGACTCATTTTGTAGACCAGGCTGGCCTCGAACTCACAGAGGTCTGCCTGCCTCTGCCTCCTGAGTGCTGGGATTAAGATGTTCACTACCACACCTGTCGAATCAGTTTGTTTGTTTGTTTGTTTTTTGTTTTGTTTTTTTTAATACTTTATTTTTTTTCTTCAAGTTACATCTCAGTCACAAACCCTTCCCTATTCCCCCTTCCTATCCCGCCCTTCCACCCTCTTCCCCCCAGCAGCTTCCCCTCTCAGTCCAACAGATGGTTCCTTCTCCTATAACAGTAAATACTATACAAAACAACAGATATAAATATGCCACATTTATGAGAGTTAAATGGCCCAGCATACCTTCCCAATGTCCAGTCCATACATATTTGGCCCCTGACTTTAACATTCTACTATCTAACCATCTCCATGAGTTTAAAGGTCTATATCTGACTCAACATTCACATCAACTTGCAACACAATTTTAAGAGTAACCTCTTAGATCTATAACACCCTCTTGATTCCTGAACAACTCAAAATTTAACCATGAGACTCTAGCTGTCTATTCTTCAACCACCTCAGAGACTTAAGATTGTATTGGGCTACATAGGCATTGATCTTTGTATATTGATACATAATTAAGAATATATTTAACCACAATTGAATAGATCTTTGTATATTGATACAAAATTAAAGGTAACGCTTCCTAATGGTATCATACCTAGAGATACTTAAAAATAAAATGTGAAGCTCTGGCCTCTTGATACCAACCGTCTTAAACTGTTTAGGATAGTTAAGAAAAGCAAACTCCTAGTCATGCATGCATGTCACCATGTTAGCTACTATGACAGTCTATCACAGATATTCTCTAAGCTACTCAGTAATCAAGTTGTTAAGAGACAAGCAACATTTGCTTATCTAAATACAAGAGATAGATAGGGCATCTTCAAAAACCCCAAGAGATCTGCAGAATATGGCATTCAAAGATGTGGTCTTAAATTAAGATTTTTTTTTGATATCGTGACATATCAGCTCCTGAGAGCACCCCCTATTCTACTCCAAGTAGAAGAAAAGCGTCGAAGAATCTCCAGTGTGAGATGGTTGAATTAGTGGCAAGCCTATCTCTTGGCATGTAAAAACTCCTTGCTTCAACTGCAGACAGACTGCTGTCCAAAAAGGGCAAAACTTGGTAGCAGGGAAGTCGACAGCCTAGCTCTGCCAAGACAGGGTAGGTTAGTCCTTCATAATCCCTGCTCTACAATAAATGTCTGTCAGAGAAACAGGACCAAAAGGCTGAAGACTGATGCTGGAATGTATGGAGAGAAAATGGGAACTGTCCAGGTAGTCACTGGTTTGTCATTTCTTAGTATTGGAAGCTGCAGGCCCTGCACTTCCTATATAATTTTTTTTTGTTTTTTCGAGACAGGGTTTCTCTGTATAACAGGTCTGGCTGTCCTGGACTTGCTTTGTATACCAGGCTAGCCTCAAACTCACAGAGATCCGCCTGCCTCTGCCTCCCAAGTACTGGGATTAAAGGCGTGCGCCACCACGCCCGGCCTTTGTTTATTTTTAAGGATGTGGTCTCTGTAGCTCCAATGAATGGTCCACACCCTGGAGTATATAGACAGCAAAAATTGGACTCAGTGGGTTATTAAAAAAAAGTGGGCCAGGCGTGGTGGCGCATACTTTTAATCCTAGCACTTGGGAGGCAGAGGCAGGTGGATCTCTGTGTGTTTGAGTTCGAGGCCAGCCTGGTCTACAAAGCAAGTCCACGACAACCAGGGCTATTATAAAGAGAAACCCTGTCTCAAAAAAAAAAATAGACATGAAGATTTGGAAGTAAGGAGGTGGAATGGATCTGGGAGGAGTTAGGGAGCAGAGTAGGTGGTTAATATGATCCAAATACATTGTGTGAAATTCTCAAAGAATTAATTAAAATATTAAATTATAAAATATGTTTATGCCTATATGATGTCACATACCTATAATTCCAGCACTTACAAGCCAAGGTAGGAGGATTTTAAGTTTGAGGTCAACCTGGACTACATAGTGAGACCCTGTGTCAGTAACAATAGTAACAGTAAGCCATATTGCCAGGTTAGTCATTAACACAAAAATGCCCCTGCTTAAGCAGACTTGATGCTTATACTCAGAGATCAGTACTTTTCGTCTGTGGTTACAGTTCTCTAGGAAAAAAATCACACTGTAAGTCATCTGTCCCTTGCTCAGCACAAATCTAGAACCAGAGTTTATATCATAATTCTGTATATTGGTGAATATAGTCTGCTATGCTGTCACAGAGCTGAGAGACATTTAGAAATCTAAGTGCTTTATTCTCCTGCCTCAGAGAAACTTGGAAGGCTGGGGAGATGAGTCAGTAAAGTGCTACAAAAATACAAGAACCTGAATTTGGGTCCCCCAAAAACATTTAAAAAGACAGACAGTTATAGCATACCTGTAGTCACAGCCCTGAGGGAATGGATTTCTGAAGCTTATTGCCAGTCAGTCTATGTGAATCACAGCTTCACATTTAGGAAGAGAATCCTGTCACAAAGTTGGGGAGAAGAAGGCTCAGTGGTTTAGAGCTCTTGCTACATATTTATGAGGACCAGAATTCGGATCTTAGCACCCAGGTTACAAGCCAGGTATCCCACACACACCTATAACTCCATTTTCTTGGAGGACAAGGACAGGGGAATCACCAGGGCTTGGTGGCCTTCAGCTTAGATGAGAAAATAAGAACCCCAAGTTCAGGGAAAGACTCTACCTCAAAAGAATAGGTGGAAAATGATGAAGAAAGATACCTGATACCCTCGCCTGACCTCCATAGTCATGCAAAAGTGTGCATATCCAGACACACATGTGCATGCATTCACAAATACAAATAGCTTCTTTTAAATACAAGCGGAGACTGATCAAAGAAAGACACACGGGGGCTGGAGAGATGGCTCAGCGGTTAAGAGCACTGCCTAGTGTTCTTCCAAAGGTCCTGAGTTCAATTCCCAGCAACCACATGGTGACTCACAACCATCCACAATGTGATCTGGTGCCTTCTTCTGGAATGCAGGTGTACATGCAGATAGAGCACACATATGCATAAAATAAATAAAATAAATCTTTAAAAAAAAAAAAGAAAGACACACTACCTTTCCTTCCACACATACGCAAAATAGAAATGTGTAGCTGACTTTATCTACTTTGTGGCTTCCTTTCTCTCTTCCACCCTTCTCCACTCCTTTACTTCTTCCCTTTCAACTCCCTAACACTAGATAGGAGAGAAAAAAAGATAGAGGAGAAAGGGGACATTGTTTTCATTAGACTACTTCCTGCTGATTAGGGGTGTCAATCCCTTGGAGCAAGTTTGATCTTCCACGTCAGGATGTCTAATATTTAGTATCTTTGCACATGACTACTTGACAAACTGCAACCAACAACAACTAATAGCATCCCACTACCAACCAGCCACAACCTACTGGGGCTCTAGTATTTATATAATCTTCTGAAAAGCTCCCAGAATTCCAAATGTCACTTACAGAAACCATCTGCAGCTGGCACAACCATGCCCCTGCTAGAGCCCGAGGCAAATTACAGTCAGCTGCTGTGAAGCAGCTCCATATCCCTACACCTGGGATTAAAATGAAAACATATTCTTAATAGCATTTCTGTGTTTTTTAAAGACACCAAAATTCTCACTCAGAAATGTTTAGTCTTTTTTTTTTTTGAGACAGGGTTTCTCTGGGTATCCTTGGCTATCCTTGAACTCACAGAGATCTGTCTGCCTCTGCCTCTCAAGTGCTGGAATTAAAGGTATGTGCCACCACACCCAGCAATTACAGACAGCTGTGAAGTGCAATATGGTTGGCGGGATTTGAACCCAAGTCCTTTGGAAGAGCAGCCAGTGCTGAGCCATCTCTCCAGCCCCTATTCCAACATTCATAATATGAGAAAACCTTGTATATATAATACAATTAAGTCCTTAATCTGAAATGTTCTGAAATGTTATAAAATACCTTGCCTTTGCAGCGAGAACACACAGACACCTTACGCCATCTGAATGTGATGTTAATGTTTACTGAATGTGTGCTGGACCTGACAGCAGTGAGGGGTGGGAATCCTGAGCTGTGCACATCTGCTGTGTCCTTGTACCAGATTCAGGAGAGTGTTGTTGTGGACCAGATCAGCCAACTAAGCAAAGACTGGGGGTAAGTGCCTCCTGTCATTCATATCCAGATTCTTTGTTTTCTATAAACTTGTATCTAAGTGTAGCAGGCATTGTTACCTGTTAGGTGTCATTTCTCATTCTTAAAAAAGGCAAGGAAATCTAAGTTGTTTTATTGTGTCAGAGTGTTTATTATGCAACCTTAACATCACTTTTCTCTGAAAAAATACCACTGAAGGTATATGATGACCAAGAAGTCATACAGATTTTTGTTTCAGTGTTCCTGTAATATTCGAAGTTCATATATCTTTCTCCATACTAATACTTCTCCCTTCAGGAGTTAAAGGTATATGGAAGAGTCAGGAAGGAGCCAGGTGTGTTTCACACCCAGCACTTGAGATGCTAAGGCATGAGGGTTATTAATAAATTGAGACCTGCCAGGGATACATAGGAAAATCTTGTCTGGAGTGTGGGGGGAATGAGGATGCAGTTTTCTAGAAAAGTTCTTTGGATGGTGGCCTGATACGTAGCATGCTGAGTCTTGTGAGTCAGTTCCCAGGATAATTCTCTGCTCCTGTCTCCAATGCAGGCGGGTGGAGCAGCTGGTGTTATATGTGAAAGCAGCACAGTTGCTGGCGGCTTCCCTGCATCTTGCCAAAGCTCAGATCAAGTCTGGGAAGCTGAGCCCATCCACAGCTGTGAAACAAGGTACAGGAGCAGGTGTGCTAGTGGACGGTCCCACGGCCTTTGTATAGGGCCTTCCTGTCCCACAGGAGCAGATGTGGTAGT
>CAJQZJ010032004.1:8298940-8312321 GCA_907164525.1 Lophiomys imhausi
GCCTTTGTATAGGGCCTTCCTGTCCCACAGGAGCAGATGTGGTAGTGAACGGTCCCACGGGCCTTTGTATAGGGCCTTTCTGTCCCACCAAGTCAGTCTCTAGTCCTCTTTTGTTTCTGATTGTTAGCTTGGTACGGAAAGAAGTCAGAAGTCCTGGATCTGTCTTTTTGTACTGAAAGATCATTATAAAAACCTGACTTGCAGTCTTTTCCTTCAGTAACCTGTAGTGTCACTCTCTTTCTAACAGCAGGAAAGGTGCATGTCACTATGTTATTTCTGGAAGAAAATTAAAAATAATTCCAGCTTCAACTTTGTTTCAGTTGTTAAAAATCTGAATGAACGATATAAATTCTGCATCACCATGTGCAAGAAACTTACAGAAAAGCTGAATCGCTTCTTCTCCGATAAACAAAGATTTATTGATGAAATCAACAGTGTGACTGCAGAGAAGCTTATCTATAACTGTGCTGTGGAAATGGTAAACCTTTTTAAGGCTTAGTATTTCAAAACACTCCAGTATTTCTGTCTTTGCTGTTAAACACCTACTTGAAATGATCTGTCCTTTATGAGCTTATATCCTACTCTTTCTGAAGTCCCAAGTGCTGTGATTACCTAATGAGGTAACTGGACTTACCTGGCATTTAAGGAGTACTCAGTATAATGTAACTTATTTAATAAACTTACTAGAGTTCATAATCTTGGTTGTTACATTTGACAAATTTTATTTTCTTTTTAAACTTCATTTACATAAGTCTGTTCTCATCCTTTTATAGTTTTTATCTAAAAGTTAAATTAATGTGTTTCTGCATTTTTCTTCTATTTAAGAAATTTTGGCTCTGTAAAACTTAGAAAAAGTAATGCTTTGTTAATCCACAAAATGTAGGTGCTTGAGTTCAATTCACTGGCTTCACTGAAGTATAGACCCTGAAGAAGGGCTGTTTCTCCATCTGTTTGACTATAGGCATTTTTTCTGTCTGTTTGGTAGAGGAAGATGGCTCTGAGAAATAACATAGGGTTTTTAAGTAGCTAAATGGAGAAAATGTATGGACTAATGTTATTTTACCTCTTCAACCTAATAGCTCTCTCTCATTTAAATAAATTACAGCTGTACTATTGCTATCATCTTTGCTTTACCTTGACAGCTACTAAAATAGATAGGATTGTTTGTTTGTTTGTATGTTTTCGAAACAGGGTTTCTCTGCATAGCCCTGGCTGTCCTGGAACTAACTCTGTAAACCAGGCTGGCCTTGAACTCACTGAGATCCGCCAAGCGTGCTACAGGCCTTTAATCCCAGCACTCGGGAGGCAGAGGCAGACTGATCTCTGTGAGTTCAAGGCCAGCCTGGTCTACAAAGTGAGTCCAGGACAGCCAGGGCTACACAGAGAAACCCTGTCTCGAAAAACCAAAAAAATATATATATATATTTTTTTTCTATATATATTAATGTGCTTTACTTTTTTATGTTTATTTATTACTTCAGGTTACATTTCCATCACATTTCTTCAAGTGTCTCTTTCTACCCCTCCCAGTCCCACCCTCTACCCCCTATCCCTTCTATCCCACTCCTCCTGAGTGGAGTGTCCCTATATATCAGTCCCCTGCCCCAGTTCAGTCATATGAGGGCCAAGAGCCTCCTCATACACTGGGGGCCCACAAGGCAGCACCACTAGGGCAAAGTATCTCATTAACAGGTAACAAAGTCTATGTTCCTGTTCCCTTTGGTGCATTGGCTGTAGTATAGTTATCCTGTACTATATGGCTAAAATCTGATTATAAGTGAATAGATGCCATGTGCATCCTTCTGAGTCTGGGTTAGCTCACTCAGGATGAGCTTCTCTAGTTCCATCCATTTGGCTACAAATTGCATGATTTCGTTGTTTCTGATGGCTGAATAGTATTCCATTGTGTAGATGTACCACAGTTTTTTTATCCATTCCTCAGTTGAGGGACATCTGGGTTGTTTCCAGTTTCTAGCTATTACAAATAAAGCTGCTATGAACATAGATGAGGAAACTTCCTTGTGATTTGGTGAGGAATCATTTGGATGTATACCCAGAAGTGGTGTGGCTGGTTCTTGAGGTAGAGCTATTCCAAGTTTTCTAAGATATCACCAGATTGATTTCCATAGTGGATGCACAAGCCTGCACTCCCACCAGCAATGGAAAAGGGTTCTCCTTTCTACACAACCTTGCCAGCATGCGCTGTCATTTGAGCTTTTGATCTTAGCCATTCTGACAGGTGTGAGATGGAATCTCATAGTCATCTTGAGTTGCATTTCTCTGATGATTAAGGATGCTGAGCATTTCTTCAAGTGTCTCTCAGCCATTAGGGATTCCTCCTTTGTGAATTCTCTGTTTAGCTCTGTTCCCCATTTTTTTATTGGATAATTTGATTTCTTGGCATTTAATTTCTTGAGTTCTTTGTAAATTTTGGATATTAGCCCTCTGTCAGATGTGAGGTTGGTTGGTGAAGATCTTTTCCCAATCTGTAGGCTGCCATTTTGTTCGAATGACAGTGTCTTTTCCATTACAGAAGCTTTTCAGTTTCATGAGGTCCCATTTATTGATTGTTAGTCTTTTAAAGCTTCATTGTCCATAGGACTTGTATATCCTTGGAGTTCTAAATCTCATTTTGTTGACTGGTTCCAGGTTCAATCTGCAGCCCTGGATGAAATGTTTCAGCAGACTGAAGACATTGTTTATCGCTACCACAAGGCAGCCCTTCTTTTGGAAGGCCTAAGTAAGATCCTGCAGGACCCTACAGATGTTGAAAATGTGCACAAATGTAAGTCACTGATACAGTAGTGCTCCTTCATCTTCAGTCCCAACCTCCACAGCTGAGTCCAAAACTACTAAACAGAAAACTGAGAAATAAACAGCCATAATTTTTGTTTGTTTAGTTTTTTAAACAATTGGGTATCATCTGGGCAGTGGCGGCACATGCATTTAATCCCAGTATTTGGGGGCAGAGACAGGTGGATCTCTGTGAGTTCAAGGCCAGCCTGGTCTACAGAAGGAGTTCCAGGAGAGCCAGGGCTACACAGAGAAATCCTGTGTTCCAAAAACAAAACAACAAAAAGAATTAGGTATCATTATGGCATTTAAATTTTTTACTAGTTTTATTTTATGTGCTTGGGTGTTTTGCCTACATGTGTGTCTAAATGCATCTTATATATGCCTGGTGCCTTCACAGGATAAAAGAAGGTATCAGATCCCCTGAATCTGGAGTTACAGAGAGTTGTGAATGACCATGTGGGTACTGGGACTTGAACCCAGTTCCTCTAGAAGAGCAGCCAGCGCTCTTAACTGCTGAGCTATCTCTTCAGCCTTCATTATGGTTTTTTTTCCAAACAAAAATTGTTTCTGTTGTTTCCCCCTTGCCTCTTTTCTTCCCCATTTGCATTTTGCATTGTTCTCAGTAGCATGACAAAATCTTGAGTTGTCCTCTGCTACTTGGGACATAACTCATCCTCTTGTCCAGTATATACGTGGTGTATATATATGTGCCTCCTACCTATTAGTCACTTTAGTAGCAGTGGTTATAGGTATACTATAGTGATAGAACTGTGCTTGTAGATAGAGTTTGATACTCTTTATAGTTTCAGGCTGAAATTGGGGGGTCCTAGAACATACCTTCATAGATAAGGAAAACCCACTAAATTTAATTAATTGCAATTTTCCTTCTGAGTTTGGAATCATCCTGTCTGAGATGAATGTTGGCTTTTAAAAACTTGAATGAGGGCTGGAGAGATGGCTCAGCAGTTAAGAGCACTAGCTGTTCTTCCGAAGGACTGAGGTTCACATCCCAGCACCGACATGGCAGTTCACAACTTTTCTGCCGGGCATGGTGGCATGTGCCTTTAATCCCAGCCCTCAGGAGGTAGAGGCAGGTGGATCTCTGTGAGTTCAAGGCCAGCCTGGTCTACAAAGGACAGCCATGGATAAACAGAGAAACCCTGTCTTGAAAAACCAAAAAGAAAAAAGTGAACAAATTATTAATCTTTCTGAGATCTCAGTCTCTTTTTTCCTGTAAGATGTTGATAACAGTGCCAGCTTTGTATGCTATAAGGATTATCAAGGCTATATATAAAATATAAATCACTTTCACCGTGCCCAGCCAGGAGTTGTTCTTGTATATGGTCATACCACAGTTTAATAGATAACCACAGTCTTAAAGTTACTTGTACTTCTAAGCAGGAGAGTTGTTATATCTGAATCCTTTCTGTGTGCTAATCTGAATTTTACCACTAGAGCATTAAACTACAAGTCATATATGCATTTTTGCTGGACAGAAGAAAGAAAGTATATTTATTCATTTAGTTATTCTGCTAACTTTGGGGCAAAGATAGAATAGGGACCATGGTGGTGAGAGTTGTAGTTTTCCCCCTAATTCCTCTGTTCTTGGGTTAGGAAACACAAATAATTTTTATTATTAATATAATTTAAAATTTTATTTCTAGATAAATGTAGTATTGAAAGAAGATTGTCGGCGCTCTGCTGCAGCACCACTGCAGCTGTGTGAGCAGCAGGCTTGTCTGTGGACCGGATTGGGAACGTGAGGTGATACATTTGGGATTACAGCTTGGTTCTGTCACCCTTCCCAGAAAACTGTGGTGACTACCAAAGAACAAGCAGCAACTTAAGGAAAAACAGTACAAAACTACATGTTTGTAGAAAACCTGCCTTACTGGAGAAGTCACTCCCTCTTTCCTTTTTCTTTATAGAAACAGAAGCAAAGGAGTATTCCACATGGCAAATAAATGTACCTTAGAACTAGCATCCTAAGTACAGTTATTCTGTGGATAAGTAAACAGGAAACAAAGCAGGTGACTTCACCCAGCTCTCTGAGCAATATGTGAAATTCCATGTTTTGCTAAGACATATGCAAGCAAGAGAGTGCACAGTTCATCCATACAACTTGAGATTTGGGGTAAGGTTGTCTGAATTTGAGCATGCATCTTTAAACAGCTCAGGCGGAAGAGTTTTAAGAAGAAACAACGGGTGACTCTTGGATGAATTGTGAAACCTTCAATTTGTGCTAATGTGGACATGTTAATAATCTTCCAAAATCTTTCATATTGCACTAATTTATTAAAATAACTGTGTATTGGATTTTGCAATTTAAAACTAACTGAGGCACAATGGACTTGTTTAAAATATTTTACTTGATTACATACATATGCCCTTTTCAGAATTCATGTGTAATCTTCATTGAACTTTTAAATGGTCGGACTTGCATTTATGTGAACCTTTGCATTTTTCTTACCTGTTATCTTCATCAACAGATCTTCTCAGTGGTATTTTGAGTTGCTGGTTGTTTGCATTTTTTGTTGTGCATGCAGAATGTGACCTGTGACCTTAGGTTTATTAAAGGCTAAGTTTATTTGGGCAGTATTAGAAAGCTATCATGAATCAAGAAATATTCTTGAGAATTTTAATAGGGCCAAATCAAAGTGATGAATAAAGGCTTGTTAGTGATGCGGAGTCTTTAAATGAAATTAGTAAGAAATGAGGTTTGTTTTCCTTTAGAAAAATGGGCAGCTCTCTCTAGACTAATCTGTACTTCTCATTGTTAACCAAATAGCTAGTCATGGCGAATCAGCATCTCTCCAAGAATGGTCCCTATGTTGTATATTACTTCATTTCTTTTACTTACCTGCTTGAATACTTGAATAAACCACTCATCAGTTTTAACCCTTTTATTTCAATCCTTTCACACACTGACCTGATTCTGACAGCTGCACAGAAGCTCCTTGGCGCCACACTTACTCCATTATGCTGAGTAAAGTTAGCAGACAAAATGTGGGTTTCATTTCCTTGGTGGGCAGAGTAATGTAGTTTTTACATTATTTATCTGTGTGAAATTCCAGTAGTTAATTTGAACATTTATTTATAAGATATTTGTATTTTTAGGTCTTTACTAAAGTGTTTCTACCTCTCATTTGTAACTGCACGCATTATTCAAACTAGTTAAAACTCACTGAATTGTGTAATATAGCTTTTTAAAAAATTGCTTGTACAAATGTATATTAAGGTTAAATAAAACTGACAGTATTTTTAGGTATAGTTGGGTTGATATAAAGTGGCTAGTCAAGCCAGATGCTTCCTTACAGAGTGGGTCAGAAACCTGGTCATCAATATCCTTTGTTCCCCAGGAGTCAAGACTCTTGGTGGCTGTCGTGCAGGCTCCTGCAGACACACTATACCCACTCTTTATATTAGTAATAAAATGTCGTATGTAATTTTTAGGCTGAATTCTTTCATGTTCTCTTAATTGCCCATTTATCTCAGTTGATTGTCCAAGTAAGTAGATTTAGTTGGCCTCCTCCTCCTTTCTAAAAATACAATATGAACAGGTTCAGAGAGGTAAGGTTGGTGTGAGGTCAGGAACTAGACAAGTACTGAAACCGCACTGTAACTCTCAAGCTCTTCTTGTTTGACAAAGTACTTGCAGGTGGTGTGTATAAAGCAATGAAGTCTCAGCAGAGGGGACACACTGTAAACTCAAAAGTAATGGTTCTGATTATACTACCATTATCAAGGCTAATTGTTTAAAGAAAAATTTGCCTTGATTATAGCAATAATAAATAAATGCTTTATGTTTCTGTATTTTTATTTCATATCCTGTATTTCATAAAATGGAAATAGACAAATTCACACATTCATGGGTCAGCACTTGTGTTCATGGCATAACTTGGAAGATTATTGGCCATGCAAATGTAAGTAGAGGAATTATCAGTGAACTTGCTAATTGACTTTTTTTTTTTTTATTGCTACAGGATTTTCTTTAACTGTCACCTGTTGTTGAAGAAGATCTGTTCTTGACATAATTATTTCCTACAGCCCTCATATACCCTTTTCTCTACTAGAATAGTGGGTCTCACAGGGACCAGGCCCAGGAGCTTGTGAAGACGCTCTTGTTAGTAGACATTTCAGTCCATAAGAGTAAAAGGAGGAAGTGGAGTTGAATGCAGAAGAGATGAGGGCACAGAGTAGGTCCCTTGGACTGATGCATCTGAAGTGTCTGGGTCCCTACACCTACCTCCCTTGTGCATGGAGCAAGTGTCCATGTCAGCTTCTTGTAGCAGTTCAAGTCAGAAAGGATGGCATTCTTCCAGCCCATCCCTTTGCCAACGCCTCTTCTACCCAGCTGGTCCTGTGAAGTAGCATCTCTCCTGCTTGGGAATATTGTGCTTATAACTAATGATACTCAACTTTTATTATTTTGTTTGAGAACATTCAATGAATGACTTATTTTCCATAGTGCAGTGCTCACTGGTTCCCACAAGAGGAGCTGTTCTGTAGTCTAGCATAAGAACCAGGAAGAAGCTGGCCATGGTAGCACACGCCTTCAATCCCAGCACTCGGGAGGCAGAGGCAGGCAGATCTCGTGAGTTCAAGACCAACTTGGTCTGCAAAGTGTGAATCCAGGACAGCCAGGGCTACACAGAGAAACCCTGCCTCAAAACAAACAAGCAAACAAAAAAGAACCAGGAAGTGCTATGATTAGGGGTGGCCTGTCTCAGTCTCTTAAGAACAAGGAAGAGGAACCTGAGTTGGGGGAAGTTAGGCATGAGCTTGTGGACTGAAATACTCAAAAACCCTGGAGGAGGAGCACAGACTTCACTTGAATGTATCCTTAATTCTTTGTGAGGAGTCCTAACTGGCATTTTTTTTCTTTTCTTTTCTTTTCTTTTTTTTTTTTTTTGAGACAGGATTTCACAGTGTAACAGCCCTGGCTGTCCTGGACTCACTTTGTAGACCAGGCTGGCCTCAAACTCACAGAGATCCTCCTGCCTCTGCCTCCCAGTGCTGGGATTAAAGGTGTGCACCACCATGCCCGGCACCTAACTGGCATTTCTATACTTGGCAGGGATCAGTTACTGCTCAGAGAACTTGTCTCTCACATATGCATCCAGCTCCAGGTGGCATTCGGCTGCTTGCTTGTGGGTTCTGAATCATTGAATCAGCAGCTATGCAGCCTATTGATACTAAGTCCTTCCCAAGTCCCTTTCATGCTTTACAAAGTCCTGGTGAGAATTTTAGCTTTGAGTGGGGAATCAAAAAAGTCAAGACAGGCCAGGCCTGGTGGTGGTGCACGCCTTTAATCCCAGCACTGGGGAGGCAGAGGCAGGTGGTTCTCTGTGAGTTCGAGGCCAGCCTGGTCTACAAAGCGAGTCCAGGACAGTCAGAGCTGTTATACAGAGAAACCTTCTCTTGAAAAACCAAAAAAAAAAAAAAAAAAGTCAAGACAGTGTTTTTGTCAGGTAAATCAGGAAATTGGATCTGAAATGATGGCCCTAAAAATGCAGTGCCACCTGGTATGGTGGCACACACCTTTAGTCCTAGCAGTGGGAGGCAGAGGCAGGCGGTTCCCTGCATTTGAGGCCAGCCTGGTCTGCAGAGTGAGTTTCAGCACACCCAAAGCTACATAATAGAACCTGTCTCAAAATAAAAGTAAAAAATAAATTGAAGCAGTGCCTATAGGAGGCAGGTAATAATCTGTGACAAAATCACAGGATTTGTGCCAAAGATGAAACCAAACTGGTAAAGGATGAAGAGAAAGCAATAAGGCTGTGATCTTGTTGCCATGGTGACCGCACAGCACCCAGTAAAGGATGCACAGGAGACCAGGCCACAGAGCCCTGGTGTGGTACCAAGGAAGAAGAGTGTGAGGAACAAGTGGAATTACCTGTAGGCTGTTTGTGGGTTGGTTTTGGTTTAGGTTGTTTGCTTTATCCCTATGAGTGTTTTACCTGCATGTATGTATATACCCTGTATGTGTGCCTAATGGGTACGGAGGCCAGAAGAAGGTATTGAGTGTCTGGAACTGGAGTGATAGACCTCTGTGAGCCACCTGGTAAGCACTGAGAACGGAACCTATGGCTCCTCTGCAAGAGCAATGTGTACTTTAACCCTGAGCTGTCTCTCTGGCTGTGGGCATTACTTTGTTTTTCTTTAGGTCAATTTTAGTGTGCCATGAAGACCTTTGTCACTGAACAGGTATTCGCAGCTTTCCCAGGAGCTCCATAACCTGGGCTGACCAGGAGACTGTTGTTCAGTAGATGTCTCTGTGACGTTGACCAGCCTGACCTCCCTGAGCATGCCTTCCAGCAGACCCTGCCCCATGTAGCATGCTGCATCTGCAACAGTCCTGTGCTTGCTCATGGGGAGATGTCAACTTAAACATTCTCTATTGAAAACTCCATTATGTATCTCCTTCAGGGGCTCTCAGCAGCTCAGTTTGGCAGCTTAGCTTAGGGGTCCTCATGGCCACAAACCAGATCTGTGTGTTCAGCTCTGTGTCCTTGGGTATCTGTCTTCTCAATTTTCCAAGTAGGGGAAGAGATAAACCCTTATAGGGTTGGAGGACAATTGATAAGTTGAATATGAAGTCTTTTGAGCAGCACCTGGCACAGGTGAGAACTCTTGATACCTGTTGTGATTACTCAGAAGCTCTTTTATGTTAATTTATTTTGTTTTAGGACAGGGTGAAAAGTAACTTGGTTTTGCATTTGTTTGAAGCAAGGCCTAGATTTAGGGCTCAGTGAGACCACATGCAGTATTGCCAGACAGCTGTTGTAGAGTTCTGGTTCTTAGAGAAAAGCCACTTTCTACAGCTTACCCACTAGGCACTTGGTTTGGGGCATCCATTGTGTTGCCCATTTGACTTCTTTAAGGAAGAGTGTGTATCACTGTAGCAGTAGTTATTTCACTTGGTCTCCAGTGACCCACAGCATTTCAAAACCACAGATAATTTGTAATCCAAAGACTGGTGCTGGTACAAGAATAGATGTCTAAAATCAATGAAATAGAGGCCAGTGTACAAAAATAGACATGAACATTGTGGTCAGTTGAGTTTGACAAGTCAAAACTATTCAAAAGAGAACACATTAAAGAACTAGAAAAAGATCTGGAAAAATCCCAGCACTTGGGAGGCAGAGGCAGGTGGATTTTTGTGAGTTCCAGGCCAGCCTGGTCTATAAGGTGAGTCCAGGACTATTACACAGAGAAACCCTGTCTTGAAAAACCAAAAGAAAAAAGAAATTAGTTTGCCTAAATATTACTGGGAATAATGGATATCTATATGCAAAATGTGGCTAGACCCTGTAATACAACCTGAAGTGTTACATGCATTATGGGAAGGTACATTGCTTTTAAGAGTTCCTACAGGGTGTGGTGTCACATGCCTTTACTCTCAGCACTCAGAGGCAGAAGCAGGTGGATCTCTGTGAGTTCAAGGCTAGCCCAGTTTACAGAGTGAGTCCAGGACACCCATATATACACAAAGAAACCATCTCAAAAAGAAAAAGAATTCCTATAACATCAAAATTGAGAGCTGCTTGGGGCTGGAGATATGGTCAAGCATTTAAGATCTCTTACTGAGCAATCATGAGGGCCAGAGTTCAGATACCAAAACCCACATAACAATCTGAGCATCCTGTACAGACCTGTAACTCCAGTTCTTTTTTTTTTTTTTTTTGTTTTTGTTTTTGTTTTTCGAGACAGGGTTTCTCTGTGTATCCTTGGCTGTCCTGGACTCACTTTGTAGACCAGGCTGGCCTCGAACTCACAAAGATCCGCCTGCCTCTGCCTCCCAAGTGCTGGGATTAAAGGCGTGCGCCACCACCGCCCGGCTGTAACTCCAGTTCTAATGGGAGCAAATATAGAAGGATCACTGGAGGTTGCTGACTTCCAGCGCAGTCGAAAATGCAAGCCTCAGGTTCAGGGAGAGACCCTGCTTCAAAGGAATACATAGAAGACACCCAACATGCTTTTATGGCCCCATATGCACAAACATAAGGGTATACCCACATTATTTACACATATATATACATGCATGCATACATACACACACATTGATTAACCACAATTAATAGGGGCTAGAGAAATGGTTCATCGGTTAAGAGCACTGACTGCTCTTCCTAAGGACCTAGGGCTCAAATTCCAGCACCCACATGGCAATTCACAGCTGTCTTGTAATTACCTGGTGTGGTGACACATCTGTAGTGAATAAGGGCTTCTAGCATGCAGATCAGCCTGACACATGGCAGTGTATAGTCCTGGGAATAAGAAGGAAAGCCCAGGAAACTGCAAAAGGGCTTCTCAATGAAGCCACACTTGGAAGACTAGCTGAAGATAGTGGCCGAAGTCGCAGACATCTGTGACTTGGCTGAGGGGTTGTGGCTACAGCCTGTAGCCACCAGAGAGCTTGAGAAAGGGCCAGACCTGGTGAAAGACCTCAAGAACAATGCCCTATTTAAGCCAGGGAGAGAGGCCCCCCAAGAGAGACACCCACGTGGGAGACCATGAGGTGCAAGAAGCAGCTGACAGAAACACAAAGATGTTTTAACCAGCCCTGAGGCAATAAGAGTCGAGGGTCAGAAGCCTTAGCTTGTAAACTGAGAACTGCTGAGAAAACAGGATGTGGAGTCCAAGAGAGAGAGACTCTTGCCATGAGCCAGCTCAGAAGGTTGGCAGAAAAGGTGTGACATAGAACATGCTGAGAGAAAGTTTGTGAAAACCAGGCACTGAAGACATCTGTCCACGGGCCCAAGAGCTGCTGTGCGAGTGAACAAGGTACAAGGAGGCAATCAGAGCTCTGAGGAGGCAAAGACCTCAAAAACAGGTAGGAGGGTAACCCCCATCACGTGAGGTGGTGACATAGGCCCAGACAAGTGAGTGAATTAGCCCTGGAAAGGCCTCAAAGCTAAGGCAAGGCTACAAGAGCAAGGACTAAGCCACATAGCACAGCACCTGCCCTGAGGGATTCAGCTCAATCAAATGGCAGCCCGAGGTGTCCATGAAGCCAACCCCAAGCTGAGAGGATGAGGCAAGCTAGCCACACAAACCAGCAGACGATGGCCATGCACGGTCCAGAGGAAACTGAGCCAAGCTGAAGTGAAGTCTCCATAACAGTGCCAGTGCCAGACTGCTGATTGCTGTTTGAGGTGTGCATGCAGATAGAAGGCTGATAAGTTGCCCTCATAGACCTGCACTAGAGAATCTTGATATCCTTTCAAAAGGGTTAAGGTAGGGTTGTTTAAGTGTTGTTAGGTTCAGCAGGACGGTGGTGGCGCACGCCTTTAATCCCAGCACTTGGGAGGCAGAGGCAGGTGGATCTTTGTGAGTTCGAGGCCAGCCTGGTCTACAAAGTGAGTCCAGGACAGCCAGGGCTGTTACACTGAGAAACCCTGTCTTGAAAAAAAAAAGTTAGGTTTTAAGTGTTTATTAGGAATTAATAAATATAGGTTAATAAAATTTTCATTTACGCACACCTTTAATCCCAGCATTCCGGAGGCAGAGGAAGGTGGTTCTCTGTGAGTTCAAGGCTAGCCTGGTCTACAGAGTGAGTCCAGGACAGCCAAGGATACACAGAGAAAAACCAAAATAAATAATTTTTTTTTTAGTAGAGCACTGGGGCTGGAGAAATAGCTCAGCAATTAAGGGCACTTAATGGTCTTGAAACTCCAATTCCAGGGGATCTGATTCCTTCTTCTAGCCTTTAGCTCAAAGCAAAGAAAAGTAGGAATTTATAGCCATGATCAGGTATTGGGAAAGGATGGAAGTGACTAAGAGGAAGCTTAGGTAGGGTGGGGCATTTATTAAACCCACCTAATAGAAGGTCAGGACATTCATACATTTTGGGAGGGTGGTAGAGGTCTCAGAACTGGTCAGATCTCAAGGGGATCTGATAGCAAGGATGGGGGTTCTGGCTAACCTGTTCTAGCAGAGTTCTTGCTGAAATTGGGTACAAAAGAGAGAAATCCGTCTGTCCAAAATTGGAAGCCTATTGCAAAGGAGCTTGGAGAAGCCTGGGGAGAGTCTTGCTCTGAAGAAGAGGGTAAGACACAATAGAAATGACAGAGGTCACTTCCAAGCTGAAGTCTGAAGAATTTATTCTGTAAAAGGGAACAGGGACACACAGGCTAGGACTGTGGGAAGTAAGTTGGGAGGTTGCTGAAGACTCTAAAACCTGCTAAATGTTACTAATTATTCCACTAGATTCCAGGTACAACTAAGGTCAGCCTTCCCCAGCCTTCACCACCTCTCAGCTGGTATAGGGCCTCTGAAAACAGCTGGAATAGAAAGTCTATACAACAAGTCTGGCTAGTGGTTCAGGCTCAGACAGAATTGTCATGAGTTTGAGGCTGGCCAGGCTATATAATGAGAGCCTAACTTAAAAGCGAACAAACAAAAGCCCTCCAAGCAAAAAGCAACTCCTCTACAACTGTCGCCTATGTTGCCTTGCAATTCTGCCCTTGACTTGATGTGCTCAAATGTGTTTCTAAAATCCCTGCTATTTCCTTTGATCTCTCTCTTCTCTATAGGGGTGTGTGTGTGTGTGTGTGTGTGTGTGTGTGTGTGTGTGTGTGTGTGT
>CAJQZJ010032004.1:8312331-8342907 GCA_907164525.1 Lophiomys imhausi
TGTGTGTGTGTGTGTGTGTGTGTGTGTGTGTGTGTGTGTGTGTGTGTCACCTGTGGAGGTCAGAAAAAGTCTTTTGTTTTTCCTAAAAAGATTTATTTTCACTTATATGTGTGAATCTGCATGTCAGTATTCACATGTGCATATATGAGCCACTTGGGTGCAGGGAACTGAACTTCAGTCCTCTGCAAGAGATGCCAGTGCTCTTAACCACCATGCCATCTCTCCAGCCCCTCGTTGTTTTTTGTTAACTGTGTATTTATTTAGTGAAAATGCTCTTTTCCTCCTGCAGCAGAAAGGTCTGATTTAAGGTGTGCTTCATCCAGCTTGAACTTCCAACATGAGTGATGGGTATGGCCCAGAAGGTCCTGATGACACACATGATGAGCTAGCATAGAGGTCAGCAGGCCATAAAGTTCATCTGACATTTCCCCTAAGTGTGGGTAACGGTCTAGGGAGAGGAGAGTCTAGAATAATCATTCTGGAGAATTTGCATGAAATCACTAGGTCATTAACAACTTCCACTTTCAGCTTTCTGGATAGAATACAAGTATTTAATTTGTATCTCCTCCATTGAGGAGACATCCCTGCATGATTAACATTCCTGGTCCTCTTAGTGCGTCTCTGAGTACAAGGACCTCTGTGCCCCCAACACTTCACCACAAGCCCTGTGACTATGAACTGAAATCTCTGAAGCCATGAGCCAGAATACATCTTTCTTTCTTTAGCTTATTTTGTCACAGTAAGAGAAAACTGGCTAATACACTGTGAGCTAACAATTTGGGGCTCGTTTGCTAGTGCAGATAATTCAGCCTATCCTGACCAGTTAAGTCTGTGTATTGTCTTCCACAGTACCTGCTTTTTAGACAGTCCAGATCTGAAGGGAAGCCCTCCCTTGGGGCCCATAATGAGCCCAGCTGCTTCTCCATATGGAAATCGCTCTTTAGGCCTACATTCCTGGTTTCTTTGAAGAGCCCCCACTTTATTTGACAAAGTGCTTTTGGCACCAGGATCAGAATTTATGACTGAAAAAGTTTCGTTTATTTTTATTTGGGGAGGGGGCTTCCTTACTCATACTAACTAGGTCAACAGTCTAACACTGAGTTATATCTGCAGGGTATAAGGACTATAAATTTAAATTCATTTATTTTGAGACCTGATTTTTTTCATTAAATCTGAACCTTTTTAAAAAGCTACCAAGATCAAAAATCAGAAATGTTTCATTAAGTACCCACAAAATGTAATGTTATACTCAGTCTACTGAACACTCTTGAAGGTTTCAGGACATCACAAACACTTGCTTAGACTTTCTCACTGCAAGAAATCCCACAGTGGATCTTAGGCTGAGTGAGTCACTTGTGACCAAACTCAGGAAAGAAACCGCCTACACAGCAGAGGGCCAGCTATTCTGCAGATGTAGTCACTTCATGCATGTGATAGGAACAGAGCAGAAGTCCAAAAGCTAGGCTTGAAGAAACCATCCTGTGTTTGTGGGTCTCTGTGGAACAGGACGTGTAGGAGACAACTCTATGATACCCCTCCAATATCCATCCACTCCTCATCCTTACAAACAGAGCTTGAGGACCTAAGCCCTGAGTATGATTCCCAATGCCAACAGGGCACCCTCCACAAACCTGTCACAATCCTGATCCTCCCACCTGGCTCCAGCCACACGAGCGAGCCAGGAACTTGGGCCCAGCATCCTATCTCAACAACTCATAATTATAATGTTTGCTAAGTTTAAGATCCACTGCTGAGCTCAGTCTATCTTGCAGCTAGGGATATAGCTCAGTGGTAGAGCTCATCCTAGATTCACAAGACCCTCTTCACCAAGCATGTGCCCCCATGGACTCACTCTCAAGCTGGAGCAACAGTGAGCACAGCAAAACACCTTCATCCACAGGACTGCAGACACAAAAGTTTTAGAAGGTAACTGTTACCTACATCAGGTGGCTCATAACTCTACCTGTAACTCTAGCTGTAGAGGTTTTGACACCCTCTTTCAGACTCTGCAGACACCTACACATGACAGACATGTAATTCTTTATAAAGAGGAAGGTAGGTAGCTGCATGTGGTGGCACAGCCTGTAATCCTGCCACTCAGGAGGCACTAAGTATGATTACAACCTCTCTACCTGGGATAGGGCAAATATTTAAAAAAAATTTCCTGTTTGGCTTTTTATCAAATTATCAAATATCATAGAAAAGAAAATGGATGCCCAGGATAGTTGCTGTGTGTTTGAGGCCAGTCTGGGAACAGTGTGTGGGGGAGCTGACTCCCACAAGCTGTCCTCTGATCTCCACATGCATGCTGTGGCACACGTGTGTTCCACACATAACACTGATGCTCACACACAAATAAATGTAAAAATGTATATATAACAAGGAGTTGGAGAGATGGCTCAACAGTGAAAAACCAGCACTTGATGCTCTTGCAAAGGACCAGGGTTTCGTCTCAGTGTCCACATGGTGGTTCATAACCATCTGTGACACCAGTTTGAGGGAATCTAACACCTTCTTCTGACCTCCGCAGGTACCAGATATGCATGTGCACCATGGGCAGGACAGTCCTAGCACAAAAGAAGCTACCAAGGCCACTGGCCTGGATTCCTGCCTGACCCACCTCAGTGCAAGTCAACCCCACCCAACACAGCTCCTTCATTAGTAACCATCTTTCAGGGAAGAAGCTTGGATTAGTGATGGAGTCTACCCAAGATCATTGGTCTAGGCTCTGTCATGTGATAGACATGTTCCTGTGTTTGCATTTCAACAATGTTTAGAGGAGAATCAGTCCCCTGCCACCGTCCCTGGCTGCCCCTTCTCTCTGAGGGAATCCAAGGCAATTGTTCAACTGATGGGCCTTTCTTGCTCATTATCTTTCTACAAAGTATTCCAAAACTCAATTCCTTCATCCACAGAGTAATACTTAGCTCCTAATTTCTCCTGGTTTGATTGGGTGGCCGTTGCTGAGGGTCTCTCAACAGATGCAGCTTGTTGGTGACTAGGGCTGTTGTCATGGGGTAGTCAGTGTAGGATGGATGCCTGGTATGGATCTACAACAACAGCCCATACTCCAGGAATAAGGGACTGAGTGACTTGACATCAGTACACCAAAGATTTCTAGTGTTCTAAAGAGGAAAAGTAGATGGTGGAGTAGTAGCAACAAAGTCAAGTATAGCTGCGTGGAAATGGAACTAGGAGGAATGATTCCTCTCACTGGGGATCCTGGGAACAGTGATAGGCAGGCAGGAACCAGCTTTCGTTGGCTTATGAGAATGGATTTTTCTTTTTTTTTTTTTTTTTTTTTTACTTTCTAGAAATACTGGCCTTCTGCAAATATCAAACAGCTCCGTCATTTTCCATGGAGAGAAGGGCATACACTTGACATTGTAGCTCTGTGAACTGAAGTTCTCAGAAGAAAGGTCCGGGTAGGCTAAATGGATAACAAGACTGATACCAACTAGAACTTCGTGATCGTGGAGAGTTGGAATGTTGGAAAACCAGAAACAAATCACCTTGGTTTTCTAAACGTCTCCTTCACAACACCCTTGCCACTACACGGGAAAACCTTTTGGAATGCACTAACCTTAGCAGACCCCCAGCTTCCTCAAGCCAAAAGCTAAGAAAGATCATGAGACAGCATCTGAGACCAACAAGAGCACAGATCTCTCCTCTCTCCTGTCACCTGTTTACCTGGTCATCCCACAATGTATTTGGTAAATGCTTTGATTTGTGACTTTCATTTTCCAACTATAAAAAGGTCATGAAACCATTTCTACATCCAGCTATTCAGGGCAACATGAATCACTCATGTCTGGTTGAGAATGAAGTATCCCCTTTCCTTTGTGTTTTACATTGGCAACATACTTTCGCTAGGCATTTCTGGGTACTGTGAAATAGTGATTAGCAAGAGAGACAATCTAGTCTCTTGTGGCTTAGAGAGGTTTGGATAGGGTTATTTATCCCATCATTGTCCAGATTCAGACCAAGATCTCCAAATCCCAAAATGCTCCAAAATCCAAAAACACTTTGAGCACTGAGATAATACCACAATTGGAAAATTTTTACACCATGAAACTTTGTTTCATACACAAAATTATATTTATAATATAGTACAAAAGTAAATTCAGACGAAAAAGATCTTAAAGTGCTCACTATGTATATGCAGATTCTGCAAAGTCCAGGGGACAAAATTCAGAAATCCAAAACACTTCCCAAACATTTTCGACAAGGGATATTTAATATGTGAACGATTAGCAACGGTGTTGGACTCAAGTCAGAGATTGTTTTGTTTGGGAAGGGAGTGGTTTAGAGAAGACTCAAAAGTAACAGTTGTATAAAAATAAACTGTTAGGAAGAGTTGGTGGAGGAGGGCACTACAGAAGGAAGTGCATGCCTTCAGGGCAGGAATGGAAGACTAGGCTATGTGTCCACAAAAATGAAAATCAACCCACACTGGCTTCAGAGCAGTCCAGGGTGGACTGACCTCAGAATTCTGTGTCAGCTGTGCTGGACACGGTCTATATCCCACTTTCCCTCCTCTCTTTGGTTTCCATAGAATCGCTGGTGGCTCCAGAATGTGAGAAGAAAGCGAGCAACCCTGTCGCCGCAGGGCCAGGACAGAGCTCCTGGGCTGGCATTGACTTGGCTGCCCTTGCTTAGGAAAGAGCAAGCTGAAAGGGATGGCTTCCTCTGATTGGCCAATTTCATCTACACCCTAAGTGCCTGGTGGAATCAAGCCTCCACAGAATGAGGGTGTGTCCTGAAAGTTTTGTCATGAGGAAGACAGAAAGTCCAGCAAATCCAGCACTTGAAAAGATCATAGGCTGGCTGGGCATGGTGCGCACGCCTTTAATCCCAGGATTCGGGAGGCAGAGGCAGGTGGATCTCTGTGAGTTCAAGGCTAGCCTGGTCTACAAAGTGAGTCCAGGACAGCCAGTGCTGTTACACCAAGAAACTAAAGAGAGTTCAACTTAAGTATTGGATACAAGACTCTCTCCCTCCCTCCCTCCCTTCCTTCCTCCCTCTCTTCCATTTTTTCCCCCCAGACAAGGGTTTCTCTGTCTAGCTGTCCTGGAATTCACTCTGTAGACCAGGCTGGTTTAGAACTTAGAGTTTCACCTGCCTCTTCCTCCCAGTGCTGGGATTAAAGGCGTGCACCACCACCATCGAGATCTTGTTTCAATAGTCAATCACCAATCAAAGTCTTGTAGAGGCTGCATTTATGTTTTTAGGGATAAACACATGTAAGGACAACTAAGAAAAAAAGAGGTCATGAAATTGAAAGAGAGCAAGGTAGAGGACATAGAGCCTGGAGGGAGAAAAGGGAAGAAAGAAATGATATAATTATAATCTCAAAAGTTAAAAAGATTTAAAATTAATTAATGTTTAATTAAGTAGTAAATTTAAGTAAAACTTTTTTTAGAAGTCTGTAGAAGAGGTGTCAGTGTAGTCCTGCAAATGTGATCTCACAGGCCTTTGCAAGAGATGTGTTTTAGGAAAATAGTTAGGCAAAGGAAGAATATTAAATGATCTCACCTGTGAGGTCACCTCACCTTTACCTAATTTAGAATTCAGAGTTTGAAGCAATTATGTTCTCTCTCTCTCTCTCTCTTGGTTTTTTGAGACAGGGTTTCTCTGTGTGGCCCTGGCTGTCCTAGATTCACTTTGTAGACCAGGCTGGCCTAGAATTCACAGAGATCTGCCTGCCTCTGCCTTCCAAGTGCTGGGATTAAAGGCGTGTGCCACCACGCCCAGCCACAGTTATGTTCTTTGTCTGAGAAATAACATGTTACTCAATGAAGGCCTGATACCTCTAGCTCCAATGTATTGTAGCTACTCTACTTCCTGACCTCTGTTGACACAACAAACCAGAGCTTTCATCTTGAGGAAAATAAGAGGCAGTTTATTCTGGAGCCATTTTGTGTCACCATGGCCCATGGATATAGACTTGGGTTTCCCTAAATTCTGAATTCCAATGTAGATGTGGTTTAATGGAATTTTTTTATAGTTTTACAGAACAAAGAAAGTTATTAAGTCAAGTTTAAAATGCATTGTTGGAGCCCAGTGTGGTGGCACACACCTTTAATCCCAGAATCTGGAGACAGAGGTAGGTGGATCTCTGTGAGTTCAAGGCTAGCCTGGTCTAAAAATTGAGTCCAGGACAGCTAGGGCTGTTATACAGAGAAACCCTGTTTTGAAAAACCAAAAATAAAATAAAATAAAATGCATTGTTGGTGCACCAGAAAGGTGGGTAGGGCAAAGAGTACAGTGAGATGGAGGAGGCTTCTCTTAGACAACCATTCCTTCCACCAATCCAAAAGCTAAGAATGCCATCAGATGAATTAATAGATTCCAAAAGGTATCTTTCTATTAGTCAAAAGATGTTGGCTCCAACACAGAGGTGGGCAAGAAGTGGCTATTGCAGAGGACCAGAACTAGCCCAAGATAAGGTAACTAGCCTCTGGACCTGTGACATTCCATCTCCCCACAGGACTGAAATTCACCAGTCAGCCAGGCACAGTTTCTTGAGGTATACCATTCTTGGCCTTCTGATAATTACATTTTAGCTACCCATGCACCCTCCAATAGATGTCTACATGTCTCACTTGTGAACTGAAGGTGTGGTGCCATGGGAGTCCCTAAGTTTACACCTGGAGTAAAGCATTGTGGGTGGTATAATAGGTCCATTGCTTTGTCTCTGGAAGCTAAGTTCCCACAGCAATTAAATGGAGATAAAGCCAGGAGTGGCGGTCTCAAAAAAAACTAAATAAAGCCAGGTGTGGTGGCGCACATCTTTAATCCCAGTACTCGGGAGGCATAGGGAGGCAGATCTCTGTGAGTTCGAGGCCAGCCTGGTCTACAAAGTGAGTCCAGGACAGTCAGGACTAATACACAGAGAAACCCTGCCTCGAAAAAAAAAACCTAACTAAATAAATATAAATATTTTTTAAAATGTAGATAAATCTTATCCCACATCTGAAAGATACTGTTTATACATATTCATTGATATAAATTCTATATAAATATATAATAAATGCCCTGATATCTGGTATGTGCTGCATGTTTGTTATTATGTCATAAATAATAAGGGATCACCATATTTCAGGTATAAAGATCCAGCAATGGTAGATCAACAGCAACCAATTTTCTGGGGTTGATGACCACGCTTTTAATCCTAACACTCGGGAGGCAGAAACAGGTGGATCTCTGCAAGGGCTACATAGTGAGAACCTGTCTCAAAAACAAATTCTTTTAAAACAATAATCTTAAAATTATTTGTAATTATTTGTATGTGTGTGGGTATATGCATGTGATTGCAGGCGTCTGAGGAGGCCAATGACATCAGATTCCCTTGGAGTTAGAGTTACAGGCAGTTGTGAATTGCCTTACATTGGTGCTGGGAACCAAACTCAGGTCCTCTAGGAAAGCAATATACAGTCTTAACCCCTGAGCCAATTCTTCTATAATAAAAGAAGAAAGGGACAGCAACGAATAATATGATGATAACTGAGCATTGACTACTGCAAAGAACCATGCTGAGAGCTTTGCGGATTTCTCACTTACACCTTACAACCCCACGAAATGCGAGTGCTGCTGTCATCTCTTAGAAGAGGAAATGGAACCAAAGAGGCGACTAGCTCAACCTTGCAGGACAGTAAAGACTTGAACCCAGCCAGAACCGATACATTTCCAGCATGCTTCTGAACACGTCCATCCTAATTCCCCTCACCTTACACTTGGGCCGGCCACTCACACAGTCCCAAACACTGAGAGGCTGCTCTTGGCCCCGCCCTCCCCCGCCCCCAAGCTTGACCACGCCCACAAAACACCCCGCCCACTCCTGATGGCCACGCCCAGCACCAAATTCGGCGCCTTCTACCCACCCCTCCGGCCCACGCCCTCTATGACCACGCCTACTCCCGCCAGTTGCCCTCAGGCCCCGCCCCCGGCCTCGCAGTCTCGGACACCGTTCTCGCGTTTGGAGTCGCCATTTTGCTGTAAGACGCTGTGCGGAGCTCTGTTCTCTCTTCCTTCGGCAGCCAAGGCTGCGGCGGGCCAGGCTGGGGTCGGGACCAGGTAGGCGGGCGGGAGCCGCGGCGGACGAACGGCGGGCCCCGCGAGCCCGCGCGGTGCCGGGTGGGAGCCATTGCCCGTGTTACTCCTGGGCGAGCCCGGAGCCCCTTGTTCGGCTCGACCGGCCTTAGTGGCCGGGAAAAGGATGATTGTGCTCCACTCAGACGTAGGAGAAGCGAGGAGCGACATAAGATACTCTACCGGAAAAGCTTTTCCTCGATCTGTTACATTGTTGATAAGGACTTATTTTTCTTATTTTGATATCGACACAATTTGGGTGTCTAGCTCTTGTGGGGAATACGAAAATATTGAACCCGGCTTTGAGGCCTGAAGAAGTGTGAGTTCTAGTGTCTCACGGTTTCTTTCCTTTTTTTTTTTCTTGCGGTGCTGGGGCCGAACGCAAGCTATGCGAGTGACCAGCCATTGCATCGAACCATCCCCTGCCCTCGTGCTTAATAATTTAAATGCACAAAAAAGTAATTAATGCGTGCTATTGAGCCCCACTAGAGAAAAATCTTTCTTGTCCTTATCCTTTTACTGCTCTGGTTTGTATCACCCAATTTTTGCATGGATATGAACATTATATTCATTAGCTACTCTGAGGTTTAACATAGAGCCAGTGTTTCTTCTCTTCAGTAATCTTGCCGTTTAATCCCAGAGGCAGGTGGGAAGATCTCGGGTTCGAATCTGTCCAGCCCAGTCTGCATGGCGAGTTCCAGGCCAGACAGGACTATCAAGAGTTTTTTTTTTTTTTTTTAATCTCGCAGTTACCATCATTGACCATATGTAGCTTTATACTTGGGTTACATTCCAAAAGTTGACAACACCAAAACATAGTTCTATGTTTTTTTTGGCATTTAATATATATCTTTTTTCTGAATAAGGTATGTTTGCAATAGACATTTCAAAATCTGAGTATTTGTCTAATTCTATTGACTGTGGAGTTCATCAGGTCGCCAAGTCATGTGTGTCTGAGAGTCTGAATAACCTACTGTTGTGTGCAAGGAACTGTCCTACAATCAGGCTGCTGCCCAGCTCTGTCCTTTTAGGGGCCACTGAGTAATGATTTTGTTTTTTAAAAAAAGTATGGAAAGTAATGACAAACTTGTCTTCCTACTAAAACTGCTTCCCAAAGTGTTGGAGCAGGAGAGCTGACTCAGTGGTTAAGAGTGCTAGTTGAAGCCGGGCGGTGGTGGCGCACGCCTTTAATCCCAGCACTTGGGAGGCAGAGGCAGGCGGATCTTTGTGAGTTCGAGGCCAGCCTGGTCTACAAAGCGAGTCCAGGACAGCCACAGATATTCAGAGAAACCCTGTCTCGAAAAACCAAAAAAAAAAAAAAAAAAAGAGTGCTAGTTGATCAGGACTGGTTTTGAGTCCCAGCACCCACCCACATGGCAGCTCACAACTACCTCCAGTGCCAGACCCACAAGCTCTGATACCCTCTTCTGGCCTCCAAGGGTACCAGGCACACATGTGGTGTGAAGATACATATGTAGACACATTAAGTAAAAATTAAAACAATTACTTCCCCAGCTTTAAAATGATTTTAAATTTATTTCCTGCTTTCCCAAGTTGTCACCAAAAAAAAAAAAAAAAAAAAAAAACAGATCTCTCAGAAAATACAGCATTAGCTATAAGAAAGCATTCTGATGATAGGTGTACAAACTGCCAGGGACCACAGATTACTGAAGAGTAATGCAGTTTTAGGTCTGCCGTACAGTTTCTCTCTCTCTCTCCCCACACCCCTCTCTTTGAGACAGGATTTCTCTGTGTAACAGAGCCCTGTCCTGGAACTTGCTTTGTAGACCAGTTGGCCTCAAACTCAGAAATCTGCCTGCGTCTGCCTGGTGAGTGCTGGGATTAAAGGCGTACACCACCACTGCCGGCTGTACTTTTTTTGGTACTGGTGGTTGAACCCAGGCCTGTAGCACAAAGCACTTACTTCTCAAAGATACACTTCTAGTCCATCTCATCAGTGCCAGTTTTTTTTCCCAATGCTGGAGTCGGAACCCAGGCCCTGTGCATGATAGGCAAATGCTCTACCACTGAGGCAGTTTCTCCTGGAGTGAGGTGTATCACTAATAAAAGTAACTCCTGTATACTTTTTCTTAAATTTATTTATTCATGTGGTTTTTTTTTTGTATATGAATGCTCTATGTTCATTCACGTTAGAAAGAATCAGAACTTATTGCAGATGGTTGTGAACCACCATGTGGTTGCTGGGAATTAGACTCTGGACCTCTGGAAGAGCAGTCAGTGTTCTATAACAGCTGAGCCATCTCTCCAGCCCTATCTCCTGTATACTTTTTGTCAACAAATGACTTTCAGTTCTGTTTGCTAATTATTGTACCTAAAGCAAGGCCTTGTTCAGCATACACTGGTTGAGCCTCTGCTGCCTGGACCTTCAGTTTTGGTGGGGAAGCTGTTACCAAGCCTCTGTGTTTGTTGTCTGGGAGGTATACAGATCTAAGATGTGGCTCAGGCCTGTTGTAGTACAAGCCCACATCTGTCTTCCTCTAGCAGTCTTTAGAAGGATTGATTACACAGTGGACACCTTAGAGAGGAAACAGCATACACTGTGTGAGGCCTCCTCATCTATAGTATGAGTGTTGAAATACGATGGTGGTTTTGAAATAGTAAATCCATCTAAAACAAGTGATCTTTAGTGTAGAGAAATCTCTTCACTCATGAGACCTGACAGGTCATCTCATTCAGAGAAGTGAATGTGATTTGCTCTTTAAAAAAGTCTTGAGATTCTCTGGAAAAGATATGTTTTCCCCCACGCATAAATATTTTTCACATATTCTAGAGTAAGTTTAGGTTAAACATGAATGCAATTAGGGGAAAAGTGGGAACATTGTATACTCCATCTCACGTTGAAACTTTGTGCTAATGAGCACCTGCCAGGTAGTGGTGACCCTGAGCCTAATTAAACAGCATATTACAGAGGGAGGCTGGTCTTGGAAGCACATGCACATCTCTAATCCCAGAGTTTGTGAGTCTGAAGCCAGCCTTCTTCACAGCAAGTTCCAGGCCAGTCAGGACTGCATAGAGACCCTGTCTCAAAAATAAAAACCAAAACACCATTGGAATTTCTAACAGGAGGGAAAGCGGAACTAGAGACAGCTCTTGGAGGTGAGCAGCTTGTGAGTTGGGCAGTCACAGAGATTCTTCCCTTTCCATATGCATGCCCTGCCTGCTGCCTCTGGTCAAAGGTGGGCATAGATTAGGATTTGGCATGGAACCCAAGGACTGCCTCATGCTAAACAAGCCTTCTACAGTTGAGTTACACCCCAGCCATAAAGTTCAAAGTTTAACTTTAGAAGCTGTTGCTCTGGTTGGTGTCAGCTTTGGAGACCAGGCAGGCTGCTATGTGCATTTGAACCACAAAAGGAAAGGCTTCAGGAGATGTCCTTGAGGAGTAGCACATGGCTAAGAGAGGCTGGGCTGTTGTGTGACTGACAAGTAGCATGTTTCCTTAAAATCTTCAAGGAAAAATCCACAGGCTACAAGGAGAGGAAGACCAGTTCTAAGGCAGAATTTGAGGTGATGGGCTTCAGAGATGTGGGTTCCAGGCCTGTGGAATCCTGTAGATCTAGCAGAGAGCTCATCCTGTCCCTTATACTCTATGCTGTTCTAGGTTCTCTTGGGGTCTTACGTATTGTTATTTAGGACCTTCTTATTTGAAGATTAGAGGATGCAAAAAGGTGGCCACCCCAGACATTTTACTGAATTTAGTAGACAACCAAGACTGTTGTGAGCTCTATGTGGTTGCTGGGAGCCCAAACTGGGTCCTCTGTAAGAGCAGTAAATATTCTTAACACTCCAGGCATCTCTGCCAGTGTACTTTTTTTTTCCACCATCTTTTTCTTTGAAGCTGAGCTTCATTCTCTGAAAGCCAGGATTAAAATACTTGTTACAGAAGAGACACAATAACTTTTCAGGCTTTGTGGCTTGCTTAAACATATCTAGGAACAAAGTTGGTAAGCAAATGAATTGATTGTGGTTAATGAAAGCAGGCTTTGGAAGGCCACTTCCACAGTGTACACCAGTGGACTCCTCACCGACATTATTTAGTTGGCTGTGCAGACAACTCTGTGACTTGTAAGCTTAAGGGAAATTGCCCTGCAACCTGCATTGGAATTCTGGAATTTGGACTATCCTTTAAAGGGAACTCTGCCACATAAATGGGCTTTCCTGGCCAGCTGGTCAAACTGCACTGAGCTGCCGAGGACCCGGGGTCTCACTGCGTGCTGCATGAAGCTTATCTTAGATGATGACGTGCTGACCACAGCACAGCCAGCCACCCTGGAAGTCCAGGCAGCAGTTAGGAAGAACAGAATAGGTTGTCCCAAATTCAGGTTGTTTGGTGAACAAACAAATTACAGATTCATAGTGCTACTCTTTTGAGCCAGAAACATTGAGTGTGTTTTTCCATCTTTTGTCAAGTTCAGTGTCTGAATGTGTAGGAAAGGCCTGAGGCAGTGTGTTTGTTAGGCTGAAAGAACCCTAACTAACAAGGGAGGAGTCCTGGAAGAGCAAGGGATGGACTGGGGAATTCAGCCTTAGTGGTGATGTTTCAGGTTTTTACTAGGAAGATGTGTTTGTAGTTTTTTGCATGTGTTTTAATTTGTATAATGAAAATTAAAACAGCCAATCAGTTTTCCCAAGAGCTAGCCAAGCTGAGTAAACACAGAGAAGACAGGAAGAGAAAAGGATATATATGAGATTGGATAGTCACATCCATCTTCCACTAAATCTGGCACTCTCTGAGATGAGAATTCTTAGTCCAAAGAGGCTGACCCTACTCCTGTCTGTCACTTGGGGACCACTACAAGGTTATTATCTAGTCAGCCTTGTCTCATTTGAGGCAAAGGAATGTGACAAGATGAATTTTTTATTTATGTTTTTATTTTGTTTTATTTTTGAGATAGGGTCTTTATATAGTACTGGCTGTCTTGGAACTCACTATGTAGACCAGGCTGGCCTGGAACTCACAGAGATCCTCCTGCTTCTGCCTTCTGAGGGGTAGGATTAAAGGTGTGCCCTACCATGCCTGGTAGGTCTTTTTTTTTTTTCCCCTGGTTTTTCTGGACAGGGTTTCTCTTATGTATCCCCAACTGTCCTGGACTCACTCTGTAGACCAGGCTAGCCTTGAACTCATAGAGATCCATCTGCCTCTGCCTCCCGAGTGCTGAGATTGAAGGCTTTCGCCACCGTGCCCAGCAATTACAGACAGCTGTGAACTGGCATGTGGGTGCTAAGATTTGAACCCGGGTCCTCTGGAAAAGCAGCCAGTGCTTTTAACCACTGAGCCATCTCTCTAACCCCCAGTAGATCTTTTTTTTTGGTTTTTCGAGACAGGGCCCAGTAGGTCTTCTAATTATTGTTATTAAACTTTTATTTATATATATGGATGTTTTGTCTACATGTTTGTGTACCATATGCTTGCCTGGTTCCACTGGAACTGAGGTCACAGATGACTGTGAGCCTCATGTGGGTACTGGGAATTGAACCCAGGTCTAGAAGAGCAGCCGTGCTTTTAAGCATAGAACCACCTCCAGAACCAACAATATGAATTTTAGATGTGATGCAGAGCAGCTGCAGGGTGGGGTGTGGGGAGTAGGTGTCAGAGAAGGATCTGGGCCATCTATTTTTTCTTTAAGGATCAGCTAGTCTGTGTCCTTGCTAATGGCTCTGCCATTTTTCTGTGTTAATCCAGGAGGAATTTTGTTGTCAGAGACTAACAGGAGGTTGTCCATAATTGACTTTAAGCAGCAAACAGTAAAACACTGAGCTCTTCAGCTCCGCCTTTCTTATAAGTTTATTATTTATTCCCAATGAGTATGAAAGTAATGGAGTTGTGTGGTGCCATTTGCAATCTTAAAATCCAAAGGTTGTACTTTCCCATACTATATCTCCCTTAAAATAAAAGCTACCATTATGGTGGCAGCTATTTTCCTTCTGCTGAAGTCATTCTTTGTTTAAAACCAAAATCCACTCAGGTATATTTTATATATGGTAGTTAGTCTTTTATCTACACTCTTTTCTTCTAGGCTCTGTGAATTGGAAAACCAAGAAGGTTTTGATGTTTTGTGTGGCGCCTCCTGAATTAGAAACCAAGATGAACATAACCAAAGGAGGTCTGGTGTTGTTTTCAGCAAATTCCAATTCATCATGTATGGAGCTTTCAAAGAAAATTGCTGAGTGAGTTTCAGTTTTACCAGTCAAATCCATACTCGGTATGTGATATTTTAAATGTGATAGACTAGTGGTGATTATCAAGGTCGAGAGCATAAATCACTACCTACATGTCATCTGAAAATATGTGAGGCTAATGTGTGTGAGTGACCACAAGTCCCGGGAGTGTGGTAGGCACAACTGTAGATAAATTACTAGAGTCTCGCAAACAGGAATGTATGCAGTGTATGAGAATAATTTACAGCTTGTAGTTTAGTGTTACTTTAGGAAACTGATTAAACACATACCAAATCTCTGCTGTGCATAAAATCTTGATATGAATGTTGTGAGTTAATGGTGAGCAAGTCAAAAGCTTTCTTTCCATGTAATTTACATTTTAGTATGGGAGCCAGAAAGAAGCAAACTAAGACAACCAAGGAGGTGATTTCACGTGGTAACAAATGCCAGGAAGAAGGCAGTGAGTGTAAGGATGGGATAGAATGATCTACCTTAGCTTAGTGTGCAGGCACCTTTTAAACCAAGGGATATATAAGAATTGAGAGACACAAATACACCATACACAAAGCCCACCCCTCTGTGTGGAGGGAGCAACAGGTTCCAAGGCCTGTGGCATATAATTGGGAGTGTCGGTGGCTGTAGGGAATATGGGCAGTATGGCACAGAGCACTAGGAAGATGGCTGTGAAGCAGGACAGCCAGAGTGTGTAGGCCTTGGGTGGTCATGGGGGGAGGTTAGGGGTTGGCAACAAACAGATATGATATAATATTTACTTTATTTCGTAATTAGTCACTTTTACTTTTGTCAACTTGTAAGTCATCTTTAATAGTAAAGTTGTTGGGTCTATTCTGTTGCCTTCTCAGCTTTTCCCCCTTTCTCTTCTCTAGGCGGCTGGGGGTGGAGATGGGCAAAGTGCAGGTTTACCAGGAACCTAACAGAGGTGAGCTTCCTTGGACATATGTATTGTGGATCTTCTTGCAGAATGTGGTGTAATGGGTCATCAAGTTATCCTTGACTGTCAGACAGATTCCGTCATCTAGTCAGTTCTGATAGCAGGAAGTTAGGGAGGCAAGGTAAGGAATCAGTCCTTACTAATACCATATAGAAATATCCCTGGTACAAGTCACATGTAGGGGTTTGGTTGCTGGTTCTTAGGTCTCATTCAGTAAATACTGTATAAGTATGTAACTGGCTAGTCAGTTTAGCTGTTGCCTGAGGTTATTTTGCCCTAGGTAACGTAAGTCCTGTGTACCTACACTTTTAGTTTGTAGGTATGTGGGCATGCACAGGATTACATATACACCCATGCTCATATGTGCTGCATTTTTGAACCTAGGACTTCATGCATGCCTACCTACAGAGCTGTACCTCTAACCCCAGCTGGTTATTCTTTATTTCCTCTAAGACCAAGTGCTGATGCCTTAAAATGTTACTAGGAAATAGTTGCAAGAAATATTATTTAATCTTTGGTATTTCTTTAAAATGTTGGGTATTCTTAGTGAAATTATTCTAGCAGGGGTAGTAGCACCTTATATGGATATGAAAATCTTACTCTTGGCCAGTAATAAATGGGATAAATAAATCTCTATACTTGACATAATCCTAGGTGCTCAAAAAACATTCATTCTCTGTATTTTCACTACAGGAATTTGTCTAGTATTTTAACCTTAAAAAGCTGCCCTTCTCCCCTAGTTTTCCTAAGATGGTGGTACAGGACAAAGAATGATTGAACTCTGGGAGGTTCTTTTCAGGGAGACTGGATGAGGGATAGCTGTAGGAGGGCTATGGGGCAAGCAGGCTTGTTCACTCCCCCCTAGGTTCAGGAGTAATGGGATGGAAAGTCCTTGGTTTATTGCAGAGGAACTAACTTCTGTATTTCTTACTGTTTGTAGAAACTAAAAACCTGGGTCAGGTATAGATACAAGATCCCATAAGTAGCAGTGACAGATTTCTTGACTCTAAAGCTCATTTGTAGCGTCACACCACATCCTTTTGTTAGCACACACCCATTTTTTTTCTAATGACTTTGTTAGTTTTGAATCAGTGCCTTACTACATAGCCCAAGCTTGCCTTGAACTCACTATGTATCCCAGGTTAGTCTCAAAGTTGAGATCCTCTTGCCTTAGCCTCCTGAATGCTGGTATCAACAGACCCAGTTCTCTTTTTTTGCTGTTACTGACATCAGCACAGAGCCTTGAACAAAGCATTCTACCACTGAATTGCATCTCCAGCTTGCCAACATTTTTAATGAAAACTTTCATACATGTGAGATAATTGAAAATAGTACCAGGACTGGCTGTGTTGATGTCTGCCATATGGGTTTGGTGTTTTTGCTATCTAGATATGTTACATTTGAAAGTAAGGTGCAGACATCAAGACACTCACTCCCTACACACCTGGCCACATCTCCTACATTTAAGTTCTTGTACATAAGTACAGTACTTTTGTCACATTTCAAGAAATTAGCTAATTATGAATTTATTTTTAGGCTTTTTATTGTTGTTGTTGCTAATTTTATATGATTCCTAGCTTCAAGTGGTTGAGGTTTTTCAATTTATTTGGGGGGGGGGTGTGGTTTTCAAGACATGATTTCTCTGTGTAATAGCCCTGGCTGTCCTGGACTTGCTCTGTAGACCAGGCTGGCCTCGAACTCACAGAGATCTGCCTGCCTCTGCTCCCAAGTGCTGGGATTAAAGGCACGTGCCATCATGCCCAGCAGAGTTTTTCAATTTTGAAAAAAATTTTGATTTGTTTTTTTTTTTGCTATTGCTTTATGAAAGTATTACTTTGTAGCCCAGGCTAACTTCCAACTCTTCCATTCTCCTATCTCAGCTTCTTGAGTATTGAAATTCTAGGCAAACATCACCATGCCCAGAGGTGCTGTGGTTTGTCTTTTGATATAGAGCCATACCTCCCAGTCTTTTTCCTCTCGTGTTAATGTTGCAGAACTACCCTGTTCAGTGTTCCTTCCTGGATTTGTTCCTTGTTGCTAATCACAGATGTTTAAGAACAGGGATATTCACCAGTCCTCTTAGCCCATGACATACTGCATTCATGTCTAGGTTCTCACTCAATGCTTATGCTGGCTGAGTGACTGTATAAGTCATTCCTTGACTATATTCTGTGTGACAGACACAGCGGACACTACTTACGTGAGGGGGAGAGGCCTAGATTTGATTTGAAAGTGTGACTAATGGTGACATGCTTAATGTCATGATTTGTTTGGTAGTAGTCCTCCCAGTTTCTGTATTTTATAAGGTTGAAAATTAATGCAGACTTGGTGTATGCTTGAAATTTGAACTATATCTTTCCCTCCTTTTCCCTTTAGAAACAAGAGTTCAGATTCAAGAGTCTGTGAGAGGAAAAGATGTATTTATCATCCAGACCATCTCAAAGTGAGTGGTTTCTCATTTCGTCTTGGGTATGCCAGTTAGAGTCTAAGCACGTGCCATACAGGAGAAGATAGTTCTTAGATTGGTATGCTTTTTTAATGAATGTCTTGCCTGTGTGCTTATCTGTGTACTATGTATGTGTCAGGTACCTGCAGAGGTCAGAAGAGGACATCAGATCCCTTGGGACTGGAGTTAGAGGGTTTGAGCTTCGATATGGGTGGGAATTGAATCCTGGTCCTGTGGAACAGCAGCTAGTGCTTTTTTTTTTAAGTCATTTTTTTTTTTTTTTGTTTTTGGTTTTTCGAGACAGGGTTTCTCTGAATATCTCTGGCTGTCCTGGACTCGCTTTGTAGACCAGGCTGGCCTCGAACTCACAAAGATCCGCCTGCCTCTGCCTCCCAAGTGCTGGGATTAAAGGCGTGCGCCACCACCGCCCGGCTTTTTTAAGTCATTTTATTTGAGAAATGAGGACAACTGAACCCTGCCGTTCTCACGGGTGGGATGGCAGCCTCCAGATCCAGTGGAACCTGAGTCGGAGAGCAGCACCATGAACTCAGACACTAGGAGAGCCAGTGCTCTTCACCATGGAGCCCTCTTTGCAGCCCCCTTTTGCTAGCTTTTCTTATGAAACTGCTGACTTTTTGTTTCTCTCTCCCTCAATCCCTTCTTTGTTTTCTTTTTAAAGAGATAAATGCTATGTCTCCAGGCTCCTAGAGATATCTCTGCCTCAGCTTCGCAGGCAGATGTCACTGTGCCTGCGCTTTTCTGGGTTAGTTTGTTTGGGTGGTTGTTGTTTGTGTTGACAGGGTCTTTTGTATCTCTGGCCCTGTGTAGATAAGAATGACGAATTGCTGATCCTCCTGCCTCTACTTCTTGAGTTCTGAGACTACAGGCATGCCCTTGTGCTCACTCTCATGCAGTGTTGAGGACTGAACCCATAACTTTGTGCATGCTAGGCACTCACTCTACCAACTGAGCTGCATCTCCTCCTCTGTACTTGGCTTTTTTTGTTTGTTTGTTTGCTTTGTTTTCTTAGATTTATTTGTTTTTATTTTATGTGTATGAATATTTTGCATGCATGTATGTAAATAAACTGCATGCATTCCTGGTATCTATAGAGACCAAAAGAGGGTATTGAATACTTTGGAACTGGAGTTAGGAATAGTTCTTAGCCATCTTTTGTAATTTTTTTTTAAGATTTATTCATTTAATTTTACTTGTATGGATATTTTGCCTGCATGTATATGTATGTACAAGTACCACATGTGTGCGTGGTGCTTACAGAGACCAGAAGAGAATGTTTGGTCCTCTAGAACTGTCACATGAATGCTGGGAACTGAACACAGATCTTGTGCAAGAGTAGCAAGTGGTCTTTTTTTTTTTTGGTTTTTCGAGACAGGGTTTCTCTGTGTAGCCCTGGCTGTCCTGGACTCACTTTGTAGACCAGGCTGGCCTCGAACTCGCAAAGATCCGCCTTCCTCTGCCTCCCAAGTGCTGGGATTAAAGGCGTGCGCCACCACTGCCCGGCTCGTAACAAGTGGTCTTAACCACTCTCCAGCCCCTTCTTCTGTTTTTTGTTTGTTTTTTATCGAGACAGGGTTTCTCTTTATAGCCCTGGCTGTCCTAGAACTTGCTTTATAGACGAGGCTGGCCTCAAACTCACAGAGATCCGCCTGCCTCTGCCTCCAGAGTGCTGGGATTAAAGGCGTGCGCCACAATGCCAGGCAATTACAGACAGCTGTGAACTGCCACGTGGGTGCTGGGATTTGATCCTGGGTTCTTTGGAAGAGCAGCCAGTGCTCTTAACCGCTGAGCCATCTCTCCAGCCCAGTAGAGGCTCTTAATGATAGAACCTATTAAGTTTTTCTAGCAATCACGAATCGGTCCTTGTCAGATCCTTATTTTTCTAATCAAATCCTTTCCTGTCCACGTAGTACATTGAGCTCTATCTTGACTAAGTTGCAGAAAGCTGCACATCAGAATCTTCTTGCTTAGATACCAAGAAATAGACTGAGGATTTGACAGGGTCACATTCAACTGGTGCTTTATTGATTGGTTAATTGACTTGCTGATGGAATAATAGTACTAGTGGGGGTCAGACCCAGACTCTCCTATTGTTTGGCAAGCCTTGTACCACTGAATCGTACTACCACCCTTGCTTCATTTTAAATTTTTTTAAATTTTTTTTTTCTTTTTTGGTTTTTCAAGACAAGGTTTCTCTGTGTAGCCCTGGCTGTCCTGGACTCACTTTGTAGACCAGGCTGGCCTCGAACTCACAAAGATCCGCCTGCCTCTGCCTCCCAAGTGCTGGGATTAAAGGCGTGCGCCACCACCGCCTGGCTCCTTGCTTCATTTTAGTACAGACTAGTTTAAGCTAGTAAAACCTAAGACAGGTTCGAGGCCAGCCTGGTCTACAAAGTGAGTCCAGGACAGCCAAGGCTACACAGAGAAACCCTGTCTCGAAAAACAAAAAAACAAAACAAAAAAAAAAACCTAAGACAGATTTTAAATGAAGAAAATTGTGCCCATTAACTGATGTTTTCCTGTCATCCGATGCTTATTTGAGTTAGTGGTGGTAAGCTTGTTTGATACTCCTGGTCTGTTGGCCTCAGGGTGACTTTACCCATTGCACCCGCAGCAGAGCCCCTCCCCCCTTTCCCTTCCTCACAGAATGCTTTTCTGAAATTGTTAATTCATTTGGGATCAGGCTTGTTTAATAGTAATAGTAATCTCATCCAAATGTTGGCATTCAATTAACAATATTTGTGGAATAGTTTCAATAATTGGGATTCTGTTAAATGTGTGAAATGCTTTCATGCTTGGAACAGTTGATGGTCTAGTGAGGGAACACAGAGAACGTGATAAACCAGACAAGGTGATACATACCAGCACTCCAAAACTGAGGCAGGAGGATCATTAGTTGCAGAGTAGCATCATGTACAAGGTATATTTTCCCTGTAGCCCACAGGTTGTATGTATCTGTGACCCAACACATTTGTAGACATGAGTATCATGTCACAGTGCCAAAAGGTTGGCATTCCCTGCATAGTGAGACCTTCTCTCAAAGGGAACGAAACAGAGAATTTGGTAGATGTCAGATAGACCATAAAATAGTAGGTGCTGTGTGACATAGCACAAAAAGGGGATTGCCGGGGCTGTCACTCACAGGGAGAGGGGCTGTCTTGCATTCAGGAGCCCCTAAGTTCAATCCTCAGCATTGCCAAAAGTATTTAAAAAATGATGGTAAATAGTTGGGTAGATTAGTAGGTAGTAGTAAGAGGGCAGACAAAGCAGGCCTCAGTGAGGAGGAGAGCAGTGGTGTCCAAGAAGGCATGTGGAGCAAGTGTCAAGGTGAATAGTGTGAGAGCAGATCATAGAGGAGCCTGGGAGGCACTGTGTAGCCCTTAAGTGCTGGCCTCTGGCTACGGATGGAGTCGGAACCATTTTGGGGCCTTGAGCCTTTGCACTGACTTGCACTTTAAAGACAAGCTAGCTGCTCTGTTTGGAATTTAAACTGAGGGCTCCAGCAGGAGGCAGTAGTAGAGTGGTGAGATTCAAAGCCATGTGACGAGAGGAGTCTACTCACCTCAAAGGTCTGTCCAGAGTAGCTGAGTAGCAGTGTGGCCATGGAGATAGTGGGCACAAGTTTTCTAATGATATAGGCATTTGTAAGGAAGAGCAGTTCCTTCAGTATGGATTAGATTTTTAACATTCAAATGGAAGCACCTAGCAACAGCTGGTTAGATTGCTTTAGGGTGGCAGGAGGAGACAAGTGTGCATATTTGGCAGAAAGTGAGGGGACCAAGAAAAGAACCAAAGGAGGCAGAGAGACATTGTGCAGCTATGATGGGGACAGGTGAGCAGCTGCCTTAGCAACAGCAGTAAAACTAAGAGAAAGACTATGATTAGCCAATGGATTTAGCCTGTCCATTGTTGGAGGCTCTTGATTTAAAGCTGGGGAGCTGTTTTGGAGACCAAAGCTTCTTTGGAGTGTGTATGGGAGAAAAAAAGAGTAGGAGAGTGAGACTGTAGACTTGTCAGTTGAGGGGCAAAGAACTGCGATGATGAAGAAGAGGTTCACATGTTGTTAGGAATGAGGAAGAGGAGTGATGAGTAGTGGTGGCACTGGTCCTCCACATGGCAAGAGGGGATGGCAACTGGAGTATAACTTTCGAGTGATGTGAAAAGTTCCCCTCTGCTGCTCAGACACTGAGTGCATGTGGTGTGGAAAGCTGTCTTCTGATAGTCTCCTTCAGTGAGAAAGCAGAGGTCATCTGGTCAGGAGCTGATGGAGGTCTGGGAGAACAGGGATTTGTCTTGTGTGTCTAATGCTTTAAGTCTTACTATAGCCATAAGTAACACACTAAGTGTCTGACACTGTCCATGGCTTTCAGGGACGTGAACACAACCATCATGGAGCTCCTGATCATGGTATATGCATGTAAGACCTCCTGTGCCAAGAGCATCATCGGAGTCATCCCCTACTTTCCTTATAGCAAGCAGTGCAAGATGAGGAAAAGGGGCTCCATTGTCTCAAAATTGCTGGCTTCCATGATGTGCAAAGCTGGTAAGAATGGCAGATTGATTGGCTGATTGAGATAGTGTCTGTCTGTGTAGTCCTGGCTGTCTTGGAACTCACTTGGAACCAGGCTGGCCTCAAACTTAGAGATCTGTCTGTCTCCAGAGGAAAAGATTAAAGGTGTGCGCCACCATGGCAGATTTATTTTTGATCTTAGAAATTTAAAATTTTTTTCCTTTTTGTTTGTTTGAGACAGGGATTCTCTATGTATCCCTGGCTATCTTAGAACTCCCTCTGTAGACCAGGCTGGCCTTGAATTCACAGAAATCCACATCCCTCTGCCTCCAGAGTGCTGGGATTAAAGGTGTACGCCACCCCCCCAGCCATAAATTTCAAATTTCTTGACTAGAGTTCTGAAGACAGTAGCAGTAGTGAAATAGTTCTTAAAGGCAGATAGTTTATACAGTGTGCTCTCTTTCCCAGAAGAAATGTGCTGGTCCCCCAACTGCTGCCTGAAACCCCAGTCGCTGGCCCCACAGTACTGCAATGATACATTTCACATCCCAGCTGAGTGACATATACAGCACCAGTACATTGTCCTAGGGGAAGCAAAGGAGACATTACAAAACTTGTCACATTATTCCTGGTGACATGAGGTTTAAACTTACCAGTTGTTTCTTTCTGGAACTTCTCATTAAGTCTTTTTGGACCCTGGGTATCTGAAATGAAGAGTATACCACTGGTAAGCTGGGATCTGGTTTAATTAGAAAACTGTAGAGAATTCTGCTTACAACTCCTAAGATGCAGACGTAATAAGAACAATTTCTGGTAATTTTTTTTCCTGAATTACTTGTTTAACATGTGTTAACATGACGGTTTTCAGTCATATTCAAGGTTCTTTTTTGTTTGTTTGCTTGTTTTTGTTTTTCGAGAAAGGTTTTCTCTGTGTAACAACTCTGGCTGTCCTGGACTCTGTTTGTAGACTAGGCTGACCTTGAACTCACAGAGATCCGCCTGCCTCCATATTCAAGTTTTGAAAGGGGAAAAGTCATTTTGAACCTAACTTACTGTTAGACACTAGTACAGGAGGCATTTTCATTCTATTGTATTTTATAAACCACATATATCACTTTCTGTCAAACATTCTCAGGTAACAGCCTAAGTATTTAAAAAACCATTTTTACGTTTTTTTGTTTTGTTTTGTTTTTTCGAGACAGGGTTTCTCTGTGTAGCCCTGGCTGTCCTGGACTCACTTTTGTAGACCAGGCTGGCCTCGAACTCACAAAGATCCACCTGCCTCTGCCTCCCGAGTGCTGGGATTAAAGGCGTGCGCCACCACCGCCCGGCCTCATTTTTACGTTTTTAAATTAGTGTTATTATGTGTGTAGGCCAGAAGGCAACTTTGGCTATGTTCCTCAGGTAACATCCACCATTTTTCTGAGGCAGAATCTCTCATTGGCTTGGAGCTTTCTAAGTAGGCTAAGCAATTTTATACTGCCCCTTCCTGTTTCTCAATACCTCTTTATCCTTTCTCCTGGTTACCCTTTCTAGTCTCATAACCCACACCTACGTGTGCGAGCGCGCGCGTGTACGCGCACTAAAGGGTAAGATCCACATATGAGACAGGATAGATATGCATATTTGTCTTTCTGAGCCTGATTACTTTGTTCAATTTTAAGATCTATTTTCCTCCAAATTTAATTTCTCATTTCAGCTGGATAAAACTCCATTGATAGACATGCTTTTTTAAAAAAAATATGTATCTGTGTTTTGACTATGAGTTACATCTGTGTACTACATGTTTGCAGTGTCCTTGAAAGCCAGAGAGGGCATTGGAGCCTCTAGAATTGGAGCTGCAGACTGTTGTCAGCTGTCATGTGGGTGCTGGGAACCCAACCCAAGTCCTTTGGAGGAGTAACTAGTGCCCTTAACCCCTGAATTGTGTGTCTTCAGCACCTGGTAATCTCTTTTTATTTTTGTGAGCCACCTCCACATTGGTTTCCATGGTAACTGCAGCTGTTTATACTCCCTCTAGCGATGAATGGTGTTTCTCTTTCCCCATGTCCTTGACAGCAGTTATTGTTATTTATTTTCTTGGTGATTGCCATTGTGACCAGGGGGAGGTAGAATCTCAAAGTTAGTTGGGGGTGAATGTCTTTTGTTTGGTTGGGTTTTTTGAGACAGGGTCTTACTAGGTAGATCCGCCTGGCCTTAAAGAACAGTTGGTATTGCGGGGCTATCTTGGATTCAGGGTTCCGCTAGAGGTTCAATATCTTCTTCCATGTCTCCTTTGATTCTCCCACCTCTGTTCTTCCTGTGTCTCCTTCTATCTCCCTCTCTCTTCCCAGAAGTCCTGCCCTTTTACTTCCTGCCCCAGCTATTGCCTGTCAGGTTTTTATTATAACCAATCAGAAGTAAGACAACTCCAAAGAATAGCTCTTAGGTTGCCTATAGGCAAAGAAGGCTGCTTGATCTTTATGTTTTGGGCAGGTGTAGAAGTACAAGCATTTACAAATAGAAAATCCAGGTGGTGGGCCATAGAAATGACAGTACTAAAATCCTGCCAGCATTTCCCTTTCTGCACAGAATGAGCGATTGAAAATACAGACATGCGGGCTGGAGAAATGGATGGCTCAGCGGTTAGGAGCACTGGCTGCTCTTCCACAGGACCGGAGTTCAATTCCCAGCAACTACATGGTGGTTCACAACCATCTATAATCAGATCTGGTGCCCTCTTCTGACCTGCAGGCATACATACAGACAGAACACTGTATATATAATAAATATTTTTAAAAAATACATCTTCTCAATGTAAAGAAAGGTCACTCTAACAAGTTCAAGAGATTAAAGGCATGCCTCACCACATCCAACTCAAAGTAATTTTAATTTATGTTTCCCTGATGGCTCAAGATGTCAAACATGGGAAAAATATTTGTTGGCCATTGTATGACTTCTTTTGAGAACTGTCTGTTCAGTTCGTTCACCTGCTGACCTAATTGGCAGTTTGAGAATTTGGGGTTTTTATGGGAGGGGTGTTGTTTTTTTGTTTGGTGTTTAATTTGTACATTTGTTTATATTCTAGATAACAACTCCCCTACCCAATTTGTAGCCAGCAAAATTTTTCTCTTATTCTGTAGGTTGTCTGTTCATTCCACAGACTTAGTATCTTATACTTTTTGTGAATATTTTCATAGTTATTGTATGCATCATATGTCCTATGTGTACTTGTATGTGAGTGTATATGACTATAGGAGGTATATAGCACAGAAGTTTGTATAGACAAAGGAATGAAACTTCCCAGGTCACTGCCTCTTACAGACACTTAGTACAGAATACATTTTCCAATGTAGCTTTGCAAAGAAAGCAGAAACAAAATTCAGCTTTTGTAAACTCAACTGGGCGTGGTGGTGAACAACTTTAATCCCAGCACTCGGAAGGCAGAGGCAGGTGGATCTCTGTGAGTTCAAAGCTTGCCTGGTATATAAAGTAAATCCAGGACAGCCAGGGATCCACAGATAAACTGTCTGTGCAGGGAGGTAAATTCCAGCAACCTCAGCCATGTAGAACCTGTGTTAGTTATTTATATTATTGATGTGACAGAATATCTAACAAAAGCAACTTAAGGGAGAAAAAGGTTACTTTGACTCACAGTCTGAGCTACAGCTCATCATATTTTAGGATTAAGGTAGCCAGCCAGCAACTCATTGTGTTGCACTGCAGTCCTGAAGGAAAGAGTGATGAGTGCTGTACTCCCTGGCTTCCTTCTCATTCAACCCCAGACCCCAGTCCAGGGTGTGCTGTTGCTCACTTTACAGTGACTCTTCTGGCCTAGGTGTAATCAAGATGACCCTCACAGACATGCCAGAGGCTAATTCTCCTCACAGTGTGTCTCCAAGACAGTCTCCTAGGTGATTGCAAATCCTATCAAGTTGACAGGATTAAACACTGAGCCCCTTCAAGATACTGGCAAGCACTGATGAAGGAAGCAGGCTAGCTCACTGAATCTTCCAGAAACTTTCTCCTTTCCCTTACAGGTTTGTTCTGGGATGGACCACACAGCTCACCCCCTCACCCTTTTGGACAGTAGTACTTAAATGTTCCCATGCCTTTTTTTGGTTATCATTTCAGATGTCCTTTATGGACACAGTGTGGGTGAAGGGATCTTCATATCTATCTTATGTTGGGTTTTGCCATCCCTGCTAAGGAAACTTCCAGGCTATGCAGTCTGCTGTAATAGTACTTTTAGAAACAATTTTTATTAAGATTATCTGCTTTTTCTGTACTTTAAGGGCTATTTTTGGTTTTGGTTTTAGTTTTTTGAGACAGTTTCTCTGTATAGTCTTGACTGTCCTAGAACTCATTCTGTAGACCAGGCTAGCCTCAGAGATTGTCCTTCTTCTGTCTCCCAAGTACTGGGGCTTAAGGTGTATGCCACCACTTCTCTTCCAAAGGGCTTATTTTTATTTATGTGTATGTATGTAAGTATATGCACATGTGTGTAGGTTTCTAGAGGTGAAAAGAGGGTCTCAGCCTCTGGAACTGGAATTATAGTTAGTTGTAAGCCTCCTGGCATGTGTTCAGGGAACCAAACCCACACTGTCTGAACCATCTCTCCACCCTATTTCTGTACTTGAAATAGAAGGGAAAAATCATACAACTTGTATTACTGAAATTATAAGCAGTGGGTGTGCCAGGTTTCCATGATAGAAGAGTATTTGCTCTGTCATTGTTAGACGTCCTGGAGTACTGTGGTGCTGTTGACATGTTTGATCTACTTATACTTGAAGGTCTAACTCATCTCATAACTATGGATTTACATCAGAAGGAAATCCAGGGCTTCTTCAATATACCCGTGGATAATTTAAGAGCCTCCCCCTTCCTGTTACAATATATTCAAGAAGAGGTAAGCTAGCTCTAACTTTTTGTACTAATATTATGGGATGATATAGTTTCTGTTTCTTTGGATCTTCCTTATAGAACCAAAACTTTATGTATTCTGCTTAAAGAACTATTATACTTTATAAGTGCAACTCTCTAAACTTTCATATCTGTATTTTTTTCTCAGCTCTTTTTTTTACCAAATTTTTATGTATATGGCTGTTTCACTTGCGTTTATGTATGTGTACTATGTGTGTGCCTGGTGCTCATAGAGACCAGAAGAGGCTATCAGATCTCCTAGAAATGGAATTACAGATGGTTATGAACCACCATGTGGTGCTGGGAATTGCATCCAAATCCTCTGGAAGAATAAGCAGTGCTCCTAACAGCCGAGCCATCTCCTTTTCACTTTTTTTTTTTTTTAAGATTATCTGCTCTTTCTGTACTTTAAGGGCTATTTTTGGTTTTGGTTTTGGTTTTTTGAGACAGGGTTTCTCTGTGTAGCCCTGACAGTCCTGGAACTCATTCTGAGAACCAGGCTGGCCTCAGAGATTGGCCTTCTTCTGTCTCCTAAGTACTGGGGCTTAAGGTGTATGCCCCTTACATTTATTGCCTTATGAGTTCCACATTGCTGACTTTTTCATCCATTTTTCATATTTCTCATGTATTTTGCTGGCTTTCCCCCAGTATCTCATTTCATCAGCCCCTTTTGTTAATTTCTGAAGGAAAACTCTGTCTCTCTAAAATAGTATCTGTTTTTTCTTAAACTAACCCTTTGTTGGATCACACAGAGGCAGATTCTATTCCATGATCTTGCCCAAAAGTTACCAGAATTTGTTAGAATATTTGTGATCTGCTAATTCAGAGGCTTTTACATTTTTTGTTTATGCTACACTTTGATGTTTTGTTTTTAGGAGCTGCTGTTAGCATATGCAGTGTTTCTCCGTAGTACTTCTCCAGAGAGCTCCATTTCTCAGTGCTGCATTTAAGGGCAGCACTTTGGGCATTTCTGATTCATGTTTTCTGGTTGACCATCCAGGCCTTCCTCATAGGCCTGGTTTTTTAGAGTCCTTTTGTTTTGCCAATAGTTTTGTTTGGTTGGTTGTTACCTCTCTTTGACAGGGTCTAATGGTGTTTGATGATCAAAGACTTACTATTAGTTACTTTCCTTGTTTGCTGTGACAGAAGGTTCCGAGAAAAGCAGCTGAAAAAGGAAGTGTTTCTGTTGACTCACAGGGTTAGAGCACTGTCTGTCAGAATGTGAGGCAGCTGGTCACACACATCCACAGTCAGGAAGCAGAGAAATGAACGATGTTGCTCAGCTCAGTTTCTCCTTATTCAGTCCAGGACCTAGTCCATCATTGCCACCTTAGTCAGGGTAAGTCTCTCCTCCTTAGTCAAACGTTCTGAATACTCTTGTAGACACACCCAAAGGTGTGATGATTCTAAGTCTGCTTAGGTTTACAGTGACGTTCGATAACCATCACAGCCATTCAAAGTGAAGTGATTTAGAAAATGTTTTTGAAAAGAAAGATATATAGAACATCTGCATGTTTTCTTTAAAGTTATATGTAAGACACATTAAAATCACTAATTAAAAAATAATTAGATAGGCCGGGCATGATGACGAATGCCTTTAATCCCAGCACTAGGGAGGCAGAGGCAGATGGGTCTCTGAGTTCAAGGCCAGCCTGGTGTACAGAGTGAGTCCAGGACAGCCAAGGATATACAGAGAAGCCCTGTCTGGAAAAACTAAACAATAATAATATATTCATTCAGTTTGTTTTATTTGTTGATTTTTTTATATTTTATTTATTTATTTATTATGTATACAGTATTCTGTCTGCATGTATGCCTGCAGTCCAGAAGAGGGCACCAGATCCCATTATAGATGGTTGTGAGCCACCATGTGGTTGCTGGGAATTGAACTCAGGACCTTTGGAAGAGCAGACGGTGCTCTTAACCGCTGAGCCACCTCTCCAGCCCTTTATTTGTTGATTTATTTAGAGATGGGCTTCTGTTCTGTTACCCAGACTAATCTTGAACTTTGGGAATCAAGTAATCCTCCTGCTTCAACCTCCTGAGTGTTCACATTGTATCTGGCCATAGCTTACTTTTATGAGGTTGACACTGTGTAGGCCAGATTGGGGTTACTGCACTTGGCTTTTGTCTTGGGCCAACACTTGCATCCTTACATATAGCATTCTGAGGGAATTGTCTCTTCCTCCCAGATTTGTTCATTAGCTCATCTCTCCCATTCAGCTAGTTACTGAACTCCTTATTTGGACTAATAGCTTCCTCCTCAATTTCTTCTTGGTTCTTTTTCATCAAATCTTGATCTTTGCATTTTTTTCTTTTGTAAGATTTCCTGTTTTTCCCTGTGAAGAGACAATGAGCCTGTTTTTATTAGAGTCCTTTGGTTTTATTGATGGCTTTGCTGGCTGGCTGTTACACAGTCTCTTGGCAGGTGTGATGTCATTTGATGAGGCAAAGAGGTGCATGAGACAGCTCAGAAAAACTTTTGGCTAAAACAAAGTACCTAAATGAATACATTTTTCTGCTTTCTTGCCTGAGAACATTGGGTAGGTGTGTCTTTGCTCTACACCAGTCAGCATTTTTGTTCATTTACTGAGTACTTGCTATCTAGCTGGCCTTTGGATGCTACAACCACCTGTGTTGGGTCTAGAGAGATGGTTCAGCAGTTAAGAGCACTGGATGCTCTTCCAGAGTACCAGTTCCCAGCATTCACAAGGTGGCTCACAATCATCTGTGCCTCCAGTTGTGGGGGACCTAGTGTCCTCTCCTGACCTCTGCAGTACTAGGCATAAACATGGTACACAGGCATATATGTAGAAGAAACACCTTTACACATAAAATTCAAATTTTTAAAAATTGCCATTATGTGGGGAAACAACATTGAGAATGTTCTTCAGTAGAATGATCGCTTATGCATTGGTTATGATTCAAGAATATAGTTTGAAAATACTGTCATTATGAAGTCAGAAACAGCAAACTGCTGCTCAGCTTGAAGTGGTTCCATTCTGTGTACACTGACATGATAATGATGATGTCTTCCCTAGTCATCATTAGCACTGAGCTCAGTTTTTCAACAGTGAAAAAGTTCCCAAAGTGGCTGATTATTTAGTTCTTTTAGGGGTGAGGGAGGCAGTCTCATGTAACCTAGGCTGGTCTTAAAATCCTAATCCCCCTTCCTCTACCTACCAGCTCTAGGATTATAGACATGTACCACCTCACCTTTCTCTAGTTACTTGGTTTTTCTTTTAATCAGTTAGTTTGTTTGTTTAGAGACAGGCTTACTCTGTAGACCAGGCTGTCCTGAACTCACAGGGGTCTGCCTGCCTCTGTCCATTGAGTGCTGGGATTAAAGGTGCTACAACACCTGTCTGTTACTTTGTTTAAAGGGCTCTTATTTTTACTTTTTTTTTTTTTTTTTTTTTTGAGACGGGGTTTCTCTGTAACAGCCCTGGCTGTCCTGGACTCACTTTGTAGACCAGG